>CM053793.1:514750557-515350557 GCA_028749045.1 Cupressus sempervirens | reverse complement strand
CCTAACAAGGCCTAGTCACTAGGACCCATCTTGCATATTTATCTAGTTTTTGTGAGCTTAAGTATATTTCCATAACTTGCACTTAAGTAGGGGTGTTTGTGTAAATAATTATTTACTATTTGCAATTGACTTAAGTTTACTTAGGTTAATACATTTTCATGTAGACATGTAGGAGTTTGCATATTCATATGAGTTGTTATCTAGACAACACAATAGTTTGCACTCCAATTGAGCACATGTTGTCTACTACATCTCTTTATGAGATACACCTTTGCATTCTTATCCTCTCATTTTTGTATGTACTTTCATGCACAATGGAGGATAATACACTCTTGGTGGAAATGTTCTTAGTTGTTATGCTTATCTCTTTACAGACTCCTAGTCATATCAGTTGCCTTTATATACATGGCACTTCTTTGGTGTAATCATTTGATTATCTAATATCAAATTATTTGATATCCATTCTTATTTGATCATCATTTGTCTTTGTTGTTCTATCTACTAAGATTCTTGATCTTCGTGTTAAATTATTTCCTTAAAAAAATTCTTACATGGTATAAGAGCTATACCAAATTCTTACAAAACTCACTATGCAAAATTAGATAATTGTTTTAGTACTTTGCTATTACCAAAAGTGGCCCTATTACAATAGAAGAAAGAGAAAAAACCACCTTAAATTAGAAGAATCCAAATCCTACAATGCATGATAAATCAATTATTTTCACACACACCACAATAACCTAAGAACAACTAATGTTAAATATTTGCTAAAATCAATTGTTTTCTATAAGATATTAAAAAGACATGTTGATTATGTAACACATATCTAAAACTTCTTTATATCTCATACTATAGTTATCAATTTTAATAATAACAAATGAATGGAAGACAATATGATACCAAACATTAATTGAGTAACTCATAACTGAAACTTATTTACATCTCATACTATAGTTATTTATTTATATAAAAAAATCCAATACCAAACATTTATAGTTTCTTTAAGTAAATATTTTAGTTCCATGCTTACCATAATCACATCTACTTGTATCCGTACTTCATTTTGTTGGAAGGTAATTTATTCCTCACATATATAGATAAATTAAAGTTTATTTATTGTTGATTTGTTCATTGTTAATCGTAACTGACTAATATAGACATGCATGCAGTTAAGAAGATTACTTAGAATTCCACAAAAAAATGTTAGATAAGGAATGTCTGCAATCCATGATAAAGTCTTAAAAGAGATTCTTTTTTGTTATAATAGAGTTGTGTTTTATAATTATTTGTGTATTTTGTGTTTAAGATGTCCATACTCTAAATTCTACACGCTTTACCACCTTTTCTTATCTTTTCCAAAGCATTCCACTTATTTGTCAACTAAAGGTATTGGGGTGGATAGGGAGAAAAAATTCATACTATACATAACTTGGTCTAAGTGAAATGATAAAAATTTTGTTTGGAAAATTATCACTTGAATAGCTTAAGGGGCTTTCTAATGAATAGCTCATAAGACACAATACTTGGTGAAGCTTTTGCAAATGGGATTGCAAGTTGAGTGGGTTTAACCATGGAAGAAACTCCATAGTTAACCATGCTGAATTTATAGTGCTTCACCTCTATGGATGGATTCATGTATGAATCACTACTCATAAAATATGAGCCAATGAGTTTGACTCAAAACTACAGAGTTAAATTCTAATAGCAATATCACAATTTGACTTGTAGTGTCCAAGATGTCTCATATCATATCACATGATGAGCTTAAGGGGCTTTCTAATGAATGGTTCATAAGGCACAACACTTGTGAAGGTTTTACAAATGAGGTTGTAAATAGAGTGGGTTTAACCATGGTGGAAACTTCATAGTTTAGTGCACTCAAGCCATAGTAGTACTTGGTTGGTTGACCTCCCAAGAGGTGATTCACCTCTATGAGCATCACCTAGATCCAATGAGTGCTAAGTGTTCAATTTATTCTCATTGAAGATGGATTAATGTGTCAATCACTATTCATGAAACATGAATCAATGATTTTGACTCAAAAATACATAGTAAAATCCTAATAGCTATATCACAATTCGACCAATGTATTTTAAAACTACAAAAAAGTTGGGTGTATGAGGATGGCCCTATAGTAACAGAAATAATTGCAATGCTCTAGAATTTTTAAATCTATCCATGCCATGCTATCTAAAAATAGACCTACAACCACATTTATTTTTTAGAAAAGTCCCAAAAATATAGTTTGGGGGGCTCAAAATATAGGTTCTGTAAAAGATTCAAAAAATCACAAATTTGCTGAACCAGCCAAGCAAACAATATCAAGATGCTCACCACCTATAGGGACTAAGTTTCTCTATCACTAAAGGGAACGCGGTAGAGGAGACTAAGTTTTATAGTCAATGGGAGCTGAGTTACTTAGCTCAAACCCAAGTTGAGTAATCCGGGGAGAAATAACAACATTCCAAAAAATACATAAAAGAGTTAATGGTTTCTCCTTTTCTTGCCAAAACTACTAACATGCATAATAGAAAGTATCAATGGAGACAAGATCACAAAATAATATATTTGATATTTAGAAGTATTATTGCTTTCTATTAACTAAATCAAATTGATACAAATTTTGAGAGTAAACTATAAACCCTAGAAGAAAAAAATATCTAAATGCTTCAATCAAACTTACAACAATGTATGACTACATACAATAATCCTGGAGCAATCACTACTCATATAGGAAAAGAGTTCACTTTAGCAAAACATATAAGGTGAATCACTTATGGTGCTCCTCCACTCCGATGAACTCATTTTTATGTTGCTCCACTTGTTTGACTCTCAGATGTCTGTATCTAACTTTTAAAATGAAATAACATTCCCCCCTTTCTTTCTGTTGTTTTCTACACCAAAAATCTTCCACTCATTTTCAAATTCAAAATGACCTACTACATTTAATGTTTGTGACTATTGTAGTTTCAATGTCAAAATTAGTATGTGGGCACCCAAAAGGTTGATGGGACAACCATAGAATTGAAGATTCCTAACATGTTCTTCCTCTTATATTGCTAATTATTATTCTAATTGTATGTAAGATCACTCATAGTATAAGGTTGTGACTTGAATTTTTTTACTATTGTAGGAATAAAGTAACATTCCTATTGAAGTAGATATAAGAGATTCTCCTATATTGAAGTTATAAAATCATAAATAATAAATAAAGTTATAAATCGAATATTAAAATAATCTAAACATTTTGTCAGTTTGATGAAAGAAACATTGATGCAAGTAGAAATGAACATATAAATGAGTTATACCAAATTTAAAATTAATAGTATTTACACTAATTGTGAAAATATAATTAAATTCTACCAAATTGAAAAATAATATTTATACTAATTGTACTAGGCTATAACTGATAGTTGGAAAATTTTCCACAAAATTGAGATTTTGACTCCACTAACAATAATTTTGTAGCAATGGAAAATCTTAATTTCAAAAACTCCTTGACCAAATATAGAAAATTATTTTGCAAGATTTCAGGTCAATCCTTTGAAATGAAAACCCTTGCTACACTCAGTAGCTAAATTCAATATGGGTGCATACCTTTTTCAAATTTGGTAATTTCACCTCTACTATACTAGAAATCTCATCCAACATAAACATTGAAAGAAATGATATTACTCAACAAATGTCTATTAACCTAGAGACATAGACCATGGATGACCAACTCTTCAAGCACCAAAAACCTATTAAGAACATATATTCAAATTTGGAAGATGTTGGGAAAGATTTGTAAATCCTTCAAGCATGCCATCATCCATAATGGGCATACTAAATAAATAAAATGATGTTAGGGATTTTAAACCCTAAAAATTTTAGTTATTGGAAAAACTTATGAATTTTAATTGTAGGGAAATCAGGTTTTCACACTTGGAAATGTAGTCTCCAATTTCCATCATGTTAGAAGTCTAATTTCACATTCAAGACAATGTTTTTTCCCATGATCTGTCAGTTTTTCCTCCTTTAAGAAATATCCATCAAGAAATTTGTTGGTTAACTTCTTAAGTAGTTTACATCCAAGATTATATATTTCAAGGTGGTTAAGGTATATTAAAATTAGTCCCAAAAGTTTTCAATGCAAATCTAGGAACTGTTAAATGTAAATTCTTCATTTGAGCATGGGACAGACAAAGAGTGAAACTATGGAAGGAATTGTGATTCGTTTTGGACCATTTTCGCAGGTGGAATGTTTTTACTAGCATAGCAAGGAAAAATGTTAGGCGGATTCATCTAGCTAATGGATTTTTCAAAATTAATTTTGATAGTGCATAAAGAGGTAACTTGGGCCTCTAGGCATCCACATCTTCATTAGAGATTATTTGGGAAGTCTTTATGCTATTAAATGGTCTCCTATTCTTCAAGGGACTAATAAGTTTGCAGACGTTACTAATTTATAGCAAGGCTTAAGGCTGGCTAAGAAAGGTTCTATGATAATTGTGAATGCTTGCATTTAAAAAACTATTCATAATTAGAAATTATCTTATATTTTCAAATAATGTATTGCATTTGTTATATTCTTTTCAAAAAATTTATGTTTCTAAAATTATGCACAAGCAGTTACGAAAGCTAGTTAAATTGGATGCTTTGCCTATATGATTAGCATGTTGGTTGCATCTAATGATTGGCTTAATGAATTAAGGGTAGTTGGTAGTAGTCACCATATGTTAATTAGGGATTATTGATATATAATTAATAATGATCTGGTGTCTTTCTTTCTTTTTTTCCTTTTTTCAATCCTGATCAATAGTTCTTATTTTTTGTTATGCACTCCAGATTTCATTTTGAGCATTTGGCTATCAAAGTAGCCTTTCTCTTTTGTATCTCAACGAGGAAGTAGGGGTTTCTTACTAGTTCTTTCCACATATATGCTTTTAAGATAAAAATTTGTCAAAGTTAAATCTTTATTCTAGAAAACACTTATTGTTTGGAAAAGGTATTCTAGTACATGATGAGCATTTTTATCATGATCATGATAATATCCTTTTGAACTACATTCCATTACAAAAAAAATATTAGGCGAGGAAATATCTTTTCAAGTCATTCTCATTAGAAAATGTTTGTGGAGATGTCATCTCCTTTGATCTAAATATATCTCTACTATCCTTTGGACTATGATATATCTTCTTTTAAAAGAAGTAGAAATTTTATAGCTCAAGAAATTCTTAGTTCTTTGGCATTATCTCATCATATGCCCAACATGTCTAGGAATGTCAAAACTTCTAGCATTGCATTGATTCTCAAAAAGAAACTCAAGATGCCTTTTCTAACTTCATGCTTAGTCTCTCTGCAACATGGAATAAGAAATATTCAATAAAATTATTAAACTTTTTTGGCAATAGTAGTTCCAAAAATCATTTCCTAAGAGAAAGAAGGGTCTATTTTGAGTAAAGAAATTTTGTACTATATCCAATTGAATAAGATGTTTTTCATGATTTTTTGACTAAAAGAGGGGTAAAAATATTATTGAATAAAAAAGAGAGAAGAACAACACAAGAAAAAAAGAGAACTACAGAGCTTTATCCTTGTGCACAAGTTGAACCAACAGTTGAGATAAATCAAGGGGAAGCATCCAATGATCAATAATATTGCAAGCCAACCCATGCTCAAAGGCCCATTTATCCAGACAATTAACCACCCCATTCCACTCACTAGGGATATGCATAAAAGACACAAAATCCAGAGAATTGCATAATTGAATGATTTGTTGAATAATAGGAGCCAAATGCCAATCCACATGCATAAAGTTCCTACTATTCAATAAATTCACAACCACTTGTGATTCAATCTCATAGATAATTCTTTTCCATCCATGTTGACAACACTATTTAACTACAACCAAGATAGCCAAGGCTTCCATTAGGTTATCTATATGGTAACCCTTGTATATAGAAAATAGAAATTGAAAATCACCAGAACTATCATGCCCAACTCCCCCAATACTAGCCAGACTAGGATTTCCCTAAGAAGAACCATCAATTTTGATTTTAAGAATTCCCACCTTAGAAGGAGACCAATGCCCCTCATGATTAACACATTAAGAGTCATGCCTAGCTCCATTCCCAAAGCACTGGTGGGGGACTAAGGGAGTGATTCCCTGAAGAGGAAAGGAAAGTCACAAGTAAATACTAGCATCTCTAGGATCCAAACCTCCACCAATGTCACATTTAGCTAAGAATGTTTCAGGAAGAGAATTAACTATTTTCCCCTACAGGTGCCTAATCTCAAAGTGCACATCATGAAATATCCTCCTATTCCTCTCAAGCCAAACATGCCATAAAATAAGGGAAGGTCCAAGAAACATGAAGAAAAGAGGTTTTTGAAGGGGGATGGCCCAAATGATCCTAGAATTTAGACAAAGGTAAAACATGCCAGCACATGCATCCCCACACACTCCACCAAAAGTGCCAAATTTGTTTCGCAAAGAGGCATTGGAATAAAAGGTGAGATATAGTCTCTTCACTATTGTGGCATAAAACACAGATGGAAGGCCCTTGGAAGCCTCCCTTGTAGAGATTCTCCCAAGTAAGACAATGATTGTAAACCAGAATCCAAAGGAAAAATTTATACTTAGGCTAGGAAAAACTATTCCAAACTTTCTTCCACCAAGAGACCTCCACCTCACTAAAAAGTTGCTTCATCAGTGCAATGTACCTTGAACAAACAAAATACTTGCCAGAAGAAGCAACCCACTCCCCCCCCCCTCCCGCAAGCCAAAACATTAGGTTCTTGTAGAGAGTTGCACTCCCTAAAAGCCAATATTTGAGATAGTTCCAACCAATTCCCTAGAGAGACACCCAATGACCAATTAGAAGAATTCTTCCATATGTAACCCACAGTAAGGCCTAGGGTATAAGACTCCTTATAATGAGCCACCTTATTCAATCTAGTAGAAAGGAATAAATCACATTGAGACTACAAGTGTAGATGAGAGGATAAGAGAGAAGGATCCCCATTGTAAGAATCATTCCAAAATAGAGCCTTAATGACTCTATTATAGATCCAAAATAAACTTCTCTTTAATAGGTGAGTGAACCGCCTCCCAATAAGTGTTCCATAGTCATGCGCTAGGCTTGGCTTAAGAATAATCTATTCAAGCTAAGGACTAGTTTTCCCCTACCATGAGGTGCATTTAGATTGTCAACCCAAGGATGTATACTTGAAATGGTCGACATAGTATGTGCACTAGGTACCTTGATGAGTCATTATGCTTGTGCTACAGGAAAGTAAAAATGCAAAAGAAGGAAACTACACTACTGTTGTGGAAAGGAAAATACTGAATCTATGAATGTTGAAAACACAATGACAAGATAACAGAGATTCCATCTTGACTTATCCACTAGTCTGTTCTTGCAGATGCTGCAAGAACGTTTATGAAGTGTGATGCTATAGGAAGGAATTAACTAGCTACATCTTACTTAAAATACTGCTAATGCTAGTAAAATGAATCTATTCTATCCTAATCTAATCCACCTTCTAAGTGGGCCCCCTTGGTTGGCTTCTCTAATCTACCAATGCAGGATAGCAGCTAACGAGAACTAATTCATTTCATTAATCAGTCATTACATGATTCAAAATTGTAAAACACAACTACAACAAACTATGAATCAGTGTTCTCTCTTACTCGATAAAACTTATCAAAAACCAAAAACTTCACATACAGGAGTCGATCCCAACATATATAGGGAATCTACTCTTTATTACATAATAGAAAAGTAACTATCCTAAGTTAAGTCTGCAGGAGAGGATATAGGAGAACAACTTAAAGCGAAAAGGAAGGATAATGGAATTGAGGAGGGAGCAATGAAGTCTCAGCATCTGCTTGTTACAATGTAAATGCAAAGAAGGTAATGGCGCATAAAAGCTTCTCCTTATTTGCTGCCATGTTTCTTGGAGTGGTTATAACTTCCTTTTCGTGGTTGTTCCTTGATGCTCGTTTCTCCTTGAATTTTGTTGGCAACCAACCTCTGGATTCCTCCACTCATCCTTTAATCCTTATCATCAGGTTAGTTATGATATAAGACATATTTGCAAATAAACATCCATCAAACTAAATTCAAGCATAAGAATGCACATTTGGATATTTATATGAAATACTGCATATTAGATATAATTTAGGCAAAAGATGACATAGGTTTTCTACCCCATAAATCATCAAAGGTTTATCAAACATAGGCTTATAAGTGTTAAAACAAGGATAAATAGAGTATCACAAAGTGTCTTAAACATAACAAAATAAAGGCATTTTTTAGACTCATCATCTGCCCCCTACTAAACTAATGCTTGTCCTCAAGCATTACACTTCTTTGTCAAAGATCTGAGCTCTCCAACTTCTATCTTTCCCTTTCTGCTACTCTTGAAGGTGTAATAGAATCCTCTAGTCCTTTCCCATACTTCTCGCCTATGGTCTTCCTACAACTTATCAAGTTTGTCAGCATCAATATCCTATAGGGGCCATAAAAGCATTGGAGGTTGCATGGTCAAAGGACACCATAGCTCTGGCCTTAGTTTCTTTCCCATTTCTAAATATTTTTAAACTCTATATAGTGTTGCTTCCAAATTAATTGGACTGTTCGGCTCTGATTTCTTGAGAGAATCAGGTAATAGTCCCATCTACTTCTTACTCTGATCATAGCTCTCTAGAATGCAAAGTAGGGCAAGTTTTCATATTCGGCATACACTTTGGCTTTAGTAACAAATACCTTCTTTCTAACTTCTAGATTACTCTTCCCATAGGTTAATGTAAACTAGTTTCGAAGCATTTCTTCTCGTTGTTTACTTTCTGCCCTCAAGGGTAAAGGTTTTGTTCTCTCCTCATCTTTGTAATTAACCAATTGTCTATCATAATTTTCCTCATTAGACATCCATGACATTAAAGCTTTCAAATGCACATCTCCTATATAGAGCAAAGGATTCCACTCAATTTCTATAGGAATGATAGAATTATGAATACACAACTCACACAATAGATTTTTCTGCCATGGTGATAAGGTTTGATATAGCCCATAAAAATCTTGTGCTATTTTAAATTCTGCATGTACATTTCTGAGGGTTAACATCAACTGAAGCAAAAGATATTGTTCTTTCAAAAAAAAAGCATATACTCGAGGAGGTGGTCTACAAGCAAGAGCTTGATCAGCTAATTTAAATGCATGTTCCATGCGTTGTTTCTATCTTTCTAGCTATTCTTCCAATTCTTCAATCTCCTCATTTTTTGATGTTATGATCTTGCTCATTCTTTTCTTCTCCTCTTTCCATAGTGCTTCAACAAATAAATGATGTCCATATAATTAGAAAAGGAGTATTTGCAAGGTGATGGCACTGTTATCCTCTTCATAATCCTTTTTCTTCTTCTGTTCCCGCCATAGATGTTTCGCCAAACTATTGATCCATGTTGACTTATATGGAACTAAGGCAATATTCAAATCATGACATTCAGGAACTATTTCATTCTCATGGCTTGAAACACCTGGTAAATCCATTAAGGTTTTGTTAATTTCTTGCTCACATGCTATAGGAGGATTACCAGAAGCTTCTGTCATCTCAGTGTGAAGGGGGGAATGGTCAAAAATTATCTGCACAAGAGACTCTGGAGAAGGTGCTTTAGACAATATAGGATCTTCAAAAATTTGCCCTCTCATTCTAGGGCTTCTCCGTAAAGGAGTCTCTTCTTGTACTACTATCTTTTGCCTACTTTTCTATTTCAGTGTCACTGTTGCAGGAACCTTCTTTGTTTTCTTCTATTGCTTAATTGTAGGACTAGGTTTTTGTTGAGTAGTGGTTTCTTTTGGTGACTTCCGTTTCCTTTTAGCTTTACTAGTAGTGGGTTTAGGGATGTCCTGCTTAGGTGGAGGCACATTCTCTTGAATGGAAGCAAATTCTAGTTCAACCCCTTGTGCATTTTCTATTTTAGCTCTCTCAATATTTTGTTCTGCAGGCTTACTACTGGGAACTACGTTTTCCTCACCCTGCCATTCACTAAGGTCAACTTGGGGTTGTAGAGTTTTAAATTTCACAAAGTCATCCCATGTCAAAGGGGATACATCCCTAAAAGACCTTTCTATTAACAAATTAATCAAGGCATGGTGAGTGATAGAATTATCTTTCCCTTTTTGAGTCTCTTTCACACTAATACAAAGCATATTATACAAAAAATTTGGAAGATTGATGGCAATATTGTGCCTTATGCAACTAAGCAACTTAAAATGGTGTGCATGTAAGTGAAAAATCTGCCTTCACAAGTAAAATACCTGATAACATGCATTGCTAGCTCAGGGTATGGAGGCGGCAAAGACAATCTCTTGAACCCCTACTTTGTAACATCCAATTGAGGGTCATGTGGGGTAGTGAACTCGGCCCTTGCTGACCTAGCGTCATGCGAGCTCGGATAATGCTCTCCAACAAAAGGTAACCCTGTTACTTCTGCAATTCATTCTTCCATTGCAATTACTTTCAAACCCCACACAAAAGCTTCACCTTCATCAAATGTCGTGGTGAATTCTACAGCTACTTCGTAATCATATGCTATTAAATTCAAACGATAACCTAACCACCCACATTCATTGAATCTTCTTATTGCTTCTATGTCAAAGAGCAACAAAATGTGCTCAATCGGCTCTCTTCTCTGTAAACCTCCTCCCATTTCTTGATACTTCTTTTGCTACTCCATTTCTCTCTCCCTTTCTGAATGCAAACTTCAAGACTCTGCGTTATTTCTCAGACACTTCACCACTTCTGTTTGGGAACATTAATTGCCATAACCAATTGTTATGTGCCATAATTAAACTTTAGGTAAAATTAAATCATGAATTTGCGTGGAAATCATTCAAAAACATGGTTCAAATGCCAAAATTTTAAAAATAGGTCACATCATGGCTTAGCACGAAAAATTTGGCATGAACAAGGTAAAAAATTCATTCAGAAAGTGGGAGTACAACACTTGACATGGCATACTTATGGCAAAAAGTTCTCATTAATAAGGGGTAATGCCAAGATTTTAGAAAATCATTACAGTGAATCATGCGTGTTATTGGATAGTACGACACTCCCCTGCCCCCTGCTAATTTTACGACAAGTGTCCTCACTTGTCAGACTAGTATGGGTGAGGGATTGGAATACGTCGTAATTATAGAGATTATGCAGTATTATATATAATTAGAAAAATCTACAAACTTATAAATGAATAATAGTTTGAAAACATTTATACCTGCCAAGTGGATTGTCGCATGCTCCAAAAAAAAAGGTGGCAAAAATAATGTAAACGGCAGCATCCATCAGCATGTGCAGATTTGATTGAAAACACAAAAACTTAATTATGTAGAAAGTGAGTGGATGGAAGATTAAGATATGAATGGAAAGAAATATCATGAAAATAAAATGGACTTTATATGAATCATAAAGTTATTATTATGGACATGCAAATTAGAATTAATGTTGAAGAGGAGCAGGCGAAAGGTTTTCACCTTCTGCTGTAGGAAGAGATACTTGAGTTGTTGTTGGATCCAGTTGTTCGAACTATTGCATGAATTCAACTTTTGTTTGAGGCTTTTTGTAAAGCTTAAGTCGATGACCGTTGATTAGCATTTTGAAAGGCACATCATCAATTGTGGTTAGTTGAACTGTTCCATTGTCAAAGACATGGATGATTTGATATGGTCCTAACCATCATGTCTACAGCTTCCCTGGCATATCCTTAAAGCATAAATCATACAATAATGCCCAGGCACCAGCTTTGAACTGTTTGTTGAGGATATGAGAATCATGCCAGTGTTTTCTCTATTTTTGCACTAGTTTAGTGTGTTCTACAACAGTCTTGCGCATTTCATCCAAAGAATTAAGATGCAAGTGGCATTCTCTTTGTGTTGCAGGAAGATCAATATCTAAGGTCAAGGCTATCCTTAAAGTCTTGTGATCAAATTCAATTGGAAGTATTGCCACTTTCCCATACAAAAGCTCAAATGGTGTGAATCCGGTAGTGGTTTTCCAAGTTGTTCTATAAGCCCAAATAGCTTCTTGCAACCGATTGGTCCAATCCTAACAATGCAAATGGACTATTTTAGTTAGAATATTTTCTAGCTCATGGTTGGTAACTTCTGCTTGTCCATTGGCTTGTGGATGATAAGGATTGGATCTGCGATGCCTAATGTTATACTATTTCATCAACTCTGAAATCAGGTTGGAAGTAAACTGTGTGCCTTGATTAGTAACCAATTCTTTAGGAACTCCATAGCGTGTAAAAATCTCTTCATATAGGTATTCGGCAACTCTTTCATCACGGGCATGCTTCATAGCCTTAACCTCAACCCATTTGGTTAGGTAGTCAGTACAAACCAGAATATAAGACTTCCCATTGGATGGAGGATCAATAGGACCGATGAAGTCCATTCCCCATTTGTCAAATGGTGTTAACACCACTTGAGGATTCAGAGGCATTTCATATGTTTTGGTTTGGTGACCCATTCTTTGGCATTGGTCACGCTTCCTTGTATAATTGATTGCATCTTTATGAAGGGTAGGCCAATAGTAACTAGTGGCTAAGATTTTGAAAGCTATTCTTTTGGCTGCAAAATGTCCTCCGCAGGGCTCATTATGACATGCATGCAAAATGTCATATGTCTCATCTTCTCTTACACATCTACGCATAACTTGATTAGGTCCAGTATAGAACAAAAAATTGTCTATCCATGAGAAATGGAAGCTTTTCTGTATGAGCAGCTTTCTCTCCTTATAAAAAAAATGTGCTGGTGTCTTATTAGCTGCAATGTAGTTAGCAATATCTACATACCATGAAACTTTAACAACAATATGAAACAAATGTTTTTCTGAAAATGCATCATCTACCAGAGTAGTATCAGTATCATGATGATTGATTCTTGACAAATAATCAGCTATGACATTTGTTTTTCCAGGCTTATCCACTATGGTTATGTCAAATTCTTGTAACAATAGTAACCATCTTGCTAACCTACCAATTATAGTAGGTTTTTTCATGAGATATTTGATTGCTGCATGATCAGTATGAACATACATAAGATAACCTATGATGTAATGCTAAACTTTATTTAGAGCATAGACTACTACTAACAATTCTTTTTCAGTCACTGTGTAATTTAGTTCTAGGCCATGAAGACTCTTACTGATATAATAAATGGAATTTTCAAGATTTGAGTATTTTTGTGCTAAAATTACACCTATGGCATAATCAGAAGCATTTGTATATATGTGAAAAGGTAGGTTCCAATCAGGGCCTTGTAAAATTGGGGCTATGGTCAAAAGTTGCTTAAGCTGCAGGAAAGCTTTATCACACTCAAGTGTCTACTTGTATACCTGCAGTAGATATGAAATGACCGAGTACCGCACCCTCTTGCATGAGCATGAAACACTTTTCACTATTTAGTGCCAAATTATGTTCTTGACATCTTACCAAAACTTTTTCAAGATTTATCATTGCTTTTTCAAAAGTAACTCCAAATGTTGTAAAGTCATCCATATAGATTTCCATACAATCATGTGATATATCAGCAAAAATACTAATTACAGCCTATTGAAACGTTGCAGGAGCGTTACAAAGACCAAATGGTAAAATAGAGTATGTAAAAGTACCCCATGTATAGGTAAATGTAGTTTTGTCTTGGTCTTCAGGAGCAATACTGATTTGATTATAGCCACTATATCCATCTAAAAAGGAGAAGTACTTCTTTCCAGCTAGTGTATCCAAAAATTGATCTATGAAGGGTAAAGTAAAATGATCCTTTTTAGTAGTCTTATTCAACTCCCTATAATCTACACAAATTCTCCATTTTCCTTCTTTCTTAGGTACTATAACCAGTGGTGATACCCATTTACTATCAAATATAGGATAGATAAAGCCAGCATCAAGCAGTTTCTACAATTCTGTTTTGACTATTTCTCTAAGGCTTGGATTTATCCTTCTCTGAGGTTGGCGAAGTGGTAGAAAACCTTCATTAATGTATATCCTATGGGTACACAGTGTAGGGCTTAATCCTTTCATATCACCATAATCCCAATCAAAAGTCTTCTCATGCTTCTAAAGCAATTCTTTTAATTGTTCCATCTGTATAGATGTCAATTTGGGGTTAACATGCAGTTTATGGCCTGTACTCAGTTCAACTAGAATAGTGGATTCTACCATAGCAATCTTAGAGATTGGGCTTCCTTCTAATTCATAGGGAAGTAGTGAACAAAGATTTTTAGGTTCCTTAAGTAAAGTACAACTTGTATCACACTCCTCATATGTAATCAATTCTAATACAGAGCTTTCAAACACATCTTTTCCTACCACACAAGTGTTGGTAAGGATGCTCTAGATTACCGAATCTTCTTCTTGCAACTTTAGAAAAGATTACCTATGTAACATCATAAGTTGTACTATGGAATTTATCTCTTCTTCTTCATCTCCTAAATTTGGCCAAAAAGATGTACTCAAATTTGGTAATGGTTGTGCAGGAGGATATAGATCAAATTGCTTGGCTGCTTGGCCATTTGATATGGTCATATTCCCTGATCTACAATTTATGTTTGCATCAGTTGTGGCCAACCATGGTCTACCTAGAATGACAAGATAGCCAGATAGGTTTACTTTAGGGGAAAAAATCATGAAGTCCGCAAGATATTCTAGGGAATCTAAGGTCACAATAATATTTTTTATCATTCCATCAGGAATGACAGTGGAACTATCTGCAAGCTACAAAATAGTTGGTGTGGGCCTTAATCCTTCTATTTGTAACTTCTTCATGGTTTCTTTGGTCATCACATTTATAGCAGCTCCCAAATCTATTAAGGCATTTTTAACAAATTGACCATTTATGCTGACACTTACTACTAGACTCCTTGGGTCAGAATATTTTGGTGAAATCACTTTTCCTAACATGATATCAGCTAAGTGTCCAACAACATGAACTGTGGTAGGATCCTTCTTCTTCTATCCAGGTTTCTTTAGACAAACTTCCCTTATAGCTTTTCCATAAGCAGGAATGTCCTTAATAGCTTGAAACAAAGGTATTTGGACATGAATATTCTTCAATTGATTAACAATTTCAAAGGGTTGTTCCTTGCTTTGATCAGGTTTCTTTTGTATTAGTTGGTCTAGAAAAGGAGGCTCTACTGTTGGTTGAACTAGTATTGGTATGGTAACATTAGTTGGGTCAACAAGTTCATCAACCAAAGGTTTTGATGCTGCAGGAGAGTCTAATACTTCAGTTATAAGAGGTGGCTTTGGTGCTGGTAAGGTCGTTCTAGATCTCAAATGTATATCTGTGACATCTAGGGCATAAGCAGGGTACTATTGGGTATCAACACTATACATGGGCTGCTGTGGTTGGCCATTTGGATTTGGCTGAGGCTATGCAGGTAGTTGTGTTTGCTTTTGAGGTCCACTATTTGCAGGTTGTGGCATTAAAGCAGGTTGTTGAGCTGGAGGGGGTAATTGTGGAGCACTAGTATTTTGGTTAGGCCATTGTTGAGATCCCTTCCATTGGTTTGGAGATTGCCAATTCCCTTAGGTTGGTTTCCATTGGTTTTGCTGGTTCTGGGGCCATTGGTTATTCTACTAGTTAGGCCAAGGTTGTTCGAAATTTTGAGACCATTGAGATTGTTGTGGGTTATTTTGCCCAACATTATTCCGATTGGGTTGGTTTTGTGGAGGACCTTGGGTATTGCGATTTTGCCATTGATTACCATATGAATTTGAATTTTGCAAGGGGTCTTGAGGCATACCTTGATGTTGAGCCCATGGTCGGCATTGAGCAACAAAGAATACTTGCTCATCATCCCCATCTATCTTTACATATTCAGTTGGAAGATGCTGGTTCTCCATGCTTGCAACCAATTTATAGTGGCAATCCTTCTTTTTCTTCCGGCAATGAGGACAGTACTTAGCTAGTTTTAACTCAGCCTCTGCTTGCTTGTTCTTTGCAGTCATTGTATCCAACTGTGTAGTGACATCATTAATGATGTCTTGTTTGAAATCTGACAATAAATTGGATATTTCAAGTTTTGAAATGCCTTGACTAATTCCTTTTGTAACTGTAGAACGGGGTCCTCGACCTTTCTTCATAGTTGACCTTGAGTAGTTCTGACATATCTTTTTGAGGTCATCCCATTGAGCTTGATATACATCTCCACTAAACATTAGGTCCAATGCTTCCAAACAGTCTTCATTCACTCCTCTTAGAAAGACTACTTTTTGGGAATCTTCAGACAATGTGTGCTAAGGATTCTTTTGTAGTGTATATAAAAATCGAGAAACACAGTCTTCTAATGTCTCTTCCTCCTTCTGTGATATCCTAAAGATATCATCTCCTCTTGTGCCAGATGCTTTGCAATATTCTTTATATTTTTCCAAAAACAAGGCTTGCATTTCATCCCAATTCGCAGTTGCATTGGCTCCTACACCCATGAACCATCGTAAAGCTGATTTTTTCAATGTGGCTGGAAATAATTTAAGCTTATGGGCATCAGTTTTGTAGTCGAAACTATGACAAAGGATGTCAAACTCAAACAAGAAGGTATTAGGGTCTTCAGTTGCAAGGCCATAGAACTTTGGAAGAGTAGTGGGAGGTATATTCTTGAGATTGGGATTGATTATGAGACTTGGAAGTGGAAATGGAAAAGTTGGTTGTGCCATGAATGGTGGGACTGGATTATGAGATTTCTGCTGAAAAGGAATGTTAGGCACTGGATGATTAACAACTGGTGGATTCAAGGTACTGTTATCAAGAAGAGTGGTCATTATTTCAATGAAAGCTTGGAGACCAGATATATCTAGGGATTTAGCTCTTGATGATGATACTGTGGGGAAAATAGGACTTGCATCTTGAAAGGACAGCTCAACTTCTTCTTCAACTTCTTCATTCAAATTAACAGATCCTTATGGAAGAAATTTGCCATATTCATCTTGTCATCTTCCTCTTCAATGCATGCAACTAAACTTTTCACACTGGTAAAAAAAACTTAATCTAAAAACTATGACTCAAAAATGCTCCAAGCTTGACACCATCCCTAACAACGGTGCCAAAAATGAACCACCTCAAAATAAGTGTTCCATAGTCATGTGCTAGGCCTGGCTTAAGAATAATCTATACAAGCTAAGGACTACTTTTCCCCTACCATGAGGTGCATTTAGATTGTCAACCCAAGGATGTATACTTCAAATGGTCAGCATAGAATGTGCACTAGGTACCTTGATGAGTCATTATGCTTGTGCTGGAGGAAAGTAAAAATGCAAAGGAAGGAAACTACACTATTGTTGTGGAAAGGAAAATACTGAATCTATGAATGTTGAAAATACAATGACAAGATAACAGAGATTCCATCTTGACTC
Organism: Cupressus sempervirens; assembly: GCA_028749045.1. Lineage (NCBI taxonomy): Eukaryota > Viridiplantae > Streptophyta > Pinopsida > Cupressales > Cupressaceae > Cupressus > Cupressus sempervirens. The sequence goes on along the minus strand of CM053793.1, from coordinate 515,333,165 downwards.
ATCCACTAGTCTGTTCTCGCAGATGCTGCAGGAACGTTTATGAAGTGTGATGCTACAGGAAGCAATTAACTAGCTATGTCTTACTTAAAATACTGCTAATGCTAGTAAAATGAATCTATTCTATCCTAATCTAATCTACCTTCCAAGTGGGCCCCCTTGGTTGGCTTCTCTAATCTACCAACATAGGATAGAAGCTAAAGAGAACTAATTCATTTCATTAATCAGTCATTACATGATTTAGAATTGTAAAACACAAATACAACAAACTATGAATTAGTGTTCTCTCTTACTCAATAAAACTTATCAAAAACCAAAAACTTCACACATAGGAGTCGATCCTGACATATATAGGGAATCTACTCTTTATTACATAACAGAAAAGTAACTATCCTAAGTCAAGTCTACAGGAGAGAATATAGGAGAACAACTGAAAGCGGAAAGGAGGGATAATGAAATTGAGGAGGGAGCAATGAAGTCTCAGCATCTGCTTGTTACAACGTAAATGCAGAGAAGGCAATGGCTCGTAAAAGCTCCTCCTTATTCGCTGCCATGTTTCCTGGAGTGGTTATAACTTCCTTTTCGTGGTTGTTCCTTGATGCTCATTTCTCCTTGAATGTTGTTGGCAACCAACTTCTGGATTCCTCCGCTCATCCTTTAATCCTTATCATAAGTTTAGTTATGATGTAAGACATATTTGCAAATAAACATCCATCAAACTAAATTCAAGCATAAGAATGCACATTTGGATATTTATATGAAATACTACATACTAGATATAATTTAGGCAAAAAATGACATAGTTTTTCTACCCCATAAACTATCAAAGGTTTATCAAACATAGGCTTATAAGTGTTAAAACAAGGATAAACGGAGTATCACAAAGTATCTTAAACATAACAAAATAAAGGCATTTTTTAGACTCATCAGTGAGCACCAATCTTGAGGGTATTCCATACCATAGAGCCACTTCCCTCAAGAGAAAACTTGGAAATATCTGAAGGTTCAACACTAGGTAAATACTTATGTGATAGGATACAGGCCCAAAGCTGAGATTGACTAGAACACTAGTGACAATAGAGCTTAGCAGCAAGAGTTTGACTATACAAGATAGCAGAACAAAGGCCAAGGCCTCCTTCCTCTTTTGGCTTGCAAATGGTATCCTGATTGATGAGGCTGCATTTGGTATTTTGCAAATTTCCATTCCAAAGAAATTGGCGAGAGAGAGCATGAAATTCCTTAAGAAAATACACCGAGGCAGCCTGAACCATGCTTATGTATTTGGGAAGGGCCTAAATCATAGATTGAAGAAGTGTCACCCTACCAACTATAGAGAGTTACCTATGAGTCCAATGATTGACTTTTTGTCAAGGTTTTTTGAGTAAGCTTTTCCAGAAAAGCCTAGGCTAACTACCAACCATAATAGGGATGCCCAAGTAAGTCAAAGCGAGAGACTTAATCTAAAATCACAAGATATTAGCAATCCTCCACTGGATAGGCTTAGAAGTGTGGAAGAAAAAAATAGAGGACTTGTGTTTATTAATTTTCTGTCCAGAGGTAGCCAAATAAGTATCCAAGGTGAGCTAAAAGGCTTTAGCTTCCCTAATCTGAGCTCTCCAAACAAGGGCCATATCATGAACAAAATGAAGGTGGGAAAGAGTGGGCAAACCATTTCCCTATTTTCATCCTTGAATCATATTTTGAAAAACATGAAACTTGATAAGTCTACCAAGTCCCTTAGCCATAATGATAAAAAAATAAGGAGAGAGGATATCTCCCTGGCGAAGACCTCTAAATGCCCGAAAAAGTTCCAACGGTTCACCACTAAGAAGGACCAAGAAGGAAGGAGTAGTAACATAGCTAAGACCCCATCTAACCCATTCCTAATTGAATCCAAAAGCTAGAAGAACTTTCCACAAGAAATCCCAATTGAATCTATTATAAGCCTTAGCCATACCAAGCTTAATGAACATGGCACATTCCTTGGAAGTACACATAGAATTAATAGCTTTAGAATTAACAACCACCCTATCCAAAATTTGTTTTCCCACCAAAAAACCCCCTTGTTCGTCAAAGATAATGATGGTAGGCCAAAATTTAAGCCTCTTTGTTAGGAACTTAGTAATGATTTTATAGACCACATTACAAAGAGCAATGGTCCTAATTAAGTCTAGCTGATTAGCCTCTTCCTTCTTCGAAATAAGGACTAAGAAAATAGCATTAGAGGTCCAAAGAATTTCTTTGTTGGAATAGGACTCTTGAACCACATTCAAAAGGTCATGATTGATAATATCCCAAAATTCCTAAAGAATTCAACAGGGAAGCCATCAGGCCATAGAGTGTTGCCTTTCCTCATGCTAAAAACCACCCCCTCCAACTTAGACATACTAATTGGCCTCATAAGAGATTCATTCATCTCCCTAGTCACAAAAAGGGGAATATAGGATAGGATTGTATTCTCCTCAATCTCCACTGAAGGTAAACCATCTAAAAAGAAAGCAAAGTAAAACTGAATAGCTTCGCTAGATATAGCCTGAGAGGAGGTTAGAAGTGTCACCTTAGAAGTAACAAGAGAAGAAATGTAACTCTTGTTACGTTGAGCCTACATAGATTTATGAAAAAATGTGGTGTTCTCGTCCCCTTCCTAAATTTAGTCAACTCGAGCCTTTTGTTTCCAATAAATTTCCCCTCTAAGATCCCACTCAGCTAAATTAGTAGAAGCTTAGGATTTTGTTATGCTAAGAGCTTTAGAAAAACCCAAATCCCAAATCTGGCTAGTAATAACATCAAGACAATCTTGAGCCCTCTTCTTCATAATGCGAAGATTACCAAAACAATTCTTGTTCTAATGCTTTAACTTCTTTTTAACATATTGAAGTTTTTTAGAGAAGGAGAACATAGAAGTGCCATAGGCAAGGCCTCCCTGTCTCCACCAGTAAGCCATTAAGTCATGAAGAGAAGAGGCTTGAAGCCACATCAGCTAAAACTTAAAGGGAGGCTTCTTGGGGACAACAACATAACTAGCTATGAGCTTAATAGGCCAATGGTTAGAACCTCTCCAATCAAAAATTTTGAAAGAGAGAGAAAGAGAGCCACAATTCCAAAAGCAAGAAACAAGGAATCTATCCAAGTGTTCTAAGATGACATTAGTTCCAACCCTTTGATTGTTCTAGGTAAAGATCCTGTTGAGAGGTTTGACATCAAAGAGATGTAAAATATCAATATTTTTTCAAAGAAGCTTAGGAGAAGGACCCAAGCTAGCCATTCCACCCCTCTTCTCCTCCAGACTGAGAATAGAGTTGAAATCTCTAGCCACAATCCAAGGAAAGAAAGGATGAGAGCTTTTGAAATGCCTAATATGTTCCCAAAGATTGAGCTTGCTAGGGAGATCAATAGGAGCATACACATTAGTAACAAGAATAATCTTCCAGTCTCTAGAGAGGATGCAACTAGTGAGAGAGCTGAGAGGCAAGATATCCAGTAAAGTGGCATAACTTTCCTAGGACCCTAGCAAAGGGAAAGACCACTAGAGCTCCCTAAAGCACCAACACATTGACGTTGGCCTAGAAATGAAATTTTAGGAGCACATCAAAACATGGAGTCCATTGAAAGCTTGGTCTCCTAGATACAAAGGATATTTAGAGAATGATCAACTACCAGTGTGTGAATAGCTTTTTGTTTGGGGATGCTATTCAATCCCCTCACATTCCATGAGAGAATAATCATTGAGTAGAGTGGGGAAAATGCTCATCCTAGGTCGTAAGAACCCGAGACTCTACGAGTAAATCTCCTATAAATTTAATTTTTTCTAATCTTTCTTTCGCTCAACTCTTAAGGGAGTAGAAAAAGAGACTTTCTTAAATGGTCTTTGCATTTGGCCCAAATCAATAGAAGATCCCTTTCCTTTACTAGAGGCAAACACATCTTTAACCAAATCTGCCAAAATAACATCCTTTTCCTAAGAAGCAGGAGAAACCACAAGGGCACTAGACTTAGGACCAATAGAAGTCTCCAACATCTTCTTAGCAACAACCTCCTAGTTCCCACAAAGAATAGGACTCCTCCCCTCAAAGCCAGTAGCTGCACATTGAACCTCTTCATGAATACCTTCTTCTATGACCATGTTGTCAAGAACCTCAAAATGATTAAACCCTGAGTCCACTTTCCAATCTAGATGAGCTCACTTTTGACGTACCCCACCCCTTAGCATGAGTTTGATCTAGGATAAAACCATCCTTATCAAGACCAAGAGAACTGGATGGCCCTTGCCCTTGACTTGAAGTGTTCATTTGAGCTTTCCCTTTACCTATAATATTAGTTTGAACATTTCCTTTTCTAATAGTAATAATGTCACCATTCCCCATACCATCATTAGCCATCCTTGGGCCAAAGAACATATTAGTTGTACCATTGCCTTTGGAGGCTTGAGGGCATTAGCGCTATAAATGACCATACATATTACAAATTTACCACTCAAAGGGAATAGATTCATAGTCTAGCTATTGGATCCAAGAAGAAGAGCCTAGGAAAATTTCTAAAGAATCTGAAAAAGGATTATTTAAATCAATTTCAATACAAATACAGGCATAAGAAATAAATTTTTCATCTAATGATTGATGTGCTATAGTAGTTACCTTTCCAAGCATAGCAACAATCTGTCACAAGATATCCTTGCACCAAATTTCCAAAGGAAGCCACAACAGTTAGACCCAAATAAGAACCCTGAAAGGAAGATCCTTAGTAAAATTGAACCCTGAATGCTAGGGTTTGACAAAAAGACAAATCCTAGCATAAAAATATGGGCCTCCCTCGAAGACCCAGTTTTGATTTGATATACAAGAGAAATTCACCAAAATGTAGCTATTATAGCCAGCATAACATCCATATCATCTTCCACCTGCCATGAACGATGAACCCAGACTTCCAAAGCTAATAGGGAAATCTAGATACCAAGAAACTTGCATATCAATGCATGTGTGGCCAAATAGTCCACATCTTCCATTATTGCTTTTTGAGGAATAGCCAAAATAGTCCAATCTTGACTACGTGGAAAGAAACCATTAACTTTATTTAACTTATGGTGCTCACTAACATAAAATGGTTCCTTCTCCTATGACCTCGCCCTAGGAGAAGATCCATCAAAACTGGAGGCTCTAGCAAGAGTGAGACTCCTAGAGACCCCATTCGCGGTCACAAGAGCCCAGTAAACAAATCTTGAAACAAGAACAAAGTAATCTCAAGTTGCTGCAAATAAAATCAAAAAACCTAGCTACCATGCTATAATCACTACATTTGCCATCCTTTCCAAAATGTGGCTTTTTATGATTGTTAAATAAGATATAATGAAATCTTTTGGCATAGCTAATAAAGGTTTCATAACAAAAATGTAATAGATAATTGGGGTTTCCTAATGTAATCATTTGGCATAGCTAATGGAGGTTTCATAACAAAAATGCAATAGATAACTAGGGTTTCTTGATGTAGTTCATCACAAAAATAAGATTCCCAATTAAATTATCTTGATGGATCATATCATGCATATCATAACTTAAGTTTTTCACGATTTTCAATAGAATTCCTTGTATCTACTTTTCCTCCACTTAAAATACCAAACAATGAAATCCTTTGTCTCCTTTGGTATTTATCATGATGGTATAAAATGATCTTAATATATATTCAATCCAACAAGACTAAAGTCAAGTAGTTATTCATGCCAAACATAGAAATATGGTATGTGGCTTCAAACTTCTCTTAATCAAGTCATATCTACATTCTCTTGAAAACTACATCACTTTCTTTAAAACAACAACATGACTAGCACCCTGTGACATAGCTCATTAGGTAGAGAAATTGATTCATAAATGAATTATAGATAGACATGTAAAAAAAGAATATATCAAATTAGATGAGATGAATGATAGTCTATAAGTAGAATTACCTGGGAAAAAGATAATCCAATTTAATTTATAGCAAACTAGTAAATAGAATGAGATTAAAATCAAAAGGCCAATAACAGTGACCACAATAAGAGCAAAAAATAAAAGCCCAAAAAAATACCCAAATGTAAACTTCTCCTTAAGAGTCTTGTAGCTTAAATCTCTGTTGTCTTAGGTTCATCTTTGGTTTTCTTAAATCTTTGTTATCTTAGGTTCATTTTTGGTTTTCTTTTGTGCAATGGTCACCTTATTCATATTAAGTGAACATATATTTATGAAGTTTCTAACAAAAATATTCCATTGGGAGTGATCTTATCTCTCGCCTTTAAAAACTCATCTTTGTGGAATTTTCTCATAAAAGAGTAAGAAAGTTATTCAACCCTCCATGTGGCTTAGATTGTGATATTAGAGAACAAAAAATTATTTTGTAAACCTTATCTATAAGAGCCTTGCATCTTAAATCTTCATTATCTTAGGTTCATCTTTGGTTTTCTTCCCTACAATGGTCACCTTATTCATATTAAGTAAACATATATTTATGAAGTTTCTAATAAAAATATTCCATTGGGAGTATCTTACCTCACCTCTTTAAGAATTCATCCTTATAGAATTTTCTCATAAAAGAGTAAGCAATTTATTTGGCCCTTCATGTGACTTGGATTGTGATATTAGATAACAAAAAAATGTTTTGTGAAGACTAGTGGACTGATCTTGCCCCTTGAGTAATAATGAAATTTTTTTATAGGCCAAAACCTTTTTCTTAGAGTAATTTGGAGATACTTCTGCAAGATGCTTTAATCATTACACAAACTCCATCTTCCATTTTGTAATGTTGTAAAGACTTTTCTCATCTTTCTTTCTTGGAATACCAAAAATAATGGAATATTTAGATAATTCGAGACATACTTCTTAAAATACTCCCAACATATTGAGTAAGAAGATTTACACTACATAAACATCCTAATTTTTTCTACTGCTAGTGATATTTCAAAAGGGCTTATTGTATCTTATTCCTCCCAAAATAATGACACCACTATGAAGATATCCCGAAGTATGTTATTGAAGTGTTAGATACTAAGTATAAAAAGTTAAAGGATCAAACATAGGTTACCTCCCAATCATCTAACTAATATATATGTTCCAAAACAAAACAAACATTACCATACATCTTTTTACTAACTAGCAAAGAAAATGGAAAAATATTACAGTAGCAAGGAACATTAAAAAGAAAAAGAAAAAAGAAAAATAGTGCTAGCTGCCCTCATTCTTTTTCAGTTCCTCATTATTCTTCTCCTCAAGCTCATCCATATTCAAGTCCACCCCCTCCTCTTTGATAGGTTTCTTTAGGAGCTTTTTCAGCTAGTCCTCCACCAGGAATCTATAAATGGAGCGAGTAGTTTCACTCTCCTTTCTTAAGCCCTTTACATCCTTATTCACCTACAAGAAATAAAGAGTAGTGGTAGTACAATGAGTAACTTTTGTAGAGAATTTCACCAGTCTATAAAATTTTTGGCAAATGCCAATGTTATTCTCCACCATATCCTTCATTGATTGTTCCAACCTATAAAGTCAAGCCTTACTTTGGCTCTGGCCATGGCTATGCTTCCCTCTTTTCCCCCCACCTTTAGGAGTGCCTTTCATGGGGGAGGTGATGTCGTCCCCCTTGCTTCTAGGAAGGGTTGAGATAACTTCAAGGGTATATGTGATGTGTAAGGAACTAGGTGCACTGGAGACTGACTTTGCCAATGTCCTAGTGAGGTCTTTTCCTCCTTGTGGGTTTTGTCTCACTCTCGATAAACTTAGAGATAAAGTCCTATTTTGGGAGGGATTTTAATTTTACAAATTGGATATGTTTAGTAGTTCTTGAAGAATTCTTCTTTCTTTTCCTTATGTCTGTATCCAAATCAATGAGGCTAATTTTAAGCTCAGAGGATGGGGTTTTCTTAATTTTTGTGTGGCTTGAGCTAGGGCTAGGGTCCATATAAATTTGGGGAATAAGAATAGCCATAAGGTTGACCATAAATGGTGGGTTTAAGGAAAGGTGGTAGTTGTGTTGTTTATTCGTAAAACCAGGTTTAACCTCCTTTTTCTTTTTCCTAGCCTTGTAGACACTATATTCCATTGAATTCAAACTTATATATGAAAAGGAAATCAGATCCAAGTTCCTAAAATGGTTGGGAATGGGGAACAATATACCTCATTATCACGTAGCAAATTACATTCCAGGGCGTAGGAAGATCTTCTCTGGAAAAGCCACCACGCATTAGAATTGGTTCCTCATTAAACTTGAAGAAATTTCATAGGTTGGTTTCATCATTCATTTTAGTTTGCTTGGGCCAATTCTATCCACCTAGGGAAAACCCTCCAACCTTAGCAATCACCTCTTCTATGATTTTGAATGCTATCCCATTGATGATGAATTTTTTATCATTCCATGAGTTGAAGAATTACATTGAGATGTGCTCATCATATTCTTCCATCCCTTCCATAAACAATAATAAACCACCTTGACATAGATAAACCATCATAGCTTCACTCTTATGGATGAAAGCCTCAACCCCCATTGGTTTAATATGGTCACTCATGCCACTACAATGTTACTAAATAACATCACTCTAAAGAAAGCTTGAAGGAGTCTCAATCCTTCAACTACTCGCATGCACATAATTATTTATCTCATCTATATTCATGTTCTAGATTAGAAGTGGAAGAAGTTAGATGAAATATCTCAACATAATACTTGTTTAGATTGTTTTGGTGCAACAAAGGGGTAAAATTTCTACAATTCATAGACACATTAATGAATCATTAGTTATGATGAGAGTTTTGATGATTAGTTGGGGCATGGAAATGGGATAAAGGTACTCCATAATAAACACCAATTATCATGAGTAATGAAGATATTAATGTTCCCTCTAAAAAAGAAATTTAAGTCAAATTTCTAGCTCTAGCAAAAATTTAGTCATGAACTTATCAAGTCCACCATTCTCTCTAGATAGACCATCTACTAATAATAGTTATAGTTTGAGTACCTTTAAAAATGTACAAAGAATACATGATTATTATGAGAGGATCTCTAACATGATCCTAGTGGCCAATTTATCTTTATGCTTTTCCATTCAAGTTGAACATTTTGTATAGAAAGAAGTGGTAAAAAAATAAAAAATATGGATTGATGGTATGAAAGAGGAGATGCATGTATTTGGGAAGAACAATGCATGGGAGTTCATGAAGATTCCTAAGGACATACAAGTTATTGGTGTAAATTTCATATGACAAGATTAGTTGTGAAAGGGTTTACTCTAAATCTTCGAGTTCATTAGTTTCAAACATTTTTGTAGTTGAATGATTTAATACAATTAGACTATCATTTTCTATTGGTCGACAATACAAGTGGAGAATTTTTCAAACAGACCAGCTTATGTGATATAATATTCAAGATAAAAATTGCTTGGTTTAAACTTGGAAAAAGAACTCTATGGGTTGAAGCAAGCCCCATTTTCCTAATATGCAAGGATTGATAGTTATTCCTTGAAAGAAGAATTTCATCAAAAACCCTATGAGTCAACCTCTATATCTATTAGTTTAAATATTATATTCTCATTATTTTTTATTATGTTGATAATGTTTGTTTATACAAGTAATAGAAAATGTTTTATGGAGAAATTTTAGGTTCAAATGAAGTGATGATTTGAGATGTCTCATATAGGACTCCTACAATATTTTATGTGCATGGAGGTGCAACAATACTCAAAAGGTATACATATTTCTTAATTCAATTATATGTCTGTTTTACTAGAGAGGTTTAGAACCCTATCATGAAGTTTAGTTATAATTGACCAAGGAAGGTCCTAGTTCCAAAGTTGATGCCACCTTATAAAAAAAATTGTTGGAAGCCTCATGTAAGACTTGATATTATATATGTTGAATTGGAAAAAATAATATTAGTACTAGGAAACCACCATTTTCTGCCATAACAAGACTCTTCCTAATCTAGTAGATGATACTTTTGTCACTCAAGTGGATTTGAACCCAAGACCTCTCGGTTGAGAGGCTCACAAGTTGCCATTGTGTTATAGGCTCTTTCCTTGTTTGTGCAAAGAATATAAGGTGAAAAGAACACCCCAACATTCTATAGAGATGTAATTAAATTTATTAAATTAATATTAAGCAATAAGATTGTGATATTGAATTTATAAATTTGTAAATATTTTTACAATTTCTATATTTATTTTGACTCCATTAATCTCTTTCTCTCTATAAAATTTTTCATTAAAGAAAATATAAAATATTGTAATAAAGTACAATAAACTTTGAAATTAGAATAACATATGCTTAATTAGAATAATGTGGACATTCTTTTTCTATACAAATGTAAATAAAATAAAAAGAAAATGGAAAAAGAAGAGGATTGATCATAATATAAGCTTTCCACAATTGAGAATAGAGAGCTTGATATATAATAATAGAAGTAAAATGAAATGTTTTTCCATTCACAAACTCTTTATAAACCTACGAAATGTCCTAATACTAGAACACACACAGAATGTGTTGGAAAATATTGAGCAAGAAAAATGGTTATGTTTATAGAATTTACAAAGAGAAAGTAGTGTTTTGAAGAAATAATTATTGATTATCTAAATTCGGCTTACCTGCTACTAATTAATACTTGGTGATTTGATCACATAATTGGCAAGCAGGTTGTTTCCACTCCGTTGACCCATTTCTTGGCACCGTTGTCAACGTTGATTTTGAAAAGCTGATTTCTGATAACTTTTTATTCATGATTTGGGCAGGCTTCATGAAAAAAATCCTTGCTACACTCGATGGAGCATTTCTAAGAAGGCAGGCCAGAAAATTCAATTCCCGTGTACCCTTGTCTGCCCCAGTGTCGGCGCACACCATTTTCAAATTCGGCAATTTTACCTCAGCCACTGAAATCTCATCTGATATCATCTCCTACATCAAACATAATATGGGTTTAGTGATAACAAATATAGAAAAGAATTTTGAAAGAAAATCAAACATATACATACGCAAATGTGAAAGGAACAATCATACATAGACAAATGTGTAAAATACTAATCTGGAAACAAATGCCACATATCACCAACTGTTGAAGCGTCGGAAAAGTATTAAGAAGTGTAACACTAGGGATTCCTGCATTGTAATTTTGAAGCCTAATTATCTTAACGGAGCCCTGTATTGAAACTAAGTGTAGTGAATTAAGCCCAAAGAAGGGCTTCCGATCCGTGAGGTTGATTTCTGTCAACTTAGGGCAAGCAATCTGCATTGAGAAATTAGGATTCATGCATCCCAGTCTGAGGTACATGAGTTTTGAAGACCGTATATACAACATTTTCACTCCAAAACAATAGTAAATGGACAAATTTCGAAGATGTGGGCAGAGGTTGAACCCGTGAAGCTTCGCATCATCCAAACTCATCACACTTTGACAATGAAATGATTTAAGATTTCGAAAATGCCCCAACACTGTTGGTCACCTTGGGGAATTTGATGAATGGCACTTTTAGGGTAGTGAGGTCTTGACTGCCATGTTATGATGCCTCACAACGGAGTCGAAAAAATTGGTCTTCGAATCTCTGTAAAATATCTGGACAACAATTCGGTAGACCTGATTTTCTATAGCAAGATGAATCGAATTGTTGAAATGGGCAAGCCTCGGCTCATCCATGTTGAACTATTGAATGCAGTAGGTTTGCTCCTAGAGCCAAATGCCCATCCACTACTCTGACATCTTGCAACAGTCAGAAACATTGAATGCGATAGATGAGTTCAAATTTGGAAAGAGGAGGAAAACATTTTTAGCAAGGAGACAAAAGGAATGAATTTGATTCATTTGATAAGTTGAAAAGTTGTAGAGCAGAGGAGAGAAGTACAAGAGCACATAGTAGAGAAGGAATTTGATTAGTAGATCAAGTCAGAGTTCAAAAGGTAGAAGGAAGCTTCAGCACATGTTGAACCCTTTTGTCATTCTGTAAGTTTGTTATTGATTTGACCTTTGAAGCAGCGATTGCTCCAGAGCTGTAAGTTTTAAGTTTTAAGTTTTATCAGTTTGAAGATTTTAGGGTTTTCTAGTTGAAGCCAAATGCTCCTAGATTTATTTTTAAAGTTTTATCTTATTTGAATAGAAATCAAGCAAGCAAGAAAGCATACAAATCCTTCTTGTTTCCTTCTTCTATTCATCATTACATGATATTATTGCATTTGAGAAATTCATATTTGAAAGCTTCATTCTCCGACTCTGTACACTTTAATGACAGTCTATTATACTATCCACTCAGTCTAGTGTTTGACCAGGCTCTCTCTTTGTTGGTATTGCCAAGCTCACTTGGCATCCTCTTTTGCCAAGCATCACCTTGCAATGGTGATTGAGCTCACTTGGCATCCCTTATTGCCAAGCACACTTAGCATATGTTGAGTTGTTTTGAGTACCTAATCACTTGGCTCCTTCATGTTCTGAGCTTACTTGGCACTACCCTCCTATCACTCAACACTTTCTTGCATCGAGTAAATCTACCACTTAGCATTGGTTCTTGTTGAGTGAAAATTTTTGAAGTTGTGATTTATTTTTTACATAGTATCAAAGATTTGAGGCACCATATCCATAGTGAGTTAGGGCATTTATTTTTCTGGGATAATTGACATGGAAGGAGATTCATGAAAGATATGACAGTAGCCACCATTCTTTAATGGACCAAATTATGATACATGGGCAAAGAAGATGAAAATCATAATGGTTGTTAATGACTTGTGGGAGTTTTTGGTTAATGGGTTCAATGATATGACAGACCCAACTCAGTATGCTACCCTCAACAACAATCAAAACAATCAATTGGAAGAATCAAGGAGAAAGGATGCTAAGGCATTAAGTTTGATTGAGGTAGAAATGACAGAGACAATCTTTCCCAAGATTGCAATAGAAAATTATTCAAAGAAAGCATGGGACATCCTTGAGACGAACTTCAAGGGGACTGATAAGGTTAGAGTAGTGAAGCTACAAATGATTAAAAGAGAGTTTGAGAACTTTCAAATGAGGGACAATGAACCTATTGCATAGTTTAGCTTACAAATCTCCAGTTTGATAAACCATCTCAAACCAAATGGAGAAGATTATGATGAGTAGAGGATTATAGAGATGATATTGAGGAGTTTACCTCAAAAATATGACAACCTTGTGATGATCATAGAGAAAGCAAAGGACCTCACCATATTGACTATAGATGAGTTGATTGGAACTCTTCAAATCCATGAGCACCGGATAAACAAGTTAGCAAAAACTTTCCAAGAGCAATCTTTCAAGACTTAAGAGAACTCGAGAGGTAGCGCAAGAGGTAGAAATGGCTCCAGTAGAGGCTCAAGAAGTAGAGGTTATGGAAGGAATGGTGAAAGGAATGTTGGTGTAGAAAGATTGGGAAGAGAAAGCAACCAAGAGAGAGCAAGCACCTCCAAAAATAACTCTAAAGGAGGCAAGAAGAATTACAACTCCAAAAAGAGCAATGTTGAATGCTACTCCTATCATAAGTATGTCCATCATGTAAGTGAATGCTAGAAGAAATAGGGTGATCAATCAAAGAAGAAAGCTAATGTGGCTGATGTGAACATGGGAAATACAAACAATCCCATAGCTTTAATCATGTGTAACATCGTTGAAGAAGGAAGCCCTAAGGTATGGTACCTAGAAAATGATTGTAGCAACCACATGAGTGGTAATGAAAGTTTATTTTCTTTCATTGATAAGACTTTTAAATCTGAAATTAAGATTAGAAATAATGAAAACATTCCCATAGTGGGAAAATGATCTATTATGGTCTACACCAAGCAAGGTGAGAAGAAAGAGATATCAAATGTGTATTTTTCTCCTGGTATGAAGCACAACTTGATGAGTGTTGGACAGCTCATTTAAAATGGATATAAAGTGTTGATGAAAAATGACAAGTGTGTCATTCATGAGAAGGATAGGAGTACTTATAATAGTTCAGATGACAAAGAATAGGATGTTCCCATTGAATAAAGAGACATGTTTCTCTTCTCAAGTTAGTGCTACACCACCCAAGAATGTATATATAGTAGTACATCAACAATCAGGTCTAAGGAGCATGATTAAAGACCTCTCCCAAGCTTTGGCATCTTAGTTGTGGACATCTTGGCTTTGCTAGTTTAAATTTGTTGTCCAAGAAAAGAATGATAGATGGTTTTCCAAGCATTGTAGATTCATATGACAAGTGTGAGGCTTGCATATTGGGTAAACAAATAGGCTTCCCTTTAACTCTAAAATTTTTAGAAGGGTTAGAGCACCACTAGAATTTGTGCATTCTAATTTAGTAGGCCCTATGAAAACTACTTCTATTGGAGGGAGTACTTATTTTATGACATTCATAGATGATTTCAGTCATAGGACATGGGTGTATTGTTTGAAGAACAAATTTGAAGCATTTGACAAATTTGTTGAATTCAAAGCCCTCACTGAAAAGGAATGTGGACACTATGTTAAGGTCCTTAGATCATATAGAGGAGTGGATTATACCTTTAATATGTTTGTAAATTTTTGTAGTAGAATGACATCAAGAAAGAGTTGACAGCCAGCTATACTCTGCAACAAAATGTAGTGGTCATGGGGAAGAAAAGGACCATTGTTGAACTTGTAAGAAGCATGATGAAAAAAAATGGACTCCCAACTGAATATTAGGGAGAATCTATAGAAACAATAGTATATTTGATCAATAGGTGTCCTACAAAATTAGTTCATGACAAGATTCCTCTTAAGGCTTGGTCAAGGAAGAGATGGACAGTTGAGCACTTGAGAGTGTTTAGATGTGCAGCATATGCACATGTGCCTGAAGAACAAAGAAAAAAGTTGGATGAAAAAGGTGTAAAGTGCATCTTCATAGGGTATAAATTAGAATCAAAGGCTTATAGGCTATATGATCCAATTGATAAAAAGATCATCATTTCAAGAGACATAGAGCTTCTTAAAAATCATTCATGGGATGGCTCAATAGATGAATCCTCAAGCACCTCAAGTAAAGTACCTACTATTGAAGATGAAGAAGATGCCATTAGTGATCAACAAGAAAATGGGGTAGCACACATGGATTGTAGACAAAGGTAGAAAGGTAAACAACCCTTAACATGTCATACAATAGCTCCGAGCACATCAAGACTACCTCAAGATAGAATGAAAATTAGTAGTAGTAGCTATGCTAAAAATTCAAATCCCACTTTTGCCTCCCTATTGCCAAGAAAGACTAAACTTCTAAGGGAGATATACTAAGAAGAAAGGTATGATGAAGATTATGATGAAAGTGTAAATTTTGCATTATTTTCTCATAGTGATCCAATTTATTTTGAGGAATTCATGAATAAAGAGAAATCGTGTAATGCTATGGAGATATATGCTATTGAAACGAATGAGACATGAGAGTTAACTACTTTTCTTCCCAATAAAAATGTAATTGGAGTGAAATGCATATACAAAACCAAATGCAATGCTAAAGGAAAAATAGGCATAAGGCATGTTTAGTGGTCAACATGTACAAGCAGCACTATGGTAGAAATTATGATAAGACATATGCCTCAGTTGAAAGAATAAAAACCTTGTGTGCTATCAAATCAATTGTAACCTAGCGCAAATGCAAGGTATATCAACTAGATGTGAAGTACACCTTCTTGAATCCAATGTATTGAAGGAAGAAATTTATGTGGAGAAGCCACCTGGTTATGAAGTTTTAGGTGAAGAATGCAAAGTGTATAGATTGAAGAGAACTTTATATGGGCTCAAGAAAGCTCCACAGGCATGGTACAATAGGATTGACTCATATTTGATGAGAAATTACTTTATCAAAAGTGATAGTGAGCCCACACTTTACATCATGGTAGAAAATGGTAATGTGTTGATTACTTTCTTGTATGAAGATGACTTAATCTTCACTGGAAATGATAATTTTCTAATTGGTGAGTTCAAAGAGGCCATAAAAAATGAATTTGAAATGACAGACCTACATCTCTTGAAGTATGTTCTAGGCATAGAAGTAAAACAAATGCATAATGGTATCTTCATCTCTCATGAGAAATATTCAAAGAAAATCTTGGAGAGATTCAAAATGTAGAATAGTAAGGTAGCCCCAGCACCAACAAAAATAGGTTTAAAGTTGAGCAAGGATGATTGTAGCAAAAATGTGAATCCAACATTATACAAGAGTATGGTTAGAAGTTTTTTATATAATTAACTATAACTTGGCTAGACATAATGCATGTAGTAAGTTTGATTTCTAGATTTATGGAAACACCAAAGGATTCCCATTAGCAAATAGGAAAGAGGATCCTAAGGTATGCGAATGGCACCAAGGGATTTGGAATTTTGTATACTGTAGAAAGTGATTTCAAGTTTTTGGGTTATATAAATAGTGATTGGGCTAGAAGTTTAGATGATAGAAAGAGCACTTTTGAATACATGTTTCATACAGGATTAGGTGTAATTTCATGGGCATCCAAGAAGTAACCTATTTTTGCTCAATCTATAATAGAGGTTGAATACATACCAGCAAATGCAACAATATGACAAGTTATTTAGTTAAGGAGGATCTTGACAGACTTGAATGAAAGGCAAGACGATGGAACCACAAACTTTTGTGACAATATCTCCTCAATTGTATTGTCCAAGATACCAATCTTCTATGGGAGAAGTAAGCATTTAGAGATCATATATCAATTCATCGGTGAGTTGGTGAAGAATGGGGATATCAAAATGGAATTTTACAAGTTTGAGTAACAACTAGTAGACATATTTACTAAGCCTTTAGGTATTGGAACTTTTGTACACCTGAGAGAGTTTCTTGGTGTAGTTGATTAGATCAAGAGTGATCCTTAATTGGTTTGGCTCAAGACAAAGGGGGGCTATTGAAATATTGAATATGGTAGACTTTCCCCTAGAGCCAAATACCCACCTACCACCCTAATAGCCTGCAACTGTCATAAACATTGAATGCAATAGGAGAGTTCAAATTTGAAAAGAGTGGGAAAACATATTTGGAAAGGAGACAAAAGAAATGAATCTAATTCATTTGATAAGTTGAAGAGTTGTAGAGCATAGTAGAGAAGTGCAAGAGCATAGAGTAGAGAAGGAAGTTGATTAGTAGACCAAGTCAGAGTTCAAAAGGTAGAAGGAAGCTTTAGCACGTCTTGAACCCTTTTTTCATTCTATAAGTTCATTATTGATTTGACCTATGAAGTAGTGATTGCTCTAGGCATTTTTGTATGTAGCCACTAGAGCTATAAGTTTAAAGATTTTAGTTTTACCAATTTAAAGATTTTAGGGTTTTCTAGTTGAAGCCAAATTCTCCTAGATTTTTTGTAATAGTTGTATCTTATTTAAATATAAAGCAAGCAAGCAAGATGGTATAAAAATCCTTGTTGTTCCCTTCTTCTATTCATCATTGCATGATATTATTGCATTTGAAAAGTTTGTATTTGAAATCTTCATCCTTTGGCTCTCTGCATTTTAATGTAAGTCTATTATACTGCCCACTTAGTCTAGCTTTTGATCAGACTCTCTCTTTGTTGTTATTGTCAAGCTCACTTGGCATCCTCTTTTTCCAAGCATCACCTTGAAACAGTGACCAATATCACTCAACATCCCTTGCTTCTAAGCACACTCAATATATATTGTGCCAAGTTGTGCTAAGTGTTGAGTCACTCAGCTCCTTCATGTACTAAGCTTACTCAGCATCATCTTCCTATCACTTGACACTTTATTGTGTTGGGCAATTATGCTACTTGGCATTGGTTCTTGCCTAGATTTTTTTTTGAAGTTGTGATTTATTTTTCACAATCCAATCACACATCAATATTCAAATAAGGAAGACAAACATCTAGGAAGAGAAGGGAATTCTTGATTATGTGATGTATGCAATCATGATTTTTCCTCTCAAAATCCTTAGGACAAAATTGAAGGATGCTTATTTTCCTCCACAAGAATCGCTGCCTCTAGGAAAGTGAAGAAAAGAGTACCACATCTCTGTATGAAATCTTTGGAAATATGTGATTCAAAATAACATCATCTAGTAATGTAGAAAGCCTATCTTTTACAAATTCTCTTTCCCTTTACCTTGTCACTACCATGCTACCCTCCTCGTCCTCACCCGAGATAAACAAAAATTTAGCAGTGCTAGTTTAAGATTTTTGCTTTGTTATTCTCTAGGTTAAGAAACCTACTTATAAGAATCATTTTCCTCCCTTTCTAACACATTCTTTTTTTCAACTATTAATTATCACTTCATTGATAATTTTAGCAATGTTACAAACATCTTTGTGTAGATTAGGAATAATCTAAAACCCAGGGTTAGCCCACTCATTTATTTCAAATTATGAGTGAGCTATATTCATCAATTCAAGAGAATTCATTTCGATCAAGAGAAGGTCCTTGGCCTTTTCATCTTTATACCTTATGCAAACTGTATAACCTTTGAATCATGGGCTAGTTGATAGGATACGTGAAATCTTATTCGATCTACTCGAGGATTTGAAATGAATTATTATATATATATATATATATATATATATATATATATATATATATATATATGTATGTATGTATGTGTATATGTATATGTATGTCTATATGTATATGTATATGTATATATGTATATGTATATATGTATATGTATATATATATATGTATATATATATATGTATATATATATATATATATATATATATATATATATATATATGTATCTATATGTATCTATATATATCTATATATATATATACATACATACACACACACACACACACACACACACATATATAATACTTATTTTCCATTTGTTTTCCTTTGATGTTTCCAATTACCATACTTCTAATTTGTCATGACATTTGTATAATTTTATAAAATTTTGAGAGAATTTTCTAACAACAAATTTTTCAGTAAAACTATTTTATTTTTACCAAAAAAATTATACTTGCCCTGTGTCTATGTTCAATGTGAATAGAAAAGTCAACTTCTTCTCAACCATTATCTTAGCCACTCATCTACTAAGCCCTCTTAAGCTCCTCTCATATAAAAATTCCCTCTTAATCCACACACAAGAATCTTGTAAAATATATTTTCCAACTTTTTTGATATGAGATCTCATTTTACCCAATCACTTGTGATCTCTCAACATTACCCCCTAATAATGAATCATAAATTAGATAAGTTTAAATATTCAATTGAAACTCAATATGCAATAACAATATTTTTTCTTTATGACAATTATATGTTTTCAATTTGGATAAAATAACATTTTGAGGGGACTCAAAACCCCTTACAAGTAGATTTTTAATAGGATGTAGAGCCCCACCAAGATGGATACTTGGAAAAAAGTTGAAATTAAAAGGTTGTGTATCCAAAAATAGAAAGATACACAACAATCAAGAAAAATAAGAGAAAGATGAACTTGTTGCCAAGGATAAACCAACACCAAAGGTTGGTCTCACCTAAATGACCAAATCTCTAAGTGAGAGAGATCATTGGAGAATTGAGGCTCCCCAAGCAAAAACTCATAATGATCATGGATACTTGAGCAATCAACAAAACTATGCAAGTCCTACAAAATATGTTATGAAAAAAGAGATAGACTATCATCATGAAATAGAACCTCTAAAACCTACCAAGATAAAAATTTGAAAAAAAACATGTACCAAAATGGGCCCTTGAAAATTATTAGCATGCATCTAGTCAAAAGCTCAGGACCAATAAAAGAGTCTGCAAAGAAGAACCTAGAAACAAGAGAATTGAAAAAACCTTGCCCAAGTAAGCAATGTAACCTTCAAAAAATCCACCAATTAGACATGGTAGCATTATTATAAACTAACTGAGGAGAGATATGAAAAATATAAGATAAATGAAGAGATCTCTTAGAATCAATGACACATAATCTACAAATTA
Source organism: Cupressus sempervirens (assembly GCA_028749045.1). Lineage (NCBI taxonomy): Eukaryota > Viridiplantae > Streptophyta > Pinopsida > Cupressales > Cupressaceae > Cupressus > Cupressus sempervirens. The sequence continues at coordinate 515,313,281 of CM053793.1, read as the reverse complement.
TAATAAAATTGAAGTTATTGCATTTTTCAGAGCCACCCAAAATTGAATATTGGTTGATCTTTTTCTTTTACTGAGCTTAGGCTAGGTTATATATATGTCATTTTGGAAAGTGGCTCTCAATGGAGGTAGGATCCCTAAAGAGGCTACGTAGGTAACCCATTGTAGGTTATGTTAATTAGTGATAACATTTCATTAAATGGGTTTAAAATGAATTAACAAGATATCGTACCACATAAAGTCACTAGGGGCCAAAGTCCCAAAAGACTACTAGGATAACCATACAGTTGACTCATTAGTATGCCGTGTTTGTATAAAAGGATATTGATGCCACATAGAGACACTAAGGGGAAAGAGTCTAGAGAAGCCACTAGGGTAACCTTAGAATTGGCTTATGTGATGACACTTGCCCACTTACATAGTAGATTTCCTATATATTTTTGTTTCCTCTAGATTTAGTTGATACTTGTGTCCTGGTACCCTTTGAGATAGTTTACTTTCAAGCAATTCCTTGAACCTAGATTATTTGATAATTGAGTTTATCTCCTCAATGTATTGGGAGTGGAGCTTTTTGGGTTCTACGAGGTCGAGTGGTAGTGTTTTTTCTTATACCATTGAAATCCAATCATTAGATGCTACTACTAGATGTGTTTGTGCAGATGTTCCTTTCTATCCATTCATGTATTTATATGATGGATGGTTATACTTAATGTACTGTATTTGATTTCATAGATCTTACAAGATGATGTAATCTATTTCATGATGTATATTATTTCAGCCTCTCATACCCTATGACTTATATAGTAGATGATTGTGCATTATGATTATTGCCAAATGGCACTCAAGATGACTATATATTATTTAAATGGATTCATACTTGTATATTATTATTTTATGTGGATTTATTATATATTGATTTAGTGTTAATTAAAATTAAATGTGATTCATCCTCACCAGATCCTAAGAGATGTAATATATTTTATGGTATGTGCTTATGTGTTTATTATTACTTCTACTATATTTATATATATTTTTGTTAGGTTATCTATTATTATCTTTCAAAAAAATGTTTGAAAAGCTTAGTAAAACTTAAGTTAAATTCTTTGGGTCATATGGTGGGGTGTTACATCTGGTATTAGAGCCTGAGTTTCTACATTGGGAGCTCTTGAATTAAAACAAAACTAGATCGATTATGTGTATCTATATTATAAAGTTTAACACTTGAACTAGTTAAAATAAAATGAAACTTAAACAGTGGTAACTATCTTCTACAAATTGAATGCTTGAAACTTAAGACTCGATTTCTTAAAACATAGAAAAAGGTAAAATTTGTGATTTGGATTTTAGGCATGTCTTCTTATAACTATGCTTTCAAGTAGTATGCCTTCAACTGTCTTTGCAAGAATTATATTATTCTTGTTTGGGTATTTTTATTGGAGTTACAAACTTAAACCTATATGGTTTTAGCAAAAAAATTAGTAGTGGAACTTTTGAACATGAAACTTGAAAATTGATAACATTTATGTTCTTGGCTTTTGGTTTATGTCTATACATTATAACTTTTATGTTTTTCAATGGAATTAGAGATGTTGATCTTTTTTTTAGAGTGTTCTATGGGATCTATTTCAGTATTTGTAAAAAAGATGAATGTTGGATCAATATGGTTTTCAATTTATTATTAAACCAAAATCATATTACTCTAAGTGACAGAAAGTGTATACATACTTAACTTATTTTTATGTATTTCTTAAATGATTTTTTTGTGTGACATTGTAGATAGTACTCTTTGACATTTAGTTACCCTAGCGATTATAGTAGGCTACTAAGAGTAAGATTGAGTCTAAGGGAAGTGGATGTAATGCTACCCCTAGTTTAGTTTTATCTTTCTTGTAGGCTTCTAGGAGTATGCCTAAGTCTTGGGGGAGTGGATGTAATGCCTACCACTACTTGACTTTTCTAATTTGTTTTAACCAGATTCTTTAAGATTTATTCTATGTTTATGTTTTATTATTAGTGATGTTGAGTTACCAAAATTGAGTAATTTTGTTTCATATTTATTTACTATATGTGCTGAGTTAATTTAGTAATAGTGATCTCAATTATTTTATGATTATTTCAATGATGATATATATGCTTGTATAGTGACTTTTAGTTATTTAATGATGTTACTTAGATGAATGATTTTTATGCAGTTTCTATGGATACTTACCCCATACTTACATGTGTAATGTATGCATATATATTTTCTTTATGTTTGACATTTCTAATGTGGTTGAGGAAGGTGGTCGTAGTCACCTACTAGTCAGGATCTACATGATGCACCACTTCTTGCCATTCCCTATTTAGTTTAGAATATATGTGTTTTTACATGCATAGATTTTAAGCTAATTGAAGGTGTCAGGTATCAACTTCCCTAAATTGCCAGGATGAACGTACCCTACTATACTATTTCTGTTAGAGTAATTAGATATTTTTAATTAACTCTAGTTGTTTAAGTTAAACTTTAGGCATCTAATAACTAATTCTTTTATTAATTATTTTGATGCAACCTAGGTTAGACCTTTTTAGGGTTTTGATCTCCTTTATAAGGATGATCTCTCATTGTATTTTTTATTGACTTTTAATCACAACAATCTACTTTTTAACTCATCAAGAATGCCTCATCTATGGATCTAACAACTCTTGCCTCCATAGCTTTTTGCTTCTCTCTTTTGTAACAAGTGTTTGCATATAGGTGATTCTTGGGAGATGTGGGGTTGATATTTCATCAATCTTCAACATGGTATGAAAGCACCAGATCTTCATGTCCTTGTTCTTCTTGTGAGATATGTGACATCATTTTTTAGATCTATGGCTTTCAAAGGAATTTGTATTGGATTTGGGGAGGATAGATTTTTTTGTGCACTTTGAACTAAAAAGGACATCACTATTTAGGTTAGAGCACTTGAAAACCCCTATTTCCATATAAAATAGATCCAATTTGGATGTTGTTGAAATCTAAGGAAAATTTGGTTTTGCACCAAGGCCATTTTGACCTAGGCAAAAAATCCAGGCAATGATTATTTTTATTCTTAGAAAATAATTTGGAGGTAGTTCTTTTAATCTATTTTTAGAAAAAAATTTACATTCCCTTTATTTGAAAAGGAAAATTTTTTCATTTCTTTATTTTCAAGAGGCATTCTTTGGTGGCTCCTATTCACTCTAGGCCACATACAAGCATAGTTTTTATTTAATGGAGTTTCATTGGGCGAGAAATTATTAGCAAGCACACTTCATAGGCTCGTACCATTCTTTTGGACCTCACGGGATCCATGCACCTACACCTCTATCAATAAGCCTCAAGTTTTTTGTTGGATCTCAAACCCTACTTAGTCCACAAGAAGACATCATATACCACTGCATTGTTAAGCGAGTAATTAGTGGCTTCAAATTGGGATCAGAAATCAGTGGGCTCCCATAGGTGGATTTTTTTATGTTTCAATGGTGAGTTTATTTTGTTGATTTGGAGGCAATGTTTTTGGGAAGCCATGCTCCTTGCCTCACACCACTGGTCCATAGTCCTCTTCACCCATCTTCTATGTCTAAGCTTATCCAGGTGGCAGATGCTCTTATTTTTGAGATGAATGTTGGTTGCTTTGACTACCGTGGGTGTTTTATGCCCTGATTCGACTCTTCCAACATTTTTTTGGAGGAAGCAACAATTTGGTTGTTGGCAACTTCCTTAATTTTTTTTTTGAAGACCCCTTGGTTAGCAGCATGATTATTAGGCCTTGATTTTCTCCTTCCTCCATCCTTTATATCTGGCATGATTTCTTGGTATTAAGGACTCATGTGGTGGTTTTGTGGCATGTTTGGTGGAATTAATCCCTAGTTTGATGAGTGTGTTATAACCTCCTTGTTTCTATAGTTTGCTAGAGATTGGACCACCCACCTTCTTTCTCCATATCCTATACCTCTATTGTGGCTCTTCCTCAACTGCCACTACTGTCCATCCTTAGCTCTGACAACATTGCCCACCTCCTCCACACTCTACTACTCCTCTAGATGCCCTTGTGTGGACCTTTGTAGCAATTTGGCCACATTTTAAACCACAATATATCTACATTTGTGGAGTTGGTGTTTTGTTTAGCAATTTGGTTCTGATTGATTGGCGGTTGATGGGGACAGTTTTGCATTTTTTCAAAGTGGTTTCTTTGCTGTGAGAAGGATGAGAGCATTACCATAATGGTATGAACATACCTTATTTATTCTTTATCTAATCTCATCACTCAATCATTTCTTTACCTACTTAGGGTTTTCCTTCAAATGTATAGCTCCACTTTGTTGCTCATAGTCTTAGTAGGCGTAGCTCTTCTCCTTCATGTTCCCATCAATTTTCTTGAGACTATTGATTTGAGGTGTCTCTATGGCTGATGTGTTCACCAATTTCAACATTATAATATTCTTGGCATGCTATGTATGACTATCTAGACATTACAAGCATTTCCTATTAAGTTTGTCAAGAGAGTGCCTAAAATAGTGGACATCATTTCTCAGACTAGTAATTCCCAACTATATATTGGTGTGCTTAGAGTAGTGGTCATAAGAATTTTTTTCATTTTTTACATGCAAGTTTGGTGTTTTAATTTTAACACATGGCATTTTTTTCCTCAATGGTTGTTTTCTTGTCAAATTTGGGCTTATCACTTGCTGACATCAGCACCATGTCAGCACTACATCCCTACTTCCTATCATCTACTTGGCCTCTATTTGGACCTAGCTTCACATTTTTTCTCATATCTTGGGCATACAGACTCTATTTTCCAAAAATGAGATATCAACAAAAAGTTGGTTCTGAGACTATCAGAGGGTATAGTTAGTTTTAAGTTTTGATATTTTGATATGGCTTATTTAGCTATCAAAGTTAGGAAATTAATTTTACACTCCAGGGGACATATCTTGAACATCCAATCTCTAATTTTTGAATTCTTTATATCATTGGAAAGATCTTTCCAATCTCTTTCTAGCGATGCTAATTATTTTTCTAGATTCTACACCAGGAACATTCTATTGAACCTTCTATTTTTTATATTCTGGTGGATATCTTGAATGTTTTAGGTCTAGGGATCAATTTCGTTGCTTTAGATGATTCATAATGACTTGTACTATGTTTAATATCACTCTTATGTCTCTTATGTTCTATTTAGACACCATCAATTTGCATTCTTGTAAATGCACTAAGATAAAGTGCTTATCTATATTTGTATTTTCATTTCAATTTTTTGCCTTTGTTTGCCTTTTGATTTGAGCAGTTTCATCTGAGGACATTAATGCAATTTATTTTATTCTTCGGATTCACTATATCTTGTTCTTTATTGTACATGCACTACTCATGATAAAGTACCATGGGGGGTTGATGTTTTTCCTTTGTTTACCATCTTCCTTTGTCTAGTGAGTTTCCCTTCCATGATATTATCCTGATGACATGTCTAAGATTGATCACCTTAGTACACACATATGTACACTTTCATGCATATTGATCATGGTTCCTTGACTTTTAGGTTCTTTTGGCCCACTTTTCTAGTTACATGGCACCTCACCATAGTTTTCATTATGGGGAGTTCTTCTATTGTTTCTCATGCTTTCTTGGTTGAATTGATCAAATATTCATGCTTTGGAGTTTCATGCCATTTGTATCTTTGATTTTAGTTGTTTCCCTTTGTGTTCCTCCTATTTCAATGTAGATTACAATCTTCTCTACCTAGTCAAGTTCTATTTCAGTAGAGGTTCTTGAGATTGGCTTCTACATGCTTTAGTTGTATTCTTCATGATAATATTTAGTTCTTGTCTTCTACGAAATTATCTAGTTTGGAGGCTTCTTTAGTCCTTCACTAGTTTCTTTTAGGATGTGTTCCATCTCTTTTTGATGTAGGATTTTTCCCATGCGATTTTCTTTATTTCTCCTATTTTTAGAGATTTGGTTATGCTAGGGTACCTCATCAGGCTTTGTTTGCTAGGACCCATTTTTGCTTTCAGTAATAATTTATATGTTTTTAGCTACTCCCTAGGTTTATCTTAAGGATGTGTTAGAGTATTAGAAACTTCCTAATTAACTCTAGTTATTTAGGCTAAAATTTAGGCATATAATAATCAATTCTTTTAATTATTATTTTGATGCAACCTAGGTTAGAATTTTTTAGGCTTTCAATCTCCTTTATAAGGATGATCTCTCATTATAATTTTTATTCACTTTTGATCATAGCAATCTACTTTTTTTCTCATCAAGAATGTCTCATCTATAGATCTAACAATTCTTGCTTCTATGGCTTTTTGCTTTTCTCTTCTATAATAGGTGTGTGCATGTAGGTGATTCTTGGGAGTTGTGGGTTTGATCTTTCATCAACTTTAACATGGTATCAGAGCAATCTAATTTTTAACTCATCAAGAATGTCTCATTTATGGGTCTGGCAATTCTTACCTCCATATCTTTTTGGTTCTCTCATTTATAATAGGTGTTTTCATATAGGTGATTCTTGGGAGCTGTGGGGTTGATCTTTCATCAACTTCAACAATTTCAATGGTATAAGTGGGGAGATAACCCTTGAGTTAAAATTCTAAACCCTAAGCCAATTTTCCAAGAAAATAGGACAAGTATCTAAGTTAGTTTCACCTTTTCAAATTCATCAAGTGATGTGAATTCATGATTTTTATCCTAAAGTTTGTTTTGGAATCCTATGCTTTATGGTGATATTTTGTAATTAGTCTTGTTGGTCTGTGATGATTTTTTTTAATGAAATCAAACTAAAAGAGAATTTAATGATTTAATCTAATGGAAATTTAATAAAGAAATTAATTAAATAAAATAATACAATTTAAAGATAAATTATGGTTCTAATTGTGGCATAATTATATTTATTTAATTTAATGGTAATTATTTAGGAGTTTTATTTTAATATTAAATTCTAAATAATGCTACTAATTAAATTTAAAAATATATTACTAAAAGCACTTCGAAAACTAGTTAAGAGAGAGTAAGCAATTATTTAATAAATTTTATTTTAATTAAATTTCTTAAAGTGTATGCCTAAAATTAAAATATAATAAATTAATTAAAGAGAGAAAGTTAATTATTTAAATTAAGATATTTTGTAATTAAATATCAAGAAGAGTTGCGCATAAAAAGGGAAAAGATAATGAAGTAATCAATAGTAATTAATCAACGAGTTCCCTTGTGTGATGGTACAATTAGAGCCCCAAATTTAGGGGAGAGCTCTTCATCAATGATCTAGAGCTTAATGTTGCAGGAACTAGGTTTTAGAGGAGAAATTCTCAGAGACGAAGGTTTTTCTAGAAAAAGGGGGGTTGTCTTGCATACTCCCTGTGTTTGTTGTCTTAGCATTATATCTAGGTAGGATCTTGTGGTTTATTTATACAGTGGTTTTCATTCTTCAAACTTCTATCTTCTTTATGTCTATTACATATTCTAGTTTCAAATGGTTATTTGGGTTGAAACTTTGGTATGCAAGTTTATTGTTCTTTGATTGAGAATTATTTGTTTTCAAAATGAATTTGGAATTGAAATCCTTGTCTAGTTTATTTATTGTTCTTCATTATTTTTTAAGATGTTTATGAATGAATTTCATTCTTTTGAAATCATTTTTTGTTAATTTAGAATTGAAACCCTTGCTTGTTGAAATTATTGCTCTTTGTTTCTTGAGAATATTTGTGAATGGATTTAGTTGAAAACCTTGCTTTGTATATTTTAGAGAATAATATTTTTATTATAGGTAGGGTTGAATAAAAAAATAAAAAAATTTGAGAACTTTGTTTCATAATTGTATTGTGGATTCAAGATATGGTCATAAAGCAATACTAGACATAAATTTAACAAATCTGATTGTTTACAATTAATTCCCCTATTAGACTTATTATGCAAATTGTGTGTGTGTTTATATATATATAGTTACCATGTAGTAATTTATAATTACTATGATTAACTTGAAAAATATATAATATAAAAAAATGAACTTGAAATGACTTTTAATGGTGGGGGCATGCTTTATTGTTTAAGCAACGACTATCCCAATGATAGTGTGTTGCCATGGCAGTGTGCGGTTGTCGAAAGACAGTCCGCTACTACCAAGGCAATGTATGTTGGCTTGGGTAGCATGCCTCCCTTTTGTGGGAGTATTGCATATCATAGGAATGTTATTTGTTTTAAATTTTATTATTTATTAAAATTTTAATCTTTTGTTATTAAAATTTTTAATATAGTTTTAATTATTAATTATTAATTGTAATATTAAAACTTATTAATATTAAATAATATTAATAAGATTTTTGTTATTATATATATATATATATATATATATATATATATATATATATATATATATATATATATATATATATATATATATATATATATATATCAAAAAGTGACATAGCACTTATATAATATATTTATTAATAAACTAGTTCAAGGGCTCATCAAAGAAACAACTAGCAAGAAAAATCTAAATCCTTGTTGAGGTAAAAAAGTGTTAAAGGTTGGTAGGTCATACTAGGCATAGCTATAGTAAAATACAATTACTCTACATTGAGCAAGATTTCCCAAAACATGGTATATACAAATACTCAGCAATGAGTAGGGTCTAGTTATGCCAATGAACCTCTTCTTCTAAAATATTTAACTAAAATCAAGAGAACATTGAACCTCCTATCTAATTGGAGCATTTGTGAACTAGAAAAATACCATCCAAATCAACATCTGGGACATGAACCATGAAGGCCAACTCTGTACTTTCCATTTTCAGAAAAAAGATGAATCCTCATGCACAAAGAGAGAAAAATAATACCTAATTAAATGATAAGTGTGTCGACCAATTATAGCACTAGTTTTTATTAAGCTTCATTCATCTTCTTTGTGTCCCAAGTATGGCACTTTGCTAAATATGGGAATTTAAAAAAAAAAACTTCTGAATGGCAAGATTCAAATATGGAGCCTTCACAACAAAGATTAGCTAGACAATCAACCAATTTATTGCCCTCCCTTAGAGTATGAGAGAAACAAGTAGCTTAAAAAGAGTCAATTAAATCCCAACATTGTTGAAGGCTATAGGCTAGTTTCTAGGTATGAGAAGACCATGAGAGGCAAGAGTTTGTAATTACCAAAGAACCACCTTTGATATGGATGGTGGAAACATTACATCTCTTTACCAAAATTAGACCTACCAATAGGGCTTGAGCTTCTGCAAGGTTCTTAGTACCATGTGGTAAAACATCTACTTTGATTGCAACTACTTCACCTTACAAATTCCTAATAGAAGCACCCAAGCCTTACTTACCAAGGTTCCTATGGGAACAACCATCAAAATTTAACTTTAGAAAATTTCTAGAAGGGGGAGACCATTTTACATGAAGATGGTCAGATTGATGATTATAATTCTAGTTTTTAGAGAAACTTGGAGGTAACTTAATTTGTTTCTACAATTTTAGAAGAAGATAGTCCCAAGTAGATATTGAAATATTATCTACAATTGAATATATTTACATTTACTCTTTCTAAAATTGCATTTTCAATCCCATCCAGAACAAATTCTAGGTTTAATTTTTCATTATGAAAAATGATCTTGTTCCACTCCCACCAGATGGCCCAAACCAAAACAACTGGGATGCACTTCGAAATACTAGTAAACAGATATCCTAAAAATAGAACCAACCAAGATTAAAATAGGTCCCAAAGACTATTTGGCAGAGATAAATACGTTTGAGGCTTGTTCAACACAAAAGTCCAACATTGATCAGAAAAGGAACATTGGAGAAAGAGGTGATCTATAGTTTCTAGCTCCTTATTAGATAATTTGCAAATGAAAGATTCAGTAATACCTAGTCTGGATAACTATTTTCTAGTGAATATTATTTTTCTAATGGCTAGCCAAGAAAAAATAGAGTTCCAACAAAAAGGAAAAGCTCTACACTTCCTGCTTGAATTATCTATTTATCGAAGAGCATAATAACCTTCCTTGATTGAGTAATCACCACCTTTGGATGGGGCCCATATAACTATATCTTCCCTATTAGAAAGAAAAACAATTCTTTCAGCAAGAGAGTCCCTCAAAGAAAGGAGACTTGGCTAACTAACAAGATGTGGTGGAGGTTCCTTCCATAAAACCCTTCTTGAATGAATTTCAATTGCAAAAACATAGTCCCAAAAAGAGGAGCCCACCTCAGCTTTTTCATCCAACTTTTCTTGTCTACATAGAGGGGAAAATCTATTCCATGAGTTTTCCCAAAACTTATTTTTCTCTCCACTGTGAATTTCCTAAGTAACATAATTACAAAAAAATCCTTTATAGACATCATAAAGTTCCATATGGCTAAACCTAGAGGAGGATTAGACATAGTAAAAATTCTGGCAAGACTTAGAGAATCTAATTATTTTTCTAGCATGATTGAACACCATTTTGCATAAGATTTTGTATACATTTTCCACACAAGTTTGCCCCAAAAAACCTTATTTCTAGTAGCAATATCATGCAACCCCACACCCCCAGATGCTTTATCATGAGTCATTTCAAGAAAAGAAATAAGAGGAAGCTTATTTTTATCTGAAAAATTTCTTTTCCATATAAAATCTTGAATAATATTTTGGATTTGCAAGACTATAGAAGAGGGAGCATTAAGAATTGATAAGTAATGGTTTGGGATAGCTATTAGGACAACTTTAACTAGTAAAATATGACTTGACAAAGATAACCATCTAGATTTCTAGGCTAAGATCCTATCCCTAATTCTGTCAATGATAGAAAGCCAAAAATTCATCTTGTTAGTTCCCATAAGAAAAGGAATGCCAAGATAAACTGATGGGAGTTTATCAGTCGGAAAGCCCAAAGTTGAAGAAATCCTCTATGCTACTACAACATTAGTGTTGAGAATGAAATTTTTAGATTTGTTTGCATTGATTCTTTGACCAAAAACTTCTAAATATAGGTCCAAGGCATACTTAATATGGGTAGCTTCCTTTACATTTCACTTATCAAAAAGAAGAGTATCATCAACAAAAAGGGAATGGGTAATTGTGATAGATGTACAAGGAATCAAAATTCCCTTCCATAAGCCCAATTGTGAAAATCTATTGATGAATCTATTGAAAGCATCAGCCATAAGAATAAATAAAACTAGAGATAGTGGATCACCCTGATGAACCCCTTGAGAAGAGGGGAAAAAACTAATTCACTCTCCATTAATAATGACTAAAAACCAGGCACCATAAATACAATTTTTAATCCATCTACACCACTTATCTGAAAAAATCAAATTTAGAAATAACTTTAAAGAGGAAAAACCATCTTACCCTATTGTAGGCCTCCATCATGTCAAGCTTGATTGTAAAACTAGACAACTACTGAGAATTGATGGAATGAAGAGTCTCATGTGCAACTACAACGCCTTCCCATGTTTCTCTTCCTAGCATGAAACCACCTTGATATGAAAAAATCATATGAGGAATAAACTTTTTCAAACTCATTTATATAGCTTTAGTAATCAATTTATAAATCATGTTGCATAATGAGATAGGCCTACAATCAGCAAAAGAGGTCAGCTGCTTAACTTTTGGAATAATAGAAATGTTAGTTAAATTGAAGCTCCTAATCATCTTGGCATTCCTTCTTGACTCTTCAACCACTACTAATAAATTAGAACCAATAAAATCCCAGCATTTTTGAGAAGAAAAAAGAGCTATAAATCCATCAGGGCTTGGGGCTTTGTTAGGTGGGAATGAAGATACCACTTTTTAATTTCTTCCAATGTGAAAGGGGCAAGCAAGATCCTATTATGATCTTTTGTAATAAGAGGGTGAATACAATAAAATCATTAATTAAATTGTCATCAATGGGATCCAAATGGGGGGAGCCAAGAGTTTTGAAAAAAAAGCGAACACCTTCATCCTTAATACCATTGTCATCTTCTATAAGATGACTACATTCTGTGTGCTTAATTGAAAAAATAGTATTAATAGCCCTTTTAACTCTTGCAAATTCATGAAAAAAATTGTGTTCTTATCCCCATATTTTAACCAAAGATCACAAGACTTTTGTCTCCATAAATCTCCTCCCTATTGCAAAGCTCCTCCTATTCTTCTTTCAAGGATTTTTGCTCATGATATAAATCTGGACTAAGACCTTTTTGAATGATGACTGAATTTACCTTCTCAAGTTTTTCTGAGACATCTTGTTTCTATTTGAACACATTTTTTAAAACCTTCACATTCCACTCCTTGATCATACCTTTCATGTAATGAACCTTTTTAGAGAACTGAGGCATCTTAGGATCCCTAAAGGTTGGAGAATTTATCCACCATTTTTTTTAAAAGCATAGTAAAATTAGGTTTCCTAAACCACATGTGTTCAAACTTAAAAGAACTAGCCTCATTAAGACATTGCGATATGTTGTTCTTTGATATCAATAACTAGACTGGTAAATGAACTAATACAGCAAAAGGTAAGATTTTAGATTTAAAACTAAAACTCAATAACTTCCATGATTTTGAAAACAAGAACCTATCCAATATCTCAAAAATTTCTAAAAAAAAAATATGTCAATTAGTCCATGCATATAATCCATTGTCAAGAAAAATGTCACTTAAGTTATTATCTTCTACAAATGAAGAAAAATCTTGGATAGTTCTAAAGGGTGGACAAATTCTCTTTTTCTTTTCAAACATGGATAGTAAAGCATTGAAATCCCCACCCAATATAAAATTTGTCTCTCTTTCTTGCTGGATAAAATCTATCAGTACAGCCCAAACTTTCCTCTTATCATTTGTAGACATGGGACCATATATGTTGAAGATAAGAAATTTCAAATCAAAGTGTTCAACTTTCAGTATCTACCAGTTGGAATCTTTCCTAATAAGAATATCATGAATACTTTTAGCATTCCATAAAATTGCTAAACCCCCAGAGGACCCATGTCCCACGGCATGAACTAAAATTCAATTAGTCCATTTAGCCAATGTCTTATCAAAAACTTTCTCTAATAATTTAGTTTCTTGAAGAAGAAGAATATCTCTATTTGTAGAAGCTAGCAACTACTTGGTTCTACCTCTTTTGTCAGAGGCATTGATGCCTCTAACATTCCATATAATAATTTTTAAAAATGGGTACCTATTTTTCACCTTTTAAAAAATGGGTTCCCATTTCTAAGAATTCAATTTTTTTGCAGAGGAATTTTAAATGTCAATTTTATTTTTTCAAAATGGGTACCTATTTTTTGAATTTCAAATAATGGGTGCTTGTTTCTTACAACATGGGGTGGGAATTTTTTCTCCTACCTTGGAATTTAGTTTGGGATAGGCTTGGTGAGACAAAGCCTATGCCTTGGCCTCTCAAGATTTGGCTAAGGCATTGAACTGACAAATTCATACCTTGCCAGAATTTTTAGAGGGTCTTTAAAATCAATTTTTTTATGAAACAAAAATCCATTAGAGCTCTCACTGCCTTGATTACATAAATAATTTTTTTATAGTGCTATGATTTTATTTATTATTTCTAAATTATTTTTAATCAAAGGTGGTACCTAAATGTAAACTAGTGAAGTTCACTAAAAGTTTAATAACTTTGACATAGCAGCTATTCGTGGTGGTGAAAATCACCAAAATGGGGGGCTTGATTAAGGAAAACCCTGCATGGACACTAAATTTACCATATTCAAATATCAACAATCTAGGAAGGAAAAATAACTTGTAGATTAGAGTACCCTTTTCATCATTTTTAAAAACTAAGAAATCAAAATCAGCACTAGACAAATTTGATCAAGGTTGACAATGTTTCTCCTAATGGATCAATAGTGACTAAGCTACCCCTAATGTTCAAGTTCAGCCCTAATAGATCACCAAATGATTTTATGGTATTGTTTTTCTTGCATCTTTAGACCTAGATCTAGTTTTTTTCATTTATGTAAGTCACACATCACATAGAAATCTAGTTTTCCATAACTATCTTTATATCTCCTATTCATTTCAACATTTCATTTTGTACTTATATTACTTTACATTTTATATATTATATAGAAGTTTATATACTTGTTAAGATTTCAAGGGAAAGCGGTATACTGTACCTACATTCATATTTGTTGAATCTTGGCTTGTGTTAATGCTTCTTTATCCTTCGATAATATTGACCTAATAAGATCTAACACTTTTGAGGGTTGGTTTAAAGGATATATTTCCTTTCACTCAATCCTTTTGATGTGTTTGTGGTTATAATTTGAACTTAGGTATAGTTACCTTGATTCACTTTTCTCCCTACATAGATACTTTGGTATTTTTCTCTACCATTTGGCACGTCATAAAATACAAGTGAACAAGAACACACACTAGAAGGAGGGGATAAATTTTGACATTTATCCATATCAAGTGATTAGGGAACAAGCAAAATCATCAAACATAGAAGTTATTTAAAGATGCATCCTCCATTTTCATGTCATATTAATGAAGTTATTACTTAATAAAAAGATAGGTAGGAAGACTTAATGAAAGATAAGAAAAAACATATATAGTAAATATGCATATTGACGAAGCCAATGTGAGGGTGTGTTATTTGTATTACGGTCAATTTGTTATGAAAGCTAGTAAAAGGATACAATATGAGATCTCTTATTAGGATTGAGTTACCATAACAGTATTATACATTGGCCAACAAAAATTAAGTTATTACACTCCACTAGAGTCCTTACATAGTATCCCATAATTTTTTATGAGTGCTGATATAAAGTACAATATTGCATTAATGATCATATGTTTATTATTTCAAGCACTATCTGGAATACATTTAATGGCTTGGTTTATAATATCTTTTATGACTATGATCAGTTCACTATCTCCATGAGCATGATAAAGTGGTCCTATGAGTTTGATGTAGTCGGTAGGGGTTTCTATGTATGTACCATTATTGGGGATCAAAGAACAGTGCTAATCTTATAGTCTGATGACATGTCTTGGACTCTTGATGTTATTTCCCTCCTATAATTCATTACATGATCTAAGTGAGATTTAAGGAAATTAAGATATTATTAAAAAATTAATTTAATGTAGATTAAGCATTTGAGTGTTTACCTCCTCATTTTTCTAGTCTTTTGTACTCCCATTATGGAGGTTCTATGTTTTGTTTCACATTTTAAATTCTTGCATTGGACTGGGGTTATTTAAGGTTATACAAAAAATAATTCTATCATATTTTCTAGTGTCTCATTATTTTCCTATTACTTTCTATTGTATAATAGATAATTATATTGTATAATATGCATTCTATCATACAAATGAGATAGGTTTTATCGTACAACTTAACACTTCATTATTATTCTTTAGGAGTTTCATTGTATAATAAACTACAAGGAATCTTTATAGCTTAGACAATAATTACTTTTCCACATGATCAAAAAATGTGAAATGGATGGGTCAGTGCAAGGAGTTGGGTCTCAGTTTTGGCCAAAAAGTGGACTTCTATTTTTCCTATTTGTGAAATATATTGTCAATTAATGCCAAAATTTGAGGCATTCAGAGATTAAATATAGAAAATACTTTATAAATAAAAATTGTAGTTCTTGGACTCTCCTATTTGAATCTGTAATTTATTTGTATACCCATATGATAGATTATTTTTTTGGTATAGATCTTTAAAAACCACTTTTTAAAAATGCATGCTTCAAGATCATACATCACTTATGTACGCACACCATAATTGGACACAAGGAAATGATTTTTTCTAAATGCTTTTAAATTAAGTTGTCTAACACACCAAATATTGATGAGAATACTTTTCTTTAATTATTTAATTTATTTTTTTATTTTTTTAAAATTTTATTTTATGATTAAGCTAATTTTTAAAACCTCTCATTTGTGGACACCATAATTTAATTAAAATTTTACTTTTTCAATATTTTTTTAACTTCAAAAATGTAGATTGATGACATGTATATAAATTTAAGAAATATGAAAAATTCAAAAAGTTATTAAAGTTTTAGTGAATCTCACTATTTTATGTTTAAGAGACACTTTTGATTAATAAATAATGCAAAATTAGAAAATTAACTCATAACATTATATACTTTACATTTTGGAAATCAGAACAATAAGACTGTATAAAAAATTATGACAATCCCTGAAAAATGGGTTTTGATTTTGTCAAAAAATTCAGTAGGGAAGACTGTATAAAAAATTATGACAATCCCTGAAATTGTTGAATAGTTGCCTTAGTCAAAATTTTGATACATAAAGGTGCATCTTTGGCCCCACCAAGCCTGTGCCATGCCTTTCCTAGAGGCAAAACCTAATGCTAAAGGGAAATTGTCACTTGTGGCATTAGAATCAGGCACTAGGTTCTCAATTCAAAAATTTAGTGGTTGATTCTAATTTAGCCATTGTACAAATCAAGTTCCCAATTGTTAAGTACAAGTTGTACCCAAAATATGACTCACAAAGCACTTACAATGATTGAATGAAAATTTTGAGCTGCAACAACAAATTATATCATGATTATTCTATTTTCTTGTCATCTTGTACAATTTGCAAGCTATTGATTTGAATTCAAAATTGGTGCAAGCATAGGATCAAAAAAAAGAAGAAACAAAACAAAAAGTTTTGACAAATAAGGAGATTGCAAGAAACAAAGAGAAGGAAGCACAATTTTAATGAGAGAGACGAAAAATAATTAGAGATTTGAGAAATGTTGGTTACTCAATTTCCATTATTGTTTCAGAAGACAAAGACATTGAGGATATAATGATGGATGAAGAGGTGGAAGAAGAGAACCCAATACAAAGATATTTAGGTTTACATTCTAATAAAAATTCAATATAGGTGTGTCTCAAAACCCTTAATTTTTTTCTGATGATGGAATTGGTGATTTTGTAGAAGTAGGTTATGATTTAAATGATCTAGGTTTTCTTCATGGGAATATATTATCAAATGATCATGCACAAAAAAATCCAATGGGAATGCAAGTCCCAAAAAAAATACCACAAAAATTTGAAAATAAGATTCAAACTCCAAATAACATAAAAAATGAAACACCAATTGAAAATACAAATTATAGGAATGTAGAGATGGAAACATCAAGTATTGAACAAACATGTTTGAGTGATACTGAAGTGCGTGAACATGATTTTCATTTTTCTAATGATGTGCTAGATATTATTCATGGATTGGTTTCATGGAGATAGATTAGGACACATGCTAATAGAGTATGTAGTCTTTTGATGTTGCAACTAATCAAAATGTCAAAAATGTGAAAAGTAATTCAAGTTAGGAATGTATGCATAATCAAAGAATAAAATGAGTCTTTAAAACAATTTGTATCCACCATTGCTAGTCCCTTTAATGTTATTCAAAAGAGAAATCTCTCTAAAAATAAGAATGTAGCGTGATGAAAAATAACAAAAAAAATAGTTAACAAATCAACTACTAAAAAAAATCGATTAGTAACATAAGTGGATATCTTAATGCAAGTTGTAAATATTTAGAAAGAACTATAAAGAGAAGGGTTAAATTTGAATGTGATTTAGAAAGTAGTTTGTGGACTTCTAGTGGTAAACTCTTGAGATTTGATATGAAACTTACCAGTGAAGTCAATAGTTTGGTTGAATTTTCTTCGCATGATATTACAAGAGTATCACCTAATTCAAGAGATTTCCTTAAATTGAGAGTTGGCTCAAAAATATGTGATCATAGACTAAACACCTTTTGGACATGACTCAAACTAAATTGTTTAGAATTTTTTTAGATGATAAGGTGTTAACTATTACCATTAGTCAATAATCTTTTGGAAAGTGTAAACCATGGTATGCAAATATTAACAAGGAAAAAATGAAAGAATCACGTATTCTTGTAAAACTAATGTTCAATTTCATTACCATTATGATGTATTTTGATCTATATGTAGTACCATGCATAGTAAAGAAATGTTGCAAGAATGTAAAAATTCCACCTCAAACTCTAAAGGATTTAATATACGGCTTTTTTGTAAGCTACGTAATGACCAATATTTTCTTTTCAATGCATGTCTTTCTAGTACATGTGACATGTGTTGCAATCTTTCTTTGTTAGATTAATTTTTACATGAAAATTCTTTGACTACTTTTGGACAACCATTACTTGATGTAAAAATATTCAAAACTATTGAATATCCATTGAAGGATGGGAAGATTGGAAGAAGGTTTGATCTAGTTATAGGTAAAGTTATTTGTCATGCATTTATGGATCAGTTCAAGGGTTTGATCATACAAAAATATGTTAAATATTGTCATTATGCTAGATGGATTGATGGATAATTTTGCATACATAAGAATACATTTCTATTTGGTACTACACTTTTAGTTGTTGACTGTGCAAAGAAATGCACGCTCACACCCCAGGATAAGGTAAAAGCACAATATTATAATTCAATGCAAGTAGCAATTTTTGTTCATATAGTTTATATGCATGCACTTAATAGTACAGAGGAGGATTACACAAGATTGAGAGAGTACCATTTCTATATAAGTGATAAAAAACTTCATTTATCTGAACTTGTCCAATATTGTTTTAAGGTCTTTTACGATAGTTTAAGAGAGGGAAAAGTTCAAATGATACACCATTGGATATGGTTAGATAATTGTACATAGCACAAGTCAAGAATGCTAAAATGTTCTATTGGTTGAGTAGGACACATAGCAAAACTAATATCCAACATATTTGGATTTTTTTTAAGGTGGGACATGGAAAATGAAGATATGATGGTGCTAGTGCATGTGTGAAGAGATCCCTTTATAGACAGTAGTTAAAATTTGAGGAAAAAGCCAAATTCAAAAATGCATATGAGCTTGTGGAATGGTGTAACAAATATTTATACATAGCAAGTCAAATATCTACAATTAGATGCGTGGAACCTAAGAAAAAATTGATATGTCATCAAGTAGATGATGATAGTTTTGAGTATCCAAATGGGTCCATTATTGTAGCTGACACATGACTACATACATACCTAACAAGAAGAAATGGTTTACCAACATTTAAAGATTACCAATCATAAAAGAATATTTTACACTATTCTCATTTAGTTGTGGCAAAAAATATCAAATTAGAAAGATACAAATGGAGACTTGCCAACAAGGTATTATGGACAATTTCAATGGATGACCATCGAACAATCATAGTTGCATTGTAAAAGATAGAGGATACAGATGGTAAAGTGGGATGACTAAAAAATACACACATGTAAGTTTTATCTTCATTGCACTCTTTTTATATATGTACTTATATAGTATAAATGTATGTATGCATTTTCAATAGAAATCTAGAAGACTTAATTATACCTCTTCTTCAGGTCTCAAGTACAACTTATGCAAATTAAAATGTTTAAGGTGGATCTAGCATCAATATCTTCTGTAATTACACATAGTAAGTACATACACTACACATATTTGCATGCTACAAATAGGTCTTATTAATTAATGGTTTTATTAACATTTCAAATTGTGCTTTTTAAGAAAAAAATATTTTGCAGGTTCTCACTTGTAGAAATGTGTTCAACCAATTTTTTAAATTTTGAAATTGAGACATGTTATAGACATTTAAAAACAAAAGTTCACTTTGATTTATGCCCTTCACACTGTGTTACATATATATAAATTCACTTGTTTTAAATTTATATGATTTCACTCTTTTTAATAATATGAGTTCAATTGTGAAAATACAAGAGTTCACTTCTATTTGAAAGTCAATGATGTGCACTTGATATTAAATTTTTTGTCAATTCAAGAAATGAACTCATATATTTATCCATTACTCTTACATTGAAAAATGTTTAAATTAATGTTTCTATATTTAATTAAAATTATTGCTCATGTACCATATACTAGAAGAATGTGTCATAACATGAATAAACTATGTCACAATAAACAAAATGGTTCATACTTACAACATGATCACATAAGAATCTATAATGGATACACTAGCATGATAAGAAGTCGTAAAAATATATAGCATGGTCTAACATGATCTATGAAGTCAAAAAATATATAATACATGTAACTCTCTTAATACAGAATGTATCATAATAAACAATATGTGTCATAAAAACACAATCTAAAGGTGACAAAAGACTTAATCTAATTGATTTTTTGTCCTCTTTACTCTATTTAAAAAGGACTCGGATAGATCATTGTGTGTAGCATGATGTATCTCACCACATGTGAGATGATGTGTTTGATCATGTGGCACATCCTATGGGACATTGTGTGTCACATCCTAAGAAGACAATATGTACATGCTTCATTGAAATGGGTTTCAAAATATTGCTTGTAAATTAAATTAAATATTTAGTACTTATTTAAAATAATACCATGTGAGATAGGTGTCCCTCTGTAATAGAAGGAGGTGCATTGTCATAGCTACCAAATGTGGTAGTAGCGAGGTCCTATAATAGATTTTTTTTTTTAAACTTTGATCAAAATCATAATGAACTATGTAAAAATAATAATATTGATCTAAAAGGATGATGTATGTACCTCCATCTAGTCTAGTCATGTAGGCCTACCAACACTCATGATG
Source organism: Cupressus sempervirens (assembly GCA_028749045.1). Lineage (NCBI taxonomy): Eukaryota > Viridiplantae > Streptophyta > Pinopsida > Cupressales > Cupressaceae > Cupressus > Cupressus sempervirens. The sequence goes on along the minus strand of CM053793.1, from coordinate 515,292,715 downwards.
ACATTGTCCTAAAATCATAGATACATAAACCTAGTGTGAAAATTATATATATATATATATATATATATATATATATATATATATATATGTATATATATATATATATATATGTATATATATATATATGTATGTATGTATGTATGTATGTATGTATGTATGTATGTATGTATGTATGTGTATGTGTATGTGTATATGTATGTATGTATGCATACATATATATATGTATATGTGTATATATATATATATATATATATATAATATATATATGTGTATATGTATACATATACATACATATATATGTATACATATACATACATATATATGTATACATATACATACATATATATGTATACATATACATACATATATATGTATACATATATATATATATATATATATACATACATATAAATGTACACACACACACATATATGTATGTATACATATATGTGTGTGTGTGTGTGTGTATACATACATACATACATACATACATACATACATACATATATATATATATATATATATGTATACATATATATTTATACATATATATAGATATGTATATATATATATATGTATACATACATATATATATATATGTATGTATACATACATATATATATATATATATATGTATACATACATATATATATGTATGTATACATACATATATATATGTATGTATACATACATATATATATGTATGTATACATACATATATATATGTATGTATACATACATATATATATATATGTATGTATACATACATATATATATATATGTATGTATACATACATATATATATATATGTATGTATACATACATATATATATATGTATGTATACATACATATATATATATATGTATGTATACATACATATATATATATGTATGTATACATACATATATATATATATGTATACATACATATATATATATGTATACATACATATATATATATGTATACATACATATATATATATGTATACATACATATATATATATATATATATATATATGTATACATACATACATATATATATATATATATATATATATATATATATATATATATATATATATATATATATATATATATATATGTATGTATACATACATATATATAAACATATCTATATATATGTATATATGTATGTGTATATATATGTATACATACATATATATATGTATGTATGTATGTATACATATATATATACACACATATATATGTATATATGTGTACATATATGTATACATGCATACATATACACATACATATAACTTTGACACAAGGTTTTTATATACAAGAATCACAAATTACATAAATTAAAAATTACATAAATTACATTACCTTTTTTTGAAATAAAATGATATATATCATACCTGAATACTAGCCAATATCATAGATGTGTCTGGTGACATGCTACCATGATGATCATCAACATGTCTAAAATGGTCAAAATATGAAGGAGTCAAAAATAGACTATACCAATGCCTACATGGAAAAGTATGATCCATATCTTATTTGTAAAATCAAAATACATTATTATACTTGATTTAAAGTAGAAGATAAGTTAATAACAATGAGTACATAAAAATAGTACAAAATATTTTTCTTGAAATGTTCATACGATAGGTAGTTGACACATTTCCTTATCTAACTATGTAATGGGTGGCAATCCCTACAAAATTATATAAAAGTAATATATGAGCACATGTTATTAAATTCAAGTTTCAATGTACATTATTTATAGTGTAATTCAAAGTGCATATCATATTAGGGATATGAATGTCTGAAGGTTTCGAAAAAAGACTATACTTTCTCTTTGGAGGAACATTATCAACCATATTTGTTAATTGAAAATCAACATAAACTAATATGGTTAATAAAATTATGCATATATGTATAGATTAAACAATAATGTACTTTATAATTCTTTATTAAATTTTTACTTGCAACTCTTGGATCCCTCCCTCCCCAAAAAGAAGTTCAACAAATGATGACACATGAATATCATCACTAGCACCACCATGAATAGCATACACCTCATAATAAAAATCACCACCCTTGGCATCATGGTCATCCTATGCTGCATCGATATCACTTTGAGGTTGTTTTTATATACCTCCACAATTGGTACAAACATGTCCACGTGGTGGTATATCCATGGGTTACATCCACTAGTCTACTAAATTTCTCAAAGTGGTACTTAATGAAATAAGAGTAGATGTCATTGCTCGAGCATGGAGAGGTGTTGGAACAAATAAAGCACAAAGAGGAACAAGAGGCTGAGGACATCAGTGATCCCTCATATTATGACTAAACTTTTCCCCAGGCCTTTCCTAAGGCATCCCTCCACTGACCCCCTAAAATGATCTAATATCAAAAAAATGGTTTTCAAACTAAATTCAAACTTTGCCCATAATTTATTTAGAAAATACATGGGCACCTCATTATTAGCATCAGCTAATAGATATATGAGGCTTTTTCTCACTTGTCTCATCACCTATTTTTAGGTTTAAAAATTATGTTTTAAAATTTCCTCTAGTTAATTTCAGCTGATGGACCTCTTTATAAGGCAAGTTGTCAGAATAGAAGGAACACATGTTTTTCCTCCATGCCCTAATACTATCTATGACATTCTTTAAGTGCTCAATAGATTATATAATGCCTTACATTTAATCTACAAGGAAAAGTAGGTGAGGGGGGAGGATGGGTCTCGTGCCTAATATTCTCTATATCTTGCATGAGGTTGTAAAGGTTGTGCATCATGCTCTTGCATAGATCCTCTGGGGTAGGTGGTGGAGGAGGACTAGGTGGTCATGGAGGTGGAGGTGGAACTGGAGGTGGAGATGGAGGGGATGGGGTGGGGGAGGGGGTGGTGGTGGGTACATCAAATATAATATGCATATATGTATAGACAACATAAAAATTTACAAAATTACTATTTAAATGAAATAAATCTAAAATATCAATATAAATACATCTTTAAAACCATATATTTACATATAATACATCTTTAACTACTTGAATATAACTAAAAGAGGAGAAGAGAATATTTATGCTAATGATTTAATATATTAGTATTAAAGAAACGTTTTCCATCATTAACATTCATAATTGTAAAATATAGGTTTAAGAATATGGCTTAAGTAAATTCTAACAATTAACTTTGATTAGTCTTTAATATATAAAACATAAAATCAAATTATAATTACTATTTAGTTAGAATAAATCTAAAATATCAATATAAATATATCTTTAAAACCATATATAACATCCTTAACTACTTGTATATATCAAAAAGAGGAGGAGAGAGATTAAAATTTATAAAATAGATTAATATTATTAAGGTTAAGATTAAGGTTAGAGGATTAGGGTTATGGTTTAGTTTTAAGAGGCATAGTCAGTGTTATATGATTATGCTTTGACTTTTGGTTCTAAACTATTAGGGTTTGTATATTAAATTTTAATATGATTAGATTTACCAGTATTAGGGTTATAAAGTATTGACATTTACAAAATTGGGTTTTACTAGATTGAGCATTAACATATTGGTTAAGATTTAGATTTAACATTTGTAATTAAAATTTTACAAATTATTAGGTTAAGGGTTTGGGATTATGAATTCAAAAAGTAGACTTATATAGTTTGATTTTCTTACATTGAGGCATAATTTATGGTTACATAGTTCAAGAAGTGATATAGTTATGATTCAAGATTATGTTTATCTAGTTTGGTTATTAAATTGAAGGCTTAATTTATACCTACGATTTTCATTAATGCTAAATTAAGGATTAAACTTATAGAATTGATTATTATTAAGGTTATGGATTACATTACCTTAAGATTATGCAATACAATTTAAGTTATTGTTACAAAAAGTACTAGGATTAGGGTAGGAATTAGGACTCAAATTATATTTAGATTATGGTCAAGATTAGGTTAAAGATTAGAAATGGTTTTAAAAAGGTTAGTATTATGATTGTGCATAAACTTTCCAAAAGTGTTCTAAAGTGTTAACATTTACAAAATTAGGTTTTACTTGATTGATGCTTAATGTATGTTAGATAAAATTTAAGATTTAACACTTTTGATCAAAATTTTGTCATTTAGAAAAAAGGTTGCAATTTAGCATTTAGGATTTAAGGGTTAGGCTTAAATCTTCAATTTTTACATTAGTTATAATTTTGTTATGAATAAGGTTTGAAACAAACTTTTATTATCGTGTTATTCATATAACGTTTATTGTTTGTTTTGGGATTAGGTTGAGGGTTTGGGATTATGCATTTTTTAGCTTTTATTTAAAGTGTGCATATTACAATTATGGTTATTATAGCTCTAGTTCTAGGATTAGAATATGGTTAGGGTCCAGTTAGAGTTAGGGTCAAGAAGTGAATTATAGTTATGATTCAAGATTATGGTTATATAGTTTAGTTATTAAATTGAAGGGTTAATTTATAACAATAATTTCTATTATAGCTCAATTAAGGATCGAATATTCATGCTAGAATGATAAATAATATACATTAGGGTTAAAGAAACATAGACTCATAAACATACATAACTATAAACTGTAGGTTTAATTATATGGTTTAAGTAAATTCTAACCATTAACTTTGGTTAGTGTTTAATAAATTCAACATAAAATTAATATATAATTATTATTTAGTTAAAATAAATCTAAATAGATAAATATAATTAATATAATTACATGTTTAAAGCTTACATTAACTTATGATTGTGCAATGTAGTTAAAAATATTGTTTCACAAAGGACTAGGGTTAGGGTATTGATTATGATTCAAATTATATTTAGATTAGGGTCAAGATTAGAAATGTTTTTAATAAAGGTTTTGGAATTTAATATATATCTAAATTATTATAAGAGTTAGGTAGGAGATTATGGTTTAGAAATATAGGGTTAGGATTTAGGTTGAGGTATAAAAGAAGCATTTTAGGGGGTTAAGGTTACAAGAAATAACATGTTGGGGTATGAACATAAAACTTTATTAGGTTTAGTGTTAGGGTATAGATATAAGCTAACACAATGGTTTACATTTATATTTAGAATATAACATCTATATGGTAGGGTTACAAATATAAGGTTTTAAACTTAACTTATTATCTAGAGCTAGGCATTTAAGGTTTAGAGTTAGTTTTAGTATTGAAGTAAAGTTTTTAAATTAATTAGGTAGGGTTCAGTTAGGATGTACATGTTAAGATCATAGTAACTAAGATTGGATTATGGTTAGCGGTCAAATTAGGATATAGTTAGTACAATTTCTCGCATAATTTTTTACTAGACTTAAGGATAGAATAGGGTTATGGTTCAAGTAGTCTAAAATTTGAACTAGTTATAGTTAAACTCAAAAAGTAAATTATAGTTATGGTTCAAAATTATGTTTAGAGTTTGTTTATGAAATTCAAGGTCTCATATATAACTAAGATTTGGATTATAGTTGAATTAGGGATACAATAGGGTAATAAGTTAATATATTAGAATTAGAAAAGTATTTCATAAAAATGTATTTAAGTGTAAAGTGTACGTTCAAGTATAGCATTTATACAAATCCTAACCATATAAAGTTTGGTTAATATTTGATATGTACACCAAAATAATTTAGAATTACTATTTAGTTGAAATAAATCTAAAATATCAATGTAAATACATGTTTCAAATAATATAAACATTAATTACATGTCATATAAACTAAATACATCCAAACATCTAAAATATTAATTTTTAAATGGAGATACAAAACAAAAATTTTAATGAAAATTAAAAAGGGAGGAGAGAAAACATAATCTAAATATATAATTTGAATAATAATCCATACGAAAATAAATTTACAATGCAAATCTAGAATTCTACATATAGAAAAACTATTAATGATGGAAAAAAAATGCATTAAATTGATGAAATTGTAAACCAAAATACTTAAAAATAATATAAAACAAATTAAAATACTTAGAAGAGTGAAAAATCAGTTTGGGGGGTTAGTAGAAAGCTGAAAATGGGCTCTTATTTACAAGCACATATCAGGTTCCCATCTCCAAATAGTGATCAACAATGAAAATGACAAAATAAAAATGAACAAAAAATGGATTTTATGTTTTACAAATCAGGTGCCTAATTTTTAAAATAAGGTTCAGGTGCCTGACCCATAATCAAAATCTAGGTACCCGATTTTTGAATACAAATCAGGAACCTGAACCATAATGGGTACTTGGTTCTTGACAATTGGGTGCCTATTTCTAAAGAAGTCTCATTCCACAAAATGAACTTCTATAGAATTGAAATTCAACTTCTTGCACTTACTCATGTATTTGGATACCATTTGGTGTGATGCATCTTTCTACCTAAGAATAGATCAAATTTTGACTTTCATTGGGATAGCTAGATATGATTTCATGTTTAACTATGTGGTTTGATTTTAAAAATTAATTTATAGGATTTATGATAAAGATTTTATATTTGGTCAACATACATATCAAATAAAATATGGACTTATTAAATTGGAAAAACCTTCTAGTATACTAGTTAGCACCACTGCTATACTAACTAATAATTCAACCATACAAGTTGTGTACTACCTTTATACCATCACTATACCATCTTCTTTTAAGTTTCATATTAACTCCATTTTAGGTTTACATAGTGAATTCTACACTATATGTACTAGTAATATGTACTAGTAAAAGGCATATTATTTGTGGATTATATGAGAAATGCTAGGAAGATATATCTCACAAGGAAATGAACATATGAGAGTGTTACCCAAACATTTTACAGAGAGTTTAATTATGTTAATTAATTATAAAGAGAGAGATTAATCCTCAAGAAAAATCAAACTTTTTCTCTCCCTGTACTTTTCTCTCTCCACGTACTAAAACTTGTAGAGAGAAGTATAGGGTTTGAGTTAGGGCTTCATTCTCCTTTTCACAATCCTCTCTCTCCATGTACTCAAACCTTGTAGAGAAAAGTACGAGATTTGAGTTTGGGTTACCACTCAATTTTTCTTTCTCCACATACTAGCCATACTCTCTCTCCCTGTACTCCAATTTTTTGACCTGATCCTAACCCAAACTTCAACTTGAAAGCAACTGCCGGCTAGAAAGAAAGTTCACAAGATTGTTGTTAACAGAGATTAAACTCAAATCTGCAACACATGGATGCAAAAGAGGGAATGAAAATATTGGAGCAGGTATATAATTATTAAAATATCTTTAGAGAGAATTTGCCTGATGCCATGAATTGCAGAGAAGGTGACATGCAAATGACCCTCTTCACCAAGTGCAGGATAAACAGATTTTTGGAAGAAACAATAAAAGTGCACTTTATCAATACCCTCAAGCCATCTCATTCTATATATTACCAACAAGCTGATATGTGTAAAAATTTTTGATCACATGATCAAACCAGACGTCTGCTCATGGAATGTGATAATTGCAACTTACAAAATACAAGGGTTTCTTCAGGAGGCATTGACATTGTTGAACCAAATGGAATGAACAAGTGTTCAATTCAATGAATTTACTTTTTTGACTGTTCTACCCTTATGTGCCAATGGAGATTCTATAGAACACAGTTTGTAGATTCGTAGAAAGATTATTAGATGTGGATTCCATGCCAATGTTGTTGTGATGAATACACTGATACATATGTATGCAAAATTTGGAAACATGTACGAGGCTGACCAACTGATTGATATAATGTCTCGCCGTGATGTGGTCTCATGGGCTACAGTCTGTGGTGGGTATAAACGAAATGGATTAATGGAAAAATCACTAAAAATTTTCAAGCTAATGTTGTTTGCAGGCGTAATACCTGACTCAGTAATTTTTGCCAACATGCTCCCAGTGTGTGCCAAATTGGGAGCCTTGGAACAGGGCATAGATATCCATAGAAAAATAATTGAAAGTGGATTGTCGTCAGATGTTACTGTTATGACTTGCCTAATAGACATGTATGCCAAGTGCGGTCAAATATGGAAGGCACAAGAATTATTTGAAAAATTACCCCAATGAGATGTTTTCTCATGAACAGTGATGGTTTCAACTGATGCAAAGCAGAGATATGTTGTAAATAGTGATTCTTATGTCCCAACTGATACTCCTTTGAAGCTTGTTGATTACTGCAACTACAGAATGTCTACAATTTTGGTTCCATTTCAGATAATCTCGTAGGCGGAGGTGGTTCCTTGCGGACATCTATCATAGCCGTTAATTTTAGAGCCTTCATCAAAATTGTGTTCGAGAATAGTGAAGTCGCAATTCAATCATGGCATTTAGACGGCTATTCGTTCTTTGTCATTGGAATGGACGGTGGCCGGTGGTCTCAGGCAAGTGGGAAGGAATACAATTTGTTTGATACCATTCCCCAGTGCACCATACAAGTTTACCCAAATTCATGGACAACAATTCTTGTGACTCTGGATAATGTGGGAGAAGACTGCCAAAAAGAAGAGCCAAGGATTTCAAAATATCAACGATGCATGCATGAAGGTTCTGTTGGTTATCAAAATCGCAAGTTGGAATCCTACGAGCCTTGCTTGCTCGATGCTAGGATATCCAACTGGTTAAGGCCAACTTGATGGGATTGATCGATGCAATCTAAATCCCCTGCACTTCCGGCTCTGCAAGACCGAGGCAGGTATACCTAATCCTAGATGAAACATTTAGATCCAAGACACTTAAAACCGATCAATTAGAACGCGAATGCGATAAAATTTTTTCAAATGGCAAGAAATATAGGAAAACTTTAAACTTGCAATTTGTGAACTGAGAACAAAAGAAAATGATTGAAATAACGTTTTAAATAAAGTATAAATATAGATTAATGCAATAGATGAATATATATATTCCTCAAAGGCAAGAAGCAAGACATTTGCCAGCATATGGATTATGGATTAAGAGAAAAAGACCAGTGCTTGATTAGATGGGCAATAGAGTCAAAATTATCAGTTGAAACGTACAACTTTATAAAGTCTAATATATCCAAACTATAAAGAAGTTTAATAATCAAATGCGATGGATCAATTATTTAAATGCAATTTTAAATAACTCTAAAATGCACTTTAACTCTTACAAAGACAAATTAGACATAAATATGAAAACAATAAAATATTTCACAATATTTACGTTTATCAAATTTAAAATGCAATAATGATCCAATCCACTTATCCAAATATTAAAATATTTATAAAAAATAAATAAGAGACATTTACAAATGACACAATTCAATAATAAGTTAAACTCTAATGCAAATAGAAATAAATGTGCTTACAAATTATGCTGAAAAATTATAAGTAGAGACACTTCTTAAGGATGATCTATTCACAAAAAATTTATTAGGACCAAATGAAATTGACTCAAAAATCCACCATCCATAGATTTGGTTCAACAGGACACTCAATTGCCGATGAGAAGATATAATATATCATAAGACATGGGATAGAATTTTTGTTTTAAAAAATAAGAATGAATATGAATATCGTTTCTCTTCAGTCCTTGTCAGTTTGGCTTTTACATCATATATTTATAAGATGCAAAGAGTTGCGAGTCCTTTCTCAAAACAACATACCCCTTCCTAACAAGTAACTGAATACTTGTTTGTACAACATGGGCCTTAATATGACTCATTTTTTAAGTTGAAAATATTTTAAGAAATCAAAACTAATATTTTCGAAGCCATCCATATGTATTCTATTCCGAGTAACAAAATAAGCACGGGCATGTTTTCGTATGACACAGGTAACGCTTAAAACATTGTCTTCAAATTCCTTTCTTAATTATATGGCTGGTGGCATAGTTCAACTCCGACTCCATATTCGAAGGTCTCAACTTTCACTCCTCATCTGTCTTTCGACCTGTTTGTTGGAGCATACTCACTGCATCTGAATTTCCTTAAATCTTCACCGTTAAAGCCATTCTGCATTACCCTAATGTTTTCCTTACATGACCGGGAGTTTGATGGGTTGTCCCTATCTATGCACATTGACTACTCCTGGACATAGCTGTTACTGCATATATATTAGCAGTGAACACGTCTAGTGAAGACTTTCCTCCTGTTATCAATGGAAGTGCTGCAAGTCCTTGCTCCATTGTTCGAACACAGGCGGGCTTCAATACTGGCACGCGTATCATGAGTTGATGTGCCTCCCTATGGTGCTCTCGTAAACCTTTCCTAAATTTAATGCATCATTCTTTGTCTTGCGCTTGGGTCTGTAAATAATCTTCAATGATATGTCCAAGTTTTCCATCCTCTGCTCGGCTGCCTGAAGACATGAGTCTATCCACATTTGCTCCAATCTTCCTTATCTGCAACAAATAAAAAGCAACATCAAACATAAATTTATCATGAAATTGCAAGTATGTTCCTTTTTGGTTAGTACATTCGAGTAGGCTTCTACATTTGTACAATGGATAGAAACACTATCATCATTCAGAACTGGAGTTTTTGTGCATCACTGGCTTCAGCCTTTGTACTTGTTTTGAAAGCCATAATATTAGTGTCTTCCTGAGCTGCCATTACAGTGCTCTCATAAGTCAACCTACTGTCTTCCAGTTTCATAACAACAAAGGAAGGCCTGAGGAATTTCACAAGTAAGAAACTCAAAAACTTTTGCCAAGTTACAAGAAAGCTCAAAAATGATCATGCATTTTCTTTGCAACGATTCTGAAACCTGGTAATTTTCTTGCATCTCCTTGATTGAAATAGAAAACTCTGTAATGGTCCAACTCAAATTGTTAAACAAATGATTAAGGAAAGATGCAAAAAGCTTTTCATCTGAGATACATTTTTGTCGCAGTAAGACCTGAAGCAGACTGGACCAAGATTCATGTTTTGATGTTCCAAGTCCAGAATCCTTAAAGAAATGTAGAAGAATGTTTGTTATTGGAATCCAGAACCTATTATCAAATGCTGACAGTAATGCTCCAGGCATTCTTTCCACTACACTTTATTTCTTTCAAATGCAAACATGTATTCTTTATACTGTACCAACACATATATAGAATGTAGAAGAACATTCCTCAGGTTTGCATTTGCATTTCTTGAATCATTGAAATGCATAACAAGAAAAGTTATGAATGATTAGAGTCCTTATTGCAAAAGAACATCAGGAGAAACAAATGGAGGATCACTTCTTATTAGTGTGTGGAAAAAATCTACCAGTGCTTGTATTGCTAAGACCATCAAAAAGGGACCCTGAAAAGCTGCTCAGAAGGCCCCTCCATGATATCTGAATGACTCAACAGCCAAGATGAATATTTGGACGGCAGATTAAAACATCAAAATAGTCTTTATAATTCCATTCCTTAGCTGTTGCTATTCATCAACATGATTATTGTGATCTATTCATGCTTGTTTGGTAGATACTTTGCCACATCTTAAGAAGACTTGCATATATGCATGTGCTGATTGTACTCTTTGGTTGCTAGAGATAACCTTTTCTGGGCAGTGATTCATATACAGATAGAGCTTCTAATTACTACTTCAGTTCAGTTGTTGTTGCTTCTAACTACAAATATAAATACTGGAATCACAAAAAACTAAAATCACCATATGCCAAATTCATTTCTAATTGTCACCGTATATGACTGGTGCTGCTCCATTAAAGGCATGCATTGGGTGTTTGAGTATTGTTTAGATTTATCACTGCATAACCATTAATAATCTCATTGTAACAGACTAGCACAATAAATTAGTGATAAAAAACCTCAACATTATTTCGCAAATGGAGACAAATTTTAGGCTCCATCAGGTTCAACAATTGATTTTGGGTCAATCAGAACCAACTCTGGTTATTTTGGATGATGTGTGGCCCAAAGATAATTTGGAAAGTCTACTATTTGAAGGACCACAACACAAAACTATTGTAGCAACCAGAGATAATTTCGCTATTCCAATAAGTCCAAATACCCGATTGTATCAATTACCATTATTGTGCCAAGAGGATGCGCTATCACTTTTCTGTTTCTAGGCATTTGGACAGCCATCAATTCCGAGCACTACTATAAATGCAGACTTAGTGGAGGAGTTGCTAGCAAAGTATGGCAGCCTATCACTTGCTCTAAAGGTGATCGAAAGCTGTCCGTATGGGCAACCATGTGAGATTTGGGAGAGGGCAAAGGAAAAGATTTCTAAAGGAGATTGCATATCAAATTATCATGAAAATAGGCTTATTCGATTCTTGGAGCTTAGTATAAATTCCTTACATTGATCACTCTAGCACCTAGGAGGAGGTGCCTCCTAGTTTCTTTGATATGCCTTCTATTAAGATGTGGTCTATTTGCAGTTGCCACCTGGTTAATAAATTTCCTTATGACCTTCAAAATATGAAAGCTATTATAATGCTAAGGTTATTAGCTTTACCAGGCCTAATGAACTCACTTTTGCTAGTGTTCTTCCTACGGTTGGCAACATGGGATCTCTCAAGCTAGGTACACAATTTCACGAAGAGATATTGAGATATGGGTTCCAATCTTATGTCTCTGTGGCCAATGCTTTGATGGATATGTATGCCAAATGCGGTTGCATAGAGGAAACCACCCAAACCATCAGAGACCATAGTATTGAATCTGATTATTATATGGGGTCAAGCAATATGGAGTTGTAAAGATGTGCAAGAATAGAGTCACAGGAGAAGATATAGCGTGCAAGATTGTGTCCCAAGATTGTCCACAAAATGTTTACAAAGAAGTGAAGATTATGCAGCATCTATCTGGTCACCCCAACATTGTAACACTTCATTTAGTGTATGAAGATACATACTCTTTGCATCTGGTAATGGAGGTTCACTCTAGAGGATTTTGTTGGGAGATGCAATGCACTCCCCTGCTCACAGGTGGTTAATTATGTGGTGTTCCATGTTCACTAATAGTCATGGCTTTTGGTGCAATGGAAAATGGGCCCTACAATTGGTATCAGAGCCTGGTTTTGGCCTGGTCATGGGTTCAAATCTCCCCGGTGCCTTCCTGACCCATGTAAGCACCTGGTATGCACGTCGAGGGGGACATTGTTGGGTGATGTGACGCATTCCCTTGCCCATAGGTGGTTAGTTATGTGGTGTTCCATGTTCACTAATAGTCATGGCTTTTGGTGCAATGGTAAATGGGCCCTATAGATGTTTGGTTGGTTATTTGAAAAAGAAATTTTATTCTGAGAGAGAAGCTGCACAATTGATCAAACAGTTGCTCAGTGTAATTCTACACTACCATGAGATGGGAGTTGTTCATAGGGATATAAAACCTAAGAACATTCTTCTCACAAGTGATGGACAAATGAAATTGTCTAATTTTGGCATGTCTTTGCATGTTGCAAATGGCCAAAATTTATCAGGTTTGATGGGTAGTCCAGCGTATGTTGCCCCTGAAGTTTTGGTAGGGCAATATACAGATGGGCAATTGGTGTCATCCTCCATGCCCTCTTGATTGGTAGATTACCATTTTGTGGGGATTCTATGGACGCCATTGTTGAGGCAGTGAAATTTGTACAACTGGATTTCCACACTGATAAGTGGAAGTCTATTTCTGAACCTGTAAAGGATTTTCTTTCCAGAATGCTTTCAAGGGATGTTGAGAAGAGGGTTTCTCCAAAGGAAGCAAAACCATACATATAGCAAGAGAATTATTCAATGGAATGCTTCTGTAGCATATAAGAATTGGATCCTTTAAAGTGAAGTTAAGATTTTGATGAAGTTGCATGATTGCCATAGATCAAGATATGAGTTCAGGGAATTAAAAGTCAGAAGTATTTTTGTCTAAAGTTGTCTTAGAATTTTATTGATGTATTTTGTAAAAAGGTCAACTTTAGAGTTAACTCTGGTTTTGTTTTTTCTAACTATAGTTAAAACTTTAAAGATTAGAGTTGGTTACGAACCATCTCCAAGTAGTCCAAACTCTAACTCTTTGGGTAGTTACGAACCCAAAAAGTTGGTTGTTCTAGATTGGTTATAAATTTTTGAAAATCATTGTAATAAGGGACTTGGACTGGGAAACATGGAAAACTTATGCTCTGATAACAAAGCAATTTTTGGAAAGTGTGTACAATTGTTGTTTTTGTAATCAGTTATTTCTGACTTTCTTGCTGCAAAGAAATAAAAAAAGTACATTTGGCATTATCTTTCTAAAGGGTCTAAATTGTTGAGTGTTGATTCATTTATGGGTATTTCCATGGTATGGTGGGAGTATTCATGAATGGTTGAATCAGCATTGTGTTGGTGAAAGTTCTCAAGCGTAGTCCTTGATTCCTCTCATTAATGGTTACATCATTTTTTTGAAAACATTGAAGACGTGTGGTGCATTCGCTATCAATGGTTTTCTTTTTTATTTTCTAAGTTTTATTCATCTTTATTGAAAAATCACAAATTTTATCTTACGAGGGAGCTGCCCCTCTAAACACAGAGGAAGGCCACATACCAAGGGCCTTTCCAACTGTTGTGAATGGTTTTCCACACACTCCGTTGGGTAAATTCTACTGTGACAAATCTATTTACCAACAAAGAGAAAAGTAATCACTCTTTTCCTTGCAACCCTCATTCTAGAAATTATTTTATTAGGAAGGTTTGTCTGATGTAAATAAACTGAGTAAGGGAATATAAAAGCACATGATATGTTCCACTAAATCTAATTCAATAAGATCCCTTCGATGATTATTAAACAAGACATCATGATATTATATGAGATAATCAATCAGGGTTCCGTAATGCAAGTGATGACCAAAATGGGACTCTCAATTAAATTAAAAAAATAGATCCTATCATCCATATCAAGAGTTAATTAGACGGTTCTGATAGGTAAGTGTTGGGTTACCTCTTTACAAGTTGAAGATTTTTTTATATGGCCCAAGAAGTATTGGGAAGGAGTTAAGGAAATATTACCTTTAGAATCTAAATTTGGTTTTTCCATTGCCCTATTTGAGTCCAAGGACCATAGAGATAATGCTCATAAATGGAAAAACTAGTTTTGTCATGGACGATGAGTTTTTTCACAATTCCATGGACTCTTAATTTCTTTCTAGATCCGGTAGATTACTGTTGTATGCCATTTTGGTTATTTTTTCCATTTTTGCGCTTAGAATAGAGAGATCTGTACATTGTTGAGTTTATAGCAAATAAACTGGAAGTGTTCTTGAAGCATGATCTGATTCCATTTGAGAACCTTATGAGATCAGTTAGAGTTTATGTCTTACTAAGGCTTGACAAACCTCTTCTAACTCAAATAAGATTAGACTCTAAGAATGGATCATGTAAGCAAGTAATCAACATTGAAGATGCTATGTCAGTCCCACTTCATAACGAAAAGTTGGGTCGTTTTACTCACCAGTGCTGCGATTTGAGTAATGGAGATATTTTGGTTTGCAAAGATCCTTCCTCTAATCCTTCTCTTTGTAGTCAAATTCTTTCGAGTGACAAGACTTATCTTCTTCATCATGGAAAGGATTAAGATTTGATTTTTTGAGATGCTTTGGTATGCCTAGGCCCTCCTACAATCTCTCCTACCTGCAATCTATCTCAGAATGTTGACAATAATTTTGTTATTGTTGGGAAACCTTTTGATCAGGATCGTCATTTTAAAATTTCACTTTCAAAATATTATGTTGCTGTTTCTTCCCATGATAATATTTCAATACAGTTGCTCCCAGATTTGTATAAATCTTTTCTTGGCAGTCCGGTCTTTAGTACACAGCTGATTTAAAGCCTGCCAGTTACTTTGCCCATTTCATCTCTAGTAGATTTGTCAAGTCAAATACAGAAACTCAAAGGATGTAAATGTTCTTGGTGTTATTCTAGGTAAGGCTCATCCCGAAGAGAGATTGGTAAAGCCTCATGCAAAACAAGAACTCATGGCAAATCGGCTTGCTCTTAATATGGCACATGATTTATTTGATGAAATTGCAGAAGAAAAATTCTTTCGTAAATATAAGGATTGTACTACCTCCTTTTACTGCAACAATAAGCAATCTGAGCTACCAGAATTTAGTTCTCAAATCTCTGGTTCTCCTTCACAAGTCAGTGTTGTTGAAGATTCTCCAGTAGAGGTTCAAGAGGGTTTCTTTCCACAATACTGCATGGATGGAGAAGAGACATCTCATATGGCTCTCAAGGATAGTTTTTTATTTCTCAAAGGTTTTGTCCATTTCAATGAAACCTTCTAACAAGTTGGTAGTAGCTGGTAAAAAGACACCCAGGCCTAAAGGGAGAAAGTCTGAGAGCAATAGAGCTAAAGAGGATATTGAGGCTGGGATTCAATCCACCATAGTAGACAAATTTGCAAATCTAAGATGCTCTGCTAGAAGAACCAAGCATTCTTCTCGATTGCAATGAAGCTGATTTTGTGGAATTTCAGAGACATAAATGCCTCTAACAAAAGGCTTAGGGTCAAACAACAGGTTGACTCTTCCCAAGCAGACATTCTTCTATTGCAAGAAATAAAATTATCAAATGAGACTTATCTAAGATTGTTTGAAGATGGCCTAAACGACATTCTGCTCATTGTTAGAGTGCTGACGCTTTTTGTAATAACTCCAACCATTTATAACATTGTCATACACTAATTTCTTCTCTAATTTCTCCACTTAGCCTTTGGAGAATGAAAAGCTAAGAACTCCATTGAAAGGCTAAAAAATGGAGACATTACAATTTTGGTGGTCTTGTGACACTTTGGAATCCTAAGATAGTTATTGAACAACTAGTTTCCTACTGACTGATTTGGCAGCTCTTAACTTTTCAACATTATAATTTGTCTTTTATGCTTTTTAACATTTATAATGCATTTTCTACTGCTGATAAAGCCAGATTATGATAAAAATTATTGGACATGTTTTAGAGATTTGAAGTTTAGAACTTTATTCCAGGAAGGGATTTTAATGCAAGATCATCTCTACATGAGAAGAAAGGTGGTATATGCCCCCAACCTAGAATGATGGAAGATTTTATAGCTTTTACTAATGATAATGATTTGTCTAATATTCTTTCATCTAATGGATTCTTCACTTGGATTAATCATAGAGATGGCTTGCTTCAAATTGCAGAATGTCTAGATAGATTCCTTGGTTCCCATATGTCACGTCTTGCCCTTGAATCATTTTCTTTTTCCTTCTTAGGTGGTGAATAGCCAAATGCTGAATTGGTCAAAGATGGTTTAATCTTGATTTAAGATAAATAAAAGTTAACAACATAGATTATACAAAAAATTAAATGAATTATTTTAAGATGGAATACATGATTGGTTATGTTATGATGATCTTGCCGTAAGATGTGTTCTTAAATATTGTAATTTAATATCAATGTGATTATTCTAATTTATTTACTTCCTAATGGTGATGTAATTCAGATGTAATATACTGATTATGATGGGTACTGACTCATTATTATTTCTTGTTCCAACTGCTAGAAATGCATTAAATCTAGACCATTATGTTATGTTGATTGGGCTTATTATTCAAATATTTGAATTGTACGTTGAGCTCCTCCTTTTGGCTGTTTAGTTATGCTGATTGGTGTTATTATCTAAATGTTTAAGCTATATGAATGATTTGTTCTTCAGTAATTGTTTCGCTAATCTGTCTAGCAACAAGGCAGAGTATTTCCACAATATCTACACTTTAGCTAGAAAAAGACTGAAACTGCGTGTGTTGTAATAGGAAATGAATCTATCCAAGACAATTATTTTCTTCTAGAGCAAAACTCTTCTTTTAATGTAGAAAAACCTAGTTTCTTTTAGGATATTATAAAAAAAATTCATTTTTACTTGTTCCTTGATGAATTGTGGCATGTGATTGTAGAGCAATATTAAGATTTGAAATATCTAGTAACCAGCAGTGAGAAAAATACCTTAACAAACTAATTCCTAATTTAGATGTATTACTAAGATGATGTTGTTTTGTTTCGTATAATTTCCAATTTCCATAAGATAACGTTGTCGATGATTGGGTTGAACTAGTTAATTTTTAGCATTGATAAGGTTAAATGAATTGTGGTTTCTTTTCTTTCATTTATTATCTACAATTAAGTGTTTAATTGAATCATTGGTGTCTATTTGAAGCTTTTTAGTATGAAATTCGGCATTTATGTGTTTCACCACACCATAGGAACAAGAATGAACATCTTGTTGTATATTAATGTATAGATTGAGAATTTCATTCATGGTCGGGTGTAATGTAGCAACAATGGGAAGGATAGTATGGATACTTCATGTTAGTTTCTTCTATCTGACACAATTCTATAGAATGGACACATGTTATTCTTTTTTCTTCTACTCTTAAATCTAGCTCTGTAATTGTTTGGTCAAGTGATTTGATTTTTTGTATTTAATTATGTGGCCTAGATAATGCGCGCGCGCGCGCATGTGTGTGTGTGTGTGTGTGTGTGTGTGTGACTATTCTTATTTGGTTTTGCTACATATGTATAGATGTGTAGTGTTATTTTTTTTTATTCCCTACTACATTCTATGATTAGGCTAGTAGGCATATGGTTGCATGTAGTATGTTTTACAGCTGCACCACATCCATCCGATCCATCTTGTTCTTGGAAGCTAGGCTTCTCATACTAGGGTCAGGGATTTCTTCATGTTAGGAAGAATCCAAGGGGAGCAATCACTCCATGGTTGGCAAGGTAAAAGTGCCTAGGCCACACTCCCATTTCAGATGATGTCCTACAACTTTGGATATAGGTTATGCTAAAGAAAACAATAGGAAAGGATAACTTAGTTTTTATTGTTCTTTCATCCTTGAGATGAATTGATCTATGTAATTGTATATGAGAGCAATGTAAATTTGGGAAACTAATGTAAAGTATTACATTGTAATTGATGTGTGTTGGATTAGCAGCTTGATCTTGTATGGTAATTAATTCTCCATCATGACATGAGATGTATTAATGTGAATAATCAACACCATCATGATGTAACATTGAACATTCTTGCTAATGCAAAAGATTTAAAATTGCAAATCAGCACTTTAATGTTATGTCATGCTAATAAATTATTTGTTAAATTAATTAGTTCATGGATAAATAGTTTGACTTTTCCACATTGTTATGATTGGTACTTTCCTACTCTTTCTATTTGATGATGTGGCATTTTTAAGTAGTTGGAAATTACAAGAGTATGGTCTCTTCTCTAATACCCTTGCTTACATGGCTTTTGATTAGTTTCCTATTTTGTTAAATATTACTGAGTTGTATGTTAATAAATCTTGTAGAAAATCTATTTTCAAATTTGAATGTATGTGTTTCATGCATCCACATTTTTTACCTTTGTTACATCAATGGTGATGAGTTCTCCTTATTGTGAACACACCAAAATGTATCATTTCCATTGTAAATTGCAAAATGTGAATGGTAGGGTCAAGCACTAGAAAAAGTGTGTTTTTAAAAATATTTTTTGCCAAAATGACTGTGTTGCCAAAAAGTTACAAGAGATCAATGAACATGTAATTGTAAATGGATTGGATTCAAAAAAATTTACTAAACAAAAGGATTTTAAAGATGAATCGGAAGAGTTGTGCAAGACGGAAGAGGTGTTCTAGAGATAGATATCTACAGAACATAGGCTTAAAGAGGGTGATACTGTTGGAAGTATGAGGGTTCTGAGAGGGGGGGTGAATTAGAACACTTATTAAATTATCCCAAAATCTGATTACAATAATTTTTAATTCATAGTTTACAGCAATGGAGAATCAAATTGTACTGAAATATAAACATACTAAATAATATCAACTCACAGAAAGAAGAGAGATCAATTTTGTGCTGAGTGGAAAACCCTCGAAAATCCTCATGGTTTCATCATAGAGAGAAAAACCACTCCATGAACCTGTATTCTTTATTGAATTCCAACTCTTTTACAATCAGCAGCTTCTACTACTCAGGGTATTTAACCCTTTTATCAATGTTGTAATTACAACCTTATACACACATATAAATGCGTATGTATGACATTTATACATGCATACAAGTTTATAATAAGACTTTTAGTCTTTAGAATATGTTCTGAAATATATATCTTCTTTCTTCCTTTTCCAACTCATACATTTTATTGACAAAAGATCTCTATATTTATAGAGAAGAACTTTGAAATTGTTCAGTTAAATGGAACCAACTGAGCCAGTTAGGGTTGTTGAAAACCCTCTTAAAAGTTGTTTAAAAAAACCAACTTATAATCAGTTACAACTCGAATTTGTCTTCCCTTTATAAAACTATCAGCGATGTATTTGCTTTCAAAACAATACATATAAAGTTTTGTATTTAATAAAAATTTAGCCTTCAAGAGTATTCTCAAAACTTTTAAATACTATTCTGGAACAATAGAGCAATTTGAAAATAATTCTTCACTTTAGAGACTGCTTTGAAGAAGTCCTTAAATCATTTAAGGTTTAAGAAAAAATGCATTATTGCCATTAGAATCATAGTTGAACTAGACAGTGGTAAGTAAATAAAAATCTTCATTTGATTCAACAAATTGTCTCCTTCAAGAAATTCTTTTTCACAAAGAATACAATGAGACTTTCTTTCTTGTAAAACCCAAAAAAAATGCTTTGACAGTGATGCTTGATAGGGCTGAACAAATTCCTTAATAACCAGTTCCCTTTTTTTAAAAAATTTCTTTGACAATCTCTAAAATAACTTAAGACCACTTTGATTTAATTTCTCAAAGACAAAAATAAATGAGTTAGAGATATCTACCTTTGTATTGCTTTTTAAGAAATGAGTATACGCCAACATACTTGAAGACGCTTGATTTATTACTTGCCTTCATCATTTAAAAAAAAAATCTTTCTTGAAGATACTTGTTTCTCCTTTTCAACTAAACTCATTGTTCATCTTGAACATGCACAAGAAAGAGGACGAATGAGAGTATGTAAATATCAAACATGGAGACCTATTTTTTCCATATTCAAACACAAGCAGATTTTTTGCAAACCTTTACACATAGATGATAAAAAATATTGCCTCCTTTAACACCAAATTATCAGAATAGATTTTGCCTCAACAAATTTCCAAACACATAAAATGATTAGGGATAAAATCATTGAACTTGCAGAAGAAATGAATGAAAACAAAGTCCTCTTTGTTTTACAACCCACAACCTTAAGAGTTTTAAAAAACAATTTGAAATCTGTGATGCAAAATGAACATTTGGCGAGACCTCTTAAACCCTACAGACCTTCCTTAAATGATCGTGTATTGCTAGTGACAGTGTTAATTGTGCAAGAGCCATGTTAGCATCTTTTCTGCCATGTTACGATATTGCTGTCGAAAACATTGCCATTTAAAAATTGCCTTTTTTAATATAGCATATTCACAAAATGTAATGTATACACCAATGAAAATGGCCTTTTATGTTTACCACCTTTTAAAAGAATCATCGTGGTCAACAATCTCCCCCATTTTTGATGCAAATTTTTTCACTATTTCATATATACAAGATGAAAAGAAAAATCAACTTATACATACAAGATAATATCATCTTATATATACAAGGTGACTTTAAAAAAAATAATTCCAACTTATATATACAAGATAATGATAATGATCAGAAATATAAATGATTTACCATGGAATGCTGATCTATATCACTGAAACCAACTTAATCTGAATCAACCACAAATTGAGAAGTCAAATCTGAAACCAAATCTGAAACCAATCAACCACAAACTGAAATGCAAACTAAGAAGTCAAATCTGAAACCAGATTTGAAACTAATCAACCTCTGAACCAACTGTGAAATGCTATTAAAATCAAATCTAAGTGAAATTCTGTTAAAATCAACCTCTGAACCAACTGTGAAATGTTGTTAAAATCAAATCTAAGTGAAATGTTGTTAAAATCAAATCTGAGTGAAATGTTGATTAGATTACTACCCCAAAATTTTTGTGTCAAAAATTGACCACCTGCTTTTCATGAGTGATTTTTGTGAAAGGAGTAGAAACCTATCACAAAATAATGATTAGGAAGAGTGTTTATGCAAGAAGTGATTGAGAGAAAATTCCCAATCGTGTTCACAACTGTTCAAATAGTTCTCTTGGTAATGCCTTTGTAAAAATATCAGCCACCTATCCTTGAGTAGGCACATAAACTAGTTTGAATTCATTATTTTGAACTTTATCTCTCAAGAAATGAAGTTTGATGGCTACGTGTTTTATTCATGAGTGCACAAGAGGGTTTTTTCTTAATTGAATAGCACTCATGTTATCACACATTAGTGAAATAGGTTTTGAAACGTGAATGCCCAAATCAAATAACTGATAATCCATCCAAATTAATTGAGTACAGCATTTTGTAGCTGCAACATATTCAAATTCACAAGTGGATAGAGTTACACAATCATGTTTCTTACTATACCAAGCAACCAAACACTCACCAAGAAAGAAAGCTGCACCACTAGTGCTCTTTTTATCATCAGATCCACCCCAATATGCATCATTATAACCAACAAGAGTAAAATAATTGCTATGAGGATACCATAAACCATAATCAAGAGTTCCTTGAATGTATTTCAGTATTCTATGCATTGCGTTAAGATGTGATTGTTTTGGATCAAATTGAAATCTTGACACCATACATACAGCTTGCATTATATCAAGTCTAGATGCAGTTAGATATAGCAAACTTCCAATTATAGATGTGTAAAGAGTCTGATTAACTGAAGGTGAATCATCATTCTTCATTAATTTACAACTAGTTTCCATAGGAGTGCTAACAGGTTTGCATTCTAACATATTGAATTTCTTTAACATTTCTTTGGAATATCTTGTTTGGGAAAGAAATAATCCATGTTCTAGCTATGACACTTGTAGACCAAGGAAAAAAGTGAGCACACCTAGCATTGACATCTCAAGTTCAGATTCCATGATTTTAGAAAAATGTTTTGCTGAATTATCATTAGTAGAGGCAAAATGATATCATCTACATAGATTTCTATAGCCAAAATGTCATCATTAATCACCTTGATATATAAAGTGTTGTCTGCCTTCCCACAAGAAAAACCATTTGAAATTAAATGCTTATCCAACTTGGAGTACCAAGCCCTAGGAGCCTGTTTTAAGCCATACAAAGCCTTTTTCAATCAATAAACATAATCAGGTTTGTCAGCAGATTCAAAACCTTCTGGCTGTTCCATATATACATCCTCTTCAAGATACCCATTTAAGAAACCTCTCTTAACATCCATCTGATAAACAATAAACTTTTTCTAACTAGCATAAGCAAGAAATATTCTAATTGACTCCATCCTTGCAACTGGTGCAAATGTTTCATCGAAATCAATGCCTTCTTGTTGAGCATAGCCTTTACAAACAAATCTAGCTTTATTTCTTATCACTTTACCTTCTTCATTTAGTTTATTATGAAATATCCACTTTCCACCTATGACATTATTGTTACTAGGTCTAGGAACAAGTTCCCAAGTCTTATTTTTCTCTATTTGATTTATCTCTTCCTACATGGCATTTTTCCAACAAGAATCTGATAAGGCTTCAGTAACATTCTTTGGTTCAAAGTCAGTTATTAAGCAAAAATGTTCAACAATATTTGCTTGTTCTCCTATTTTGGCTTTTCTTCTGGTTAGAATTCCTTTCTCTACATCTCCAATAGCTTGAGACTCAGGATGTATCTTAGCTATTATTCTAGATGAGGTTTTTATTTTTGAACCAGTACTAGTTATTTTAGGACTTGAACAATTTTCTAGTTTAGTTTCATTAGCCAATTTGTTTTCATTAGTTAGTTCATGTTTATCATTTTCAGTATGTTCATTATGTACCATTTCTGATCTCTGAAAAAATGAATCTTCATGGTCTTCTTGACCATTACAACACATAGAATTTTTATCAAATATGACATTTATAACTTCCACTATTTTGTTCAGCCTTTTATTAAACCATTTATAGGCTTTTCTATGCATGGAATACCCAAGAAAGATCCCTTCATCAGACCTTGAGTTAAAATTTTCTAAAGAATCATTGTTCTTTTTGATAAAACATTTGCAGTCAAAAATCTTAAAATTCTCGACATTTGTTGTTTTACCATTCCATAATTCATATGGAGTGTAAGCAGTTCTAACTCTGATTTGTGCTCCGTTTAGGATGTAAACAACTATATGAATAGTTTCTTTCTAGAATTTATCAGGTAGTTTAGCTTTGTTTAACATGGTTTTGGCCATTTCCTTTACTGTTCTATTCTTTGTTTCAACAACACCATTTTGTTGTGGTGTCCTAGCAGTAGAGTATTGCCTTTTTATTCCATGCTTCTCACAATACTCAACGAATTCTTGAGAGATGAATTTTCCTCCTCTATCTGATCTCAAAAAATTTAATTTTAAGTCAGTTTCTCTTTCTACCATTTTCCTAAAAACTTTGAAGTGTTCAAAAGATTCTGATATATGTTTCAAAAATGTTACCCAAACCCTTCTTGAATAATCGTCTATAAATAGCATGAAATATTTTTCACCATTTAGAGAGGCTATTTTAGTCGGACCACAAAAATCAATGTGCACTAATTCAAGTGGTCTATTTCACAAGTATTCTTTTGTTTTAAAAGAAACTCTTGTTTGTTTGCCTTTAACACACTCTTGACAAATATTTTTTGGTTTGGTAATCTATGGTAGACCTCTAACCTTTTTATTCTTTCTTATTCTGGCAAGATTATCAAAGTTTAAATGTCCCAGTCTTTTGTGCCATAGCCAATTTTCTTCTACTTGATTCATTAGACAAGTATTAACTAATGAAGTTTCTTGGACAGTTGAATCTATTAAGTTATAGAGATTACCATTTGTTCTCAACCCACTGGCAATGACTCTATTCTTTCCATTTTTTATATAACAACCTTTTGCATCAAAAGAAATAGAATATCCACTGTCACAGATCTGACTTACACTTAGTAAGTTATGTTTTAAACCTTCAACAAAGTACACATCATGAATTGGTGTGTCTTTATTTAGAATTATTGAGCCCTTTCCAGTAATGTGAGCTCCTTAGTTATCACCAAATCGAACAAACCCTCCATCAAATTTTTCTAGGGTTTTAAATTTGTTCTTACACCCAGTCATATGGTGTGAACAGCCGCTATCCAATACCCACGTTGCAGGTGTTTGAGCGAATAGAGCTGTTTCAACAATTAAAGACTTTTCTATTGTCTTTACTTGCTTCTAGACTTGTTTTGGTCTCATATTCAGTTTACATTGATTTGCATAATGACCATAATGAAAGCATTTAAAGCATCTAACCACCTTTCCTATTCTTTGATTTATGCTATTTTCACAAAAGATAGCCTTGTGCCAAAAAATATTACAATTAAAATGATAACCATTGAACAAGAACTTTGTTTTCTGACTAGTAGATTCTTTCGATGAACTCTACAAGACTTTTAATTTTTTATCTTTTTCCTCAAGCAAGAGTTTTTGATTTTCTGTAATCAAATTTGCTTCCTTTAACTCTTCTTGAATTTTTTGATTTTCAATTTCTTGATTAGAAATCAACTTCTTTAGTCTTTTAAGTTCTTCCATTGATTTTAGAAGTTCTTCTTCTAGATCTACTTCTACATCTGAATCATATGATGATTCAGATTCACTGGGTTCATGTTTAGGGGTATGGACTATTTCAGCCATGAATAGTCTTTCCCCTTGTTCATTAGCATCGCTGGAATCTTCATTTGAATCTTCTTTAGAAAGAAGACTTTTCTTCTTATAATCCTTAAATCTTTTATTCTTATTCCAAGGCTTCTTTTTAGAAAACTTCTCAATTTTCTCATCACAATCATCAAGTTTGACATTTGGGCACTTTGCAGCAAAGTGTCCTAATTGACAACAGTTGAAGCAATTTGGTTTGCCTTTATATTTATTTCTCATTCTTCTAACCAACAATGCTTCTAAAGCATCTGTTAGATCCGATTCACTTTCATCATATTTTTCAGCTTTAAAAGCTGATTCTTTTGATGAGGAACTAGCTTGATAGCTAATCCTCATTTCATATGTAGTTAATGTGCCTTGAAGTTGATGCAAGGTCATTTTTGAAAAACTTTTCTTTTCTTCTAAAGTGGATATTTTTGTTTCAAATTTAGGTAACACTGACCTAATGACCTTTGAGACTACATCATGTTCTTCTATTTCTTCTCCTAGACCTTTTATAGCATTTACGACTTCATCTATTCTTAAAAAGTAAGCAGCAATAGTTTCATCTTCATTCATTTTCAGATTGTCGAACTGTGTTTTAAGAGTAATCAATTTAGATTCTTTTACTTTATCATCTCCTTGATATATAGTTTCAAGTTTAACCAATATATCATTTGCTGATTTGCAATAAATGACTTTGGTAAATACGTCTCTAGAGAGACCACAAATAAGGGCATATCTTGCCTTCTTATCTAACTCAAATTTTAGTTTTTCATTAGCATCAATGGGAACTGTTGCTGGGATAGTATATTTTGTTATTACAACATCCCACATTCTTACGTCTAAGGAATGTATGAAAGCTTCCATCGTAACTTTCCTGAAAACATAATCATTTCCATCAAATGGCGAAGCCCTACTAAGAGAAGCTCCTTCAGATTGAGCCATGACTTCCAAAAAATATCCCTGAAACAATTCCAAAAGGAATCCTATGCTCTGATACCACTTGTTGGAAGTACTAGGGTTCTGAGAGGGGGGGTGAATCAGAACACTTATTAAATTATCCCAAAATCTGATTACAATAATTTTTAATTCACAGTTTACAGCAGTGGAGAATCAAATTGCACTGAAATGTAAACATATTGAATAATATCAACTCATAGAAAGAAGAGACATCAATTTTGTGCCCAGTGGAAAACCCTCGAAAATCCTCATGGTTTTGTCATAGGGAGAAAAATCACTGTGTGAAACTATATTCTTTACTAAATTCCAACTCTTTTACAATCAGCAGCTTCTACTGCTCGGGGTATTTAACCCTTTTATCAGTGTTGTAATTACAACCTTATACACACATATAAATGCGTATGACATTTATACATGCGTACAAGTTTATAATAAGACTTTTAGTTTTTACAATTTGTTCTGAAATATATATCTTCTTTCTTCCCTTTCCAAATCATACATTTAATTTACAAAAGATTTCTGTATTTATAGAGAAGAATTTTGAAATTGTTCAGTTAAATGGAACCAACTAAACCAGTTAGGGTTGTTGAAAACCCTCTTAAAAGTTGTTTGAAAAAACCAACTTATAATCAGTTACAACTCAAATTTGTCTTCCCTTTATAAAACTATCAGCCGTGTCTTTCCTTTCAAAACAGTACATATAAAATTTGGTATTTAATAAAAATTTACCCTTCAAGAGTATTCTCAAAACTTTCGAATCCTATTCTAGAATAATAGAGAAATTTGAAAATAATTCTTTACTTTAGAGACCACTTTGAAGAAGACCTTAAATCATTTAAGATTTAAGAAAAAAATGCATTATTGCCATTAGAATCATAGCTAAATCAAACAACGGTAAGTAAATAACAATCTTCATTTTTATTCGACAAACTGTCTCCTTCAAAAATTTCTTTTTCACAAAGAATACAATGAGACTTTCTTTCTTGTAAAACCCAAAAAAAATGCTTTGACAGTGATGCTTGACAGGGCTGAACAAATTCCTTAATAACCAGTTCCCTTTTTTTTTTAAACATTCTTTGATAATCTCTGAAATAACTTAAGACCACTGTGATTTAATTTCTCGAAGACAAAAATAAATGAGTTAGAGATATCTACCTTTGTATTTCTTTTTAAGAAATGAGTATACGCCAACATACCTGAAGATGCTTGATTTATTACTTGCTTTCATCATTTAAAACAAAAATTCTTGCTTGAAGATACCCGTTTCTCCTTTTCAGCTAAACTCATTGTTCATCTTGAACATGCAGAGAAAAGAAGATGAATGAGAGTACATAAATATCAAACATGAAGACCTATTTTTGCATATTCAAACACAAGTAGATTTTGTGCAAACCTTTACACATAGATGATAAAAAATATTGCCTCCTCTAACACCGAATGATCAGAATAGATTTTGCCTCCTCAACAAATTTCCAAACACATAAAATGATCAGGGATAAAATCATCGAACTTGCAGAGGAAATGAATTAAAAAAAAGTCCTCTTTAATTTACAACCCACAACCTTAAAAGTTTTAAACAACAATTTGAAATCCGCAGCACAAAATGAACATTTGGTGAGACCTCTTAAACCCTGCAAACCTTCCTTAAATGATCATGTATTGCCAGTGATAGTGTTAACTGTGCAAGAGCCACATTAGCATCTTTTCTACCATGTTACTATATTGCTATGGAAAATATTGCCATTTAAAAACTGCTTTTTTTAATATAACATATTCACAAAACGTAATGTATACACCAATGACAATGGCCTTTTATGTTTACCACCTTTTAAAAGAATCATCGTGGTCAACGGATACAAATATGAAATTTTTTCACATGTCAGTTCAACAAAGAAAGGATGTGAATACCATTTTTGAGATTGAAGAAGCTTCCTTGGGAAGATTGCTCAAAAATCTCAGTATATTAAGGTTAAGGGGGAGGATTATTTTTAGAACTTGTTAGCTCCATAGATTGTACTCTCCTCTTATCACAATCATCGACAAAAATTACTTGATGCTATCTCCACACTTGTTTCTAGGGAAGACAACATAAATCTAATGGCTCCTTGCACTATAATGGAATTATAGAAGGTTGTTTTCTCATTACCTCTTGACAAAGCTCCTAGTCCTAATGGTTTGACTACCCTCTTTTTTCAAAATCTTTTTGAGGTGATTGGTTTTGGTCATCTTGCAGTAATTAAAGAATCTCATAAAAATGGGTCCATGTTAAAGAATTTCAATACTACATTCATTTCTTTGATCCCCAAAACCAATAAAGCTAGATCATTTGCAAAATTTTGACCCATTTCTCTTTGCAATAGTGTACAAAATTTTTACTAAGGAAATTTACATGAGACTACAACAGATCTTATCTAAAATTATATCACCTAAAAAAGGGAGGCTTTGTTCTAGGTCAATAAATAATGGAAGGGGCCATTATTGCACATTAAATTTTACATTTTATTCATTCCAATCAGTATGCTACTATGATTGCAAACTTGATATGTAGAAAGATTATGATCAACTGCAATGGTCTATTTAAAGTTATTCAGAAGTTTGGTTTTGACCCAAAATGGTGTTAGTGGATTGGGTCATATATCTTCGGTGCCTTATTTTCAATTTTAGTTAGTGGTGAGTTGGTTGGTTTTTTTAGTCTAGACAAGGTGTACGACAAGTTCATCCACTATCTCTAGTATTTTTCATCATTATAGCTAAATCTTTTAGTAGGATTATCAAAGTTAAGAAAGATCAACAGAAATTGATTGGTACTTATATTAAAGATAATTCTTTTAGAATCACTCACTCTTTTTCTACGGATGATACTTTGCTATTTCGTAAAGCCAATATTTCAAAAAGCTAAGAAAATTTTAAAAACTTTAGATCTGTATCTGGAAGTTTTGCTGCAAAGGGTGATTGTTCAAAAGTCTAAAATTTTCCTTTTCTTTATGAATCCTATGATTTCTAAAAAATTGTTGAACATTCTTGGCTTCCACCAAAAGCTGCTACCTTGTCTATAACTAGGTCTCCCTTTATTTTTTCATACTAATAAAGCTACATTTTAGAAATTGATTGTGAACAAGATCAAAATAAGGATTTCTAAATGGAAATATCGATGACTTAATTAATCTCGAAAGATTTTGCTGGTCAAATCAGTATTTTCTTCTATTCCAAACTATTCTTTGTCTTTCCTTAAAGCCCCTATTGGTATTATTAGATAGATTGAAAAAATCATCGGAGGTTTTATTTGGAACAAAATTTGTCTAATGTGAAGAAAGTCCCTTTGATATCTTTAAAATTTATGTTTTTTTGATAAAGACAATGGTGGTATTGGCTTACACAACATGAGAAAGAGAAGCATGACTTTTAGTTCCAAACTTATTTGGAAGATGTTTAGGAAGTCTAATAATAAATGGTTTAAGATTATGTAGGAGAAATATCTTGACTCATTCGATCTCAATAGGATTATAACCATTTCAAATTTCTCAAATGGTTCTGCCATGTGGAAGTTTATGATTTCCTCCAGAGACATCATTACAAACTTTGTCTTCTAGGAGGTGCATAATGAGGAATCTATAATATTCTGGGAGGATTCTTGGTCTAGTTTCCCCCATTGTCACTGGAAAATGATTCGAAAGATGTCATTTTCATTGTTAAAGACATTTGGGGTGATTATTTGATAGACTATGTCTTGGCTGTTGATATATTTTTTGGTGAAGTTATGTGCAAAGACCCTTTCACTTTACCAATTTCTTTTAGTCATAAGCAATTATTGTTCAAAATATTATTGGAAAGAACAATATTATTAAATTGCGATAATGATGTTATACTTTGGGCTCCTACTCCTAATAGTGAGTGCTCCATAAGGGCTGGTTATAGATCATTGAAATTGTTGGAGTAGAATGAAACAAAACAACGAGCTTTTTCTCTCTGTTGGAGCAATGTTGTTTTGCCTAAGGTAGGCTGCTTTGCATAGCTTGCTCTATGGAGAGGAATTTTAACTAGTGATAGGCTTAAAAATCTTCATATCTTGTAGCCTTTTCCATGTGTCTTAAGTAATGAATTGGTGGAAAATGTTGATCATATATATATATATACCCAAAATTTTTTTTAAAAAAATAGAACATGTTTTGCCCATTTCTTCTCCACTTCAGAAATAAGGAAATGTGATCCTTTGTCACCTTAATTTATCATAATTTTATCAGAAGATCATAAACCTAGCATGATGAAGAGTTGTAATAATTCAGACCAAACATAAAAATGCACTATGAGACTACAAACTTCACTTTATCAAGTAAACTATATTTTCTCTTCAAAACTACATAATGACCACATTTCAAGTACTCAAAGACATTATCATCTAGTAGAGAAATAGATTCATAACTTATTGTAGAAAATGAATATGGATATAAAGTGTTAAATTTTACACATATGTTGGAGAAGCATTATCAATAATAGATGTGACAATCAAACATATACTTATGGTATACATAATATAAATATTTCACTAGGAGTGAAACTTGTACACAAATAATCTAGAAATAAATTTTATAGTTACTTGATCCTTTAAGGCTTCAACCATATGAAATTTCCTCATTAAAATGTAATCAATTTACTCAAGCCTTGATGCCTTGGATTGTAAAATTAGATAAACAAAATAGTAATGTTTTTGAAAAATTGTGAAAATTTGTGAAATAGTCTTCCCTTTTGATCTTCTAATTCTTGACAATTAGTTCTATAAGTTTAGATTTAATTAAATTTCATCACCCCTATCTTAGTTGTGCGGGGATTTAAATTTTTAACAATTGGAACCAAAGAATTAAGTTCTCTTTGAAAAGAAATATTATCATCTTAAGGAAGTCTACAATTTATAAAAGCAAAGAGATTCCTAGATTTGATGGTGATAACTATGAAAGTCGAAAGAGAAATATGAGAACACATTTGATTATGAAAAATATGAGAAAAAATTTGAATCTTTGCTCATAAAGAGAAAGGGTAAAGATACATGATTATCTAGAGAAGAATTACCATTTTTTTCCTACTCATATAAGAAAATTGGTCATTTGTATCAAGATGACCTACAAGAGAACCTAAGGTTAAGTCTAGACAAAAAAAGTTAATTAAGGAATGATTTTATGTTAGTGATGATAAGTATGAGGATAATGAAATTAAATTTCAAGATGGTCATAATTAAGGACAAAAAAATCCTACATTAGAATTGAAGATTAAAATCAAACTGTAGAAGAACCAACACTAGTTTTCAGATTTTGTCTCAATATACCTTGTTTGATAAAGGGAAATTGTTCTATAAAACTTTAAAGTAATATTAATATAGATAATATTTTTCTTGATGATAGTTAAAAATATATATTTTGAATTTCTTGGACAAGTTTTAGACAAGGGTTACCATTTAGAGTTCATTGATGAAAAATATTCAATCTAAGATAAGGTAAAAATTTGATATTATAATTAGTACTAATCCTTATAATTTATTTTGTTCCAAAATTTTATGATAGCTGTTTATGTCATAGAAATATTCTCATATAAATTTGATAACATATTTAAAGTGAATGATTTGAGTGCAAAGAGAAATTTACCTAAAATTGCAAGATCCTCTTACATGATATATAAGGAATTCTTGATGACAAAGAAGCAAAGGAATAGATTTTAGAGTTGTGACTAATTTCAGCATCCTGATAAAACTGGCAAACCTATGTTATATTATTAAATATAGTGATGCAATTTTATATTTTAGGATGTTTGTATTGTGTTTGAGTTTGAATTATATGAATAAGAAGTAACTGAAATAGTCAATGTATAATTAAATGACATTTCCACGAATTTATAAAGGAATGCATCATGTTATTAAATAAAACAATGTATTTAAATATAAAATCACTAGAAGATCATTTTTTTTCATAAAACTTTTTACACAATAATTTACAATAGAGTAAGTTATAATAGATCAACCCACACATCTCATGAATAGTTTATAAATATGACACAAAAGAGAGTAACCAATGAGTAAAATTCAAAAAAGGAGACAAGGTTTAGATTTTTCATTGCTTGAGGGGTAGTAAGGGACTAAAGTTATATCTGTCAGATTTTTTTCTAACAACTCAAATTTGTATAGCAAAGTAGTTATTACTAAGACAAGTTACAACTCTAGATTTTTAAACCGACAAAAATTTCAGAAATTCTTATTTAGAATGAAGTTATTGATGAAAGGAAATAGTGAAAATAACTACAAGAGCATTCTAAAAAGTGTAAAAAATATGTGGAGAAAAATAAAAGTGGTTCACTTTTAGTTCCACACAAAAAATAGACAGACTACTAAAATAATGCATCTCTAATATAAAGGATTTGATGAAAAGAAATCTTTTTCTTAGATCATATATCAAAACTAATGGAAGAATACATAGCTATTGAAGAAATATTTTCCTATTACATGATATCTTATAGTTCAATGGTTACAAAATAGGATTTTGTTACATGATATCTTCTAGTTCAATGGCTACAAAATATTTGATAAACTATGGTTAAATATGTCAAAACAATGTGGGATAGTCACATTCAAGAAATAAAAAAGATTGAGGCACCTAAATAGAAATATTATACATTATTCAAAAATTAGAAAGAGCTACAAGTTTGAATGCTTTAGAGATAGATATAATAGAATCCAATGCTATAGTAATAAAAAGTATTGATATCAATGATGTAACATCAATAGAAGGTCTTCCTCAATACAAACAAAAAACAATATATAACACTATGATATTTGAATGATAATATTCTTAAAAAGGTCATTAATTATTCTCAATTTAATCAGCTTTTTCTCGATTTA
This sequence comes from Cupressus sempervirens, assembly GCA_028749045.1. Classification (NCBI taxonomy): domain Eukaryota; kingdom Viridiplantae; phylum Streptophyta; class Pinopsida; order Cupressales; family Cupressaceae; genus Cupressus; species Cupressus sempervirens. The sequence continues at coordinate 515,259,267 of CM053793.1, read as the reverse complement.
TGAGAGGATCACCAACATTAAATTTTTAAATCAGAGTAAATATACTAAGAAGAATTCAACAAGAAATTATGCATAAGTTCCAACTCCAAAGTGACAATAGGCACCGAATGCCAAAATTTGGCTTCGTCAAGAATAAAGAATGGTGAATCAAAGTAAATGGTGGTTAATAATTAAATATACATTACACGTTGCCTTTACCAAAGTCAGAAAATCATCAAAAAAATTATTTCATACACCATAGTGCAGCTAATGTGAAATGTAATACTAAAAAATACATTATGTATTCACAGAAGACAACATCCAATTTATGTTCCAAAATATGTTAATAGCTAAGCAACATTAGTTTAAAGTCCACATAAATCTACAAATATACAAAAGGGCTAAAATGTGTTCAGCAACCACAACCATAAGAATAAAGATAGATAGAAAGATTTCAAGACAAAAGAGAATATTTCATACTCAACCCTCTGTCATTTTGGATTAAATCTAATTTTATTAGAGAGGTCCATAGAATCTAGTTGTATTAAAGAGGTCTAAGAGGTCTAAGAGATTTAAGAGATCACCACAATTCAAACTTTGTTCTTGAAAACATTTATTTTTAGGAAGAGACATTCTAGTACATGATGATCATTTTGATCACAATGATGATAATATCCTTTTAAACTGCATTCCATCACAAAAAAATATTAAGAAAGGAAATATCTTCTCAAGTTTTTCTCATTATAAAACATTTGTGGAGATGTCTTCTCCTTTAATCTAAATATATCTCTACTATCCTTTGGATTTTGAGTTATCTTATTTTAAAAGAACTAAAAATTTATAGCTCAAGAAATTCTTAACTCTTTGGCACAATCTCATCACATGCCCAACATGTCTAGGAATGTCAAAACTTCTAGTATTGTATTGATTCTCAAATAGAAAATCAAGACACCTTTTCTAACCTCATGCATAGTCTCTCTGCAAAATGGAATAAGAAAATTCAATAAAATTATTACACTTTCTTGGGAAACCATAGTTCCAAAAATTATTTTCTATGAGAAAGAAGGTTTTTTTTTTAGTAAAGAAATTACAGAGGAAAATCTAATTGTACATGGAATGTTGCACTATATCCAATGCAATAAGATGCTTTTCTTTATTGTTAAATAAGATATAATGAAATCATTTGGGATAGCTAATGGAGGTTTCATAATGTAGATCATGACAATAATGTGATAAAAGATTAGGGTTTCCTGATGCAAGTTGCCAAAAAATAGGATTCCCAATTAAATTATCTATATGGGTCCTATCATGCATATCACAACTTAACTTTTTCATGATTTTCAATAGAATTCTTTGTATCATTTTATCCTCCACTTAAAATACAATAAAATGAAATCCTTTGTCTCCTTCAGTGTTTATCATCATGTTATGACAAGATCTTAATATACTCAATCTAGCAAGACTAGAGTCAAGTAGTTATTCAAGCCAAACATCGAAATATGGTAGGAGGCTTCAAACTTCTCTTAATCAAGTCAGCTCTACATTCTCTTAAAAACTACATCATTCTCTTTAAGATTACAACATGACTTGCACCCTAAGAGATAGCTTATTAGATAGAGAAATTGACTCATAAATTAAATACAGATAAACATGTAAACCAAGAATATACTAAATTAGATGAGATGAATGATAGAGTCTATAATTGGAATTACCCTAGAAAAATGACAATCCAATTTGATTTCTAGCAAACTAGTAAAAAAAAATGGGATTAAAACAAAAGACCAACAACAATGACCATAGTAAAACCAAAAAAAAATAAAAAATACAAAAAAAAAACCCAAACCTAAACCTTCTCCTTAAGAGCCTTGCATCTTAAATCTTCATTATCTTAGGTTCATCTTTGGTTTTCTTCTGTCAAATGATCACCTTATTCATATATAGTGAATATATATTTATGAAGTTTCTAATAGAAATATTCTATTGGGAGTGATCTGATCTGACCCCTTTAAGAACATATCCTTGTGGAGTTTTGTCATAAAAGAGTAAGCAAGTTATTTGGCCCTTCATGTGCCTTGGATTATGATATTAGAGAACATAAATGTTTTATGAAGACTAGTGGACTGACCTTGTGCCGTAGGTAATCATGAAAATTTTTTATAGGCAAAAAATTCTTTCTTAGAGTAATTTGGAGATACTTGTGCAAGATTCTTTAATCATTACACAAACTCCCTCTTTCATTTTGTAATTATGTAAAGACTTTTCTCATCTACCTTTCTTGGAAAAAAAATGGATTATTTGGATAATTCAAGACATACTTCTTAAAATACTCCAGACATATTGAGCAAGGAGATTTACACTAGATAAAAATTCTAATGTTTTCTACTACTAGTGGAGTACAAAAAGGGTGAAGGATCAGATAGAGATTACCTCACAATCATCTAACTGATACCATTTTTATGCTTCAAAGAACATATAAGTTCCAAAAAAAAAGAACATTACCATCAACCCTGTTACTAACCAATAAAGAAAATTGAAAAACATTATAGCAAAGGGACATATTACTACTATCAGTCCAATACTTAGAGATATACATACAAAATAAAACCCCATAGTGCACCAAGTTTAGAGTGATTGACAACATAAAAGCAAAAAGAAAAAAAAAAAAAAAAGGGTTGGCTGCCCTCATTCTTTTTTGGTTCCTCATTCTTCTTCTCCTCAAGCTCATCCCTATTCACATCCACCCCCTCCTCTTTTAAAGGTTTGTCTAGGAGATTCTTTAACAAGTCCTCCATCAAGAAGCACATTATTATTCACTTGTACGAAATAAAGAGTAGTGGCAGTGAAATGCATAACTTTTGTGGAGAATTTCACCAATGTGTCAATTTTTTGGTAGATGTCAATGTGATTGTCCTCCATATCCTTCATTGACTACTCCAGATTATCAATCTAAGCCTTACATTGGCTTTGGCCATGGCTATGCTTCCCTATTTTTCTCCCACCTTATGGAGTGCTTTTCATAGGGGAGGTGATGTCCTCCCCCCTGCTTCTTCTAGCCAGGGATGAGACAACATCAAGGGTATCTAAGATGTGTGAGGGACTATGTGTAATGGAGACCAACTTCTTGCCAATGTCCTTGTGAGGTCTCTTCCTCTTGGGGGGTTTTATCCCACTATTAGTAGACTTAGAGATAACTTATTGTTTGAGGGGTAATTGAATTTTTCCAATTGGAGATGTTTACTAGTTCTCCAAGCAATCTAATTGCTCTTCCTCATATCTGTATTTGAATAAAAGAGGCTTATTTTAATCTCAAGGGAAGGGGTTTTCTTGATTATTTTGTCACTTAAGCCAAGGCTAGGGTCTATAAAAATTTAAGGAGTGACCATAGCCAACAAGTTGACCACAAGTGGCAGGTTCAAGGAAAGGTTTTAGTTATATTATTTATTCATGAAAGCTTGGTGAATGAGATAAAAGGTTTACCCTCCATAAAAGGGTTTACCCTCCTCTTTCTTTCTCCTAGCCTTGGAAACACTATCTTCCATTGAATTTAAAATTAGATATGAAAAGGAAATCTAAAAAGTACTTGGAATCATTCCTCGAGGGTAATATACTCATTATGATATAGTGAATGACATCCCAAGGCTTAGGAAGCTCTTCTCTAGAAAATCCACCATGCATTCAAACTAGTTCCTCATTAAACTTGAAGAACTTATGTAGATTGGTTTCATCATTCATTCTGGTCTACTTGCACCAAATCTTGCCACCTAGGGAAAAATCTTGAACCTTAACAATCACCTCTTCCATGATTTTGAATTTTTTGTCATTCCATGAGTTGAATAATTGCATCAAGATGTGCTCATCATGTTTTTCCATCCCTTCCATAAATGGTAATAAACCACCTTCACAAAGATAAACCATCACAAGCATCAACCTCCAATAGATAAATGTAGTCACTAGTGCCCATACCTCCACCTAGCTCGACCAAAAACTCCTTTTCTTACATTTCCTTAAAAGTCATCAAAGGTTAAATAAATTGCACTCAAGATGAAAGTGTTAAGGTAGTAAAGACCCATCATAATATTGCAAGGTTTCCCAAAAACCAAAAAACATCCCTTAGCACCACATGTTAACAATCTCTTTCCTTCCATAATCAACCATCCTTAGACACTTTAATGGATCATTAGTCATGATGAGAGTTTTGATAATTAGTTGGGTTATAGAAATGGGATAAAGGTACTCCACAATAAACACCAATAATCATGGGTAATGAAGATATTAATGTTCCCTCTAAAACAAAACTTTAAGTAAAATTTCTAGCTCTAACAAAAATTCAGGCATGAACTTATCAAATTAAGTCCACCATTCTCTCTAGATAGATTATCTAGAAGTGATAGTTATATTTTGAGTACCTTATAAAATGTACATAGAATAAATGATTATAATGAAAGGATCTATAACATGTTCTTAGTGGCGAATTTATCTTTATGCTTTTCCATTCAAGTTGAACATATTGTATAGAAAGAAGTGGTATAAAAAGAAACTTTTGACTAATGCTATAAAAGAGGAGATGCATGTATTTGGGAAGAAAAATGCATGGGAGTTCATGAAGATTCCTAAGGAAAAACAAGTTATTAGTGTAAATTTCGTATGACAAGATTAGTTTCCAAAAGATTTGCTCTAAATCTTTGAGTAGATTAGTTTAAAAAATTTCTGTAGTTGAATGATTTGATACAACTTGAATAGCTTTTTCTATTGGTCCACATTACAAGTGGATAATTTTTCAAATATACCAGCTTATGTGATATAATATTCAAGGTACAAATTTATTGGTTTAAAACTTTAAAAAATAACTCCATGGGTTGAAGCAAGACCCATTCACCTAGTATGCAAGGATTGATTGTTATTCCTTTAAGGTAGAATTAAACTAAAGTCCCTATGAGTCAACCCCTATACCCATTAGTTTAAATATTATATTCTCATTATTTTTAATTATGTTGATGATTTTTTTTAATAGAAAATGTCTTATGGAGAAATTTTAGGTTGACATGAAAGTGATAATTTGAGACGTCTCATATAGGAGTCCTATAGTATTTTATGTGCACAAAAGTGCAATAGCACTCAAGAGGTATACACATTTCTTAATTCAAGTATATTGCTATTTTAATAGAGGGGTTTAGAACCCTATCATGAAGTTTAGTTCTCACTCCTATATCCCTTGGGGTTAAATTTACCAAGGAAGGTCCTAGATCCAAAGTTGATGCCACCTTATAAAAATGTTTTGTTGGGAGCCTCATGTAAGACTTGATATTATGTATGTTGAGCCTTATTTCTAGGCTTAGGTAAGATCTACATGAGACCCATTGATATACTGTAAAATGCATCCTAAGATATGTGAGTGACACACTAATCTTTGGATGTTGATATAGCCCAGTAAAAGGTTTGAGCTAGTACATCATACAAATTCAGATTGGGGTAAATCTTGGATGATTAAAATTTTACGTCCACTTATATTGTCTCTCTTGGTTTTGGAGCTATTAAATTGAGTGTAATGTAACAACTTCCCATGGATCTATCCTTTGTAAAGGAAAAAAAAATATTGCGATAGCACCAACAAGTTGTCAATCTATTTGAACTAGTATGGTATCAGAGGATCTTTAATTGGCGCAATATTAGGAAACTACCATTTTCTCTCATAACAATACTATTATTGACATGGTAAAGAATCCAGTATCCTAAGCATGGAGTATAGATCAAGAATCATCATCATTTCATTTCTAACTCATTATCATTTTATTCCTAATCTAGTACAAGAAGAGAATGTGTTGCTAAAACATATTCATAGATCCGAACAAGTTGTAAATATCTTTATTACAATTCTTCCTACAAGAAATTTTGTAGAGTTAAGAAGGAAATTGTGACTCATTCCCTATGCTCATGTAGGGGGAGATTGAATGAAATGATAAGTTTTTAACTAGTTTTCTTGATAAGTGCATGATCAACAATTAAATTTCCAAAATCTCCTTACAATGAATTAATGCAATATCCAACAATCATTTTATTTAAATAGGTGATACACTACATACTCTTACTATGATAAGCATTTAATAGAAATTTAAATATCCTATCTAGACATTTTTTTAGAGATATTATAAAAAATGAACATATTTTGTATATTATTTGATAAATATGTGATTAGTATGTTGGGCATCATTTGTATTAGTTTGAAATTTCTAAGGCTTTTCTATTTTATTCATATCCATAAAATTATTGCTTTGAATGAGATGACAATTTCTTTTGATATTTTTATAATTAAGTGTCTTCTTTCTAGCCTAATGAATATCCTAGGCACACCATTTTAGAGTTGCTTGTACAAAGAATATAAGTGAAAAATAACACCCCGACATTTTCTAGAGATGTAGTTAAATTTAATAAATTAATATAAGACAATAAGATTGTGATATTGAATTTATAGATTTGTATACATTTTTATAATCTCTATATTTATTTCCACTCCACTAACCTCTTTTTCTCTATACAATTTTTCTTTAAAGAAAATATAAAATATTACAATAGAGTACAATAAACTTTGAAATTAGAGTAACAAATGCTTAATTAGAATAATGTAGTCATTCTTTTTCAAACAAATGAAAAAGAAAAAGAAGAGGGCTAACCATACTTAAAAAGGAAATTAATCAGAATATAAGCTTTCCACAATTGAGAATAGAGAGCTCACTATATGATAATAGAATTCAAATGAAATTCTTTTGTATTCATAAACTCTTCGTAGACCTACGAAATGCCCTAATAATAGAGCACACAATGTGTTGGAAAATATTGAAGCAAGAAAAAGGGTCATCTTTATGGAATATATGTAATAGGAACCATGGTAATGCCCAAGAACTGAAATGTTGATAAAGATTCTAATGTTTTTGCATAGATTTTGAAACCATATAACATGAACAAGAAAGAATTTATGCAAACTAAAGATTGAACTACTGCTGAAATAATATTAGTTCTCAAACTAATAAAATTAAATACATAACAAACTCACTAATTACTCTAGCATCATAAAATCAAATACATAACAAACTCTTCAACTCACTAATTACATCCAATCTCCCTATAGCTAGAAATGTGTCCAAGTTGCTTATTAAGGAGTTGATAGAAATAAATTCCAAAAGCCAAACCCCAAAAGAATGATATCTACAACATCACAAGATAGGATAGACATTTTTTAATGCTAAGAATAGATCTGTAACTCACACATCTAAGTTCTTATCAAATGTAATTCACACCTCTATTTATACTTTCCTTTCACCCTTCTAGAAGTAAATACAATATTAATTAATTGCATTTAATACGAGCTTTACGTTCCAATAATTAATGCACTCTCTAGAAACTCCTCCCTTGTAATATAATAATTAATTGTGCTTCTAAAATATTAAATTTCTAGAGGCTTACCCTTTCTAATAGTTAATGCACTGTGTAGAAGCTTTTAATTTAATTAATTAATTTAATCAAATACAATAATTAATTAAATTAATTAAATATAAAGTCAAAATGTCATAAAAAATAAACTTCGTAGAAGATCTATGAAATCGCTTCTTCCCTGTATCCACTTACATAATATATATTCGATTGGAATCCTGATCATTATCAACATACAATGAAAAAGATATAGGTACAAGTGAACCATATGCACTCATGCCAACTGTATCAATAATAGGTGTAGCCACATTAGAATATACAAACATAGTAACAACACTAACTACCACAACATAAAATTGAAATGAATCTGTAGTTGATGAAAACTCATAATCATCAACATGTGCACGATCATTAGAACACACATCGACAACTCCATCCATACTGTTAAACTCCTCATTGGATGGTTCAACTAACACATAAGTGGCTACTAATATGACAGTATCTTGCATTCTTCTAATCTCACTATTGTTGCATCGCCATCCTTTGACAAAGCCTCATTCACATTTTTTCCATGTCCATTATTACCATTAATGTTATTCTCAAGACTGTTGTTGTTGCCTTGGCCTCCATTATCATTGCCCCTATTGTTGTTAATTCCCCCATTATTGACATCACCTAGATTAATATTGATTCTCATCTGTCTAGCCATATACTGCAACATCATATCCATTCGTCTATTTTGCTCTTGTTGCATACATTGCCCCTCCTTTAATATACCCAATAACCATTTGAATATTACATCCTCTAGATTTGGACGAGTATTCCTACCTCTGCCTAATCCTTTATTCTTGTCATCTCAGTCACTCATATTGCTATCTTGTTCAAAGAATATCTCCTCTATGTTTGTATGACTAGATTGTATGTCCCTCTACATGGATGAACTAGCCTATTTACTCTGCAAGTCTGAACTCCTACTTTGTCTTGCACTAGTATTACAGAAATGATAAAGCTCTTGTCGCATGCTCAAACATAAATGCTTAAGACCTCCACAAGATGACAAGACTTATAGCTCTCATACCACTTTAATGAGCACCCTGAAAATGCCCAAAAAACTGAACCAACTACTAATTGAGATTTTAATGTCTTTGCGTAGATTTGAAACCACATCACATGAACAAGAAAGAATTTATGCCAACTAGAGATTCTACTGCTGAAATAATATTAGTTTTCAAACTAATAAAATTAAATACATAGGAAGCTCACTAATTACTCCAACATCATAAAATCAAATACATAATGAAATCTTTAACTCACTAATTAAAACTAATCTACCTATAGCAGGAAATGTGTCCGAGCTACCTGTAAATGTGTTGATAGCAATGAATTTCAATGACCAAACCCTAAAGGAATGACATCTAGAATGTCACAAGAGAGGATAGATGTCCTCTAATGCCAAGAATAGATCTATAACTCAAATGTCCAAGAACTTATCAAATGCCATTCACAATCATCTCATGCTAAACAATGAAACTCCCACCTCTATTTATACTTTTCCTTCACCCTTCTAAAAGAAAATAAAATATTAATTAATTGCATATTGATTCCGATAATTAATGCACTCTTTAGAAACTCCTCCTTGTAATACAATAATTAATTGTGTTTTTAAAAATTAAATTAGGCTTCCCCTTTCCAATAATTAATGCACTATCTAAAACTTCTCCTTACAATATAACAATTAATTAAATTAATTAAATATAAAGTCACATTCAATTTTAATTTATTTAATTTATAAGAAATTAATTTAATCAACGTAAAGACTAAGAACTCCACTCAATTGTAAAAAAGATGAAAACATGACGATTTACAAAGTGAAAGTAGTATTTTGGAGGAATTATGTATTGGGAAAAATAATTATGGGTTATCTGAATCCTGCTTACCCGCTATTGATACTCCGTGATTTGATCACAGAATTGGCAAGCAGCTATCACAGAATTGGCAAGCAGCTTCTTTCCACTCCGTTGACCCATTTCTTGGCGCTGTTATCAACCTTGATTTTGAAAACTCCCTTTTCATTTCTGACTTTTTTTTTTCATGATTTGAGGGCGGGCTTCATGAAAAAAAAAACTTACTAAACTCGACGGAGCATTTCTAAGAAGGAAAGCCAGAAAATTCAATGGCTGTGTACCCTTGTCTGCCCCAGTATGGGCGCCCACCATTTTCAGATTCGGCAGTTTGAGCTCAGCCACTGAAATATGATCTGATATCATCTACTACATCAGACATAATATGACAACAAATATATAAAAGAATTTGAAAGAAAAACAAACATATACATACACAAATGTGAAAGGAACAATCATACTTACACAGATGTGTAGAATACTAATCTAGAAACAAATGCCATGTATCACCAACTGTTGAAGCGCCACAAATGTATTAAGAAGTGTAATGCTAGGGATTCCTGCAGGGTTCACGGCATCGCTTGCATTGTAATTTTGAAGCCTAATTATCTTAACGGAGCCCCGTATTGAAACTCGGTGTAGTGATCTAAGCGCAATGAAGGGCTTCCAATCCGTGAGGTTGATTTCTGTCAACTTAGGGCAAGCAATCTACATTAAGAAATTAGGATTCATGCGTCCCAGTCTGAGGTACATGAGTTTCGAAGACCATATAGACAACCTTTTCACTCCAAAACAACAGTAAATCGACAGATTTCGAATATGTGAGCAGAGTTTGATGAATCCATGAAACCCCAACACACTTTGACAACGAAATGATTTGAGATTTCGAAAAGCCCCAACATTGCTGGGCACCTTGGGGAATTTGACGAATGCCACTTTTAGGGTAGTGAGGTCTTCACAACTCCAAACAGAGTCGCCAATCTCCGCCATGTTAGGAAGCCTCCCAAAGGAGTCAAGAAACTTCGTTTTTGAATCTCTGTAAAAAATCTGGACAAGAATTCGGCAGACCTCTTTTTGAGCAGCGAGATGAATCCAATTGTTCAAATGGGCAAGCCTGGGGTCATCCAAGCCCACATCAATCTTCAAATGGTGAAGAGGGCCATCGAGGCGGAGCAGGGCATCGTTGATTATGGGATGTATACGACCATCATTTTGCCTCTCGAAAAACTCGGGACAAAATTGAAGGATGCTTATTTTCCTCCTCAAGAATCACCACCACTGGGAAAGCGAAGAAGAGCGTACCACATCTCTATACGAAATCCATGGAAAGATGTGATTTAAAATGACATCATCTGGTAATGCAGAAAGCCTGTCTTTTGCAAATTCTCTTAGGGCCCATTTGGTTGCTGGAATACAACCGGAATAGGAATAGGAAATTAGAATATGATTTGTATTCTTTGTTTGGTGCATGGTATAGGAATAGGGAATAGGAATACGTATTCTCATTTTAGTCCCAAAATGAGCTTTTGTCCATTCCAAAAAATACCTGTGATTAGAATTGCTATTCTTGCATTCATTTTAACTTTCTCAAATTTGATTAAATTTTCAAATCCGCTTTGACCTGGGGTGAGCGCTAGAACTTTGTTTTCAATATTTTCAAATATTTCAGCGATTTTCCAATGGCGCCGATTGCATCTTCAGAAATATTTTCAAATGGCGCCGATTGCAAGTTAACCCTATTCCAATTTAAGCTTGCATAACCAAACAAGGGATAAACAAGATTGGATTGCATTTTTTCATTCCTATTCTTCATTCTTCATTCTCCATTCTCATTCAAATTTTCTATTCTAATTCTCAATTCCTATGCTTGCAACCAAATGGGCCCTTACCCTTGACCTTGTCACTACCATACTACCCTCCCCGCACTGGCCCGAGACGAACAAAATTTTAGTAGTACTAGTTTGTGAATTTTGCTTTGCTGTTCTCTGGGTTAAGAACCCTACTTATAAGAACCATTTTCCTTCTTAATTTTATATATATACATATGTAACCTATTTTCTATGTTTTGTTTTTCTTTGATGTATCCAATCACCATACTTATAATCTGTGGTGACATTTGTATACTTTTATAAAATTTTGAGAGAATTTGTTTCTAACAATTGGTTTTATATTTCTACTTGACTTGTGTCTATGTTCAATATGAATAGAAAAGTCAACTTCTTCTCTGTCATGATCTTTAGCCACTCATTTACTAAGCCCTCTCAAGCTCCTCCTCTCATATAAAAATTCCCTCTTAATCCACACACGAGAATTTTGATACAAGATCTCATCTTACGCAATCACTCATGATCTCTCAACCTTCCCCACTAATAATGGATCACATTAGATAATTTTAAATATTGAATTAAAACTCAACATGCAATTTATCAATATTTTTTCTATATGGAGACTCAAAAGGCCTTACACATAGATTTTGAACCTGGCCACAATGGATATTTGGAACAAAGTTGACATGAAAAGGTCAAGTAGCCCAAAATAGAAAGATACACAACAATCAAGAAAGATAAGGGAAAGAAGTACTTGATGCCAAGGAAAAACCAACACCAAAGGTTGGTCTCACCTAAATGACCAAATCTCTAAGTGAGAGAGATCATTGGAGAATTGAGGCTCCCAAACAAAAACTGATAATGATCACAGATCCTTGAGCCATCAACAAAGCTATCCAAGTCCCACAAATATGCTATGCAAAAAGAGATAGACTCTCATCATGAAATAGAACCTCCAAAACCTACCAAGATAAAAATTTGGAAACAAACATCTACCAGAATGGGCCCTTGAAAATTATTAGCATGCATATAGTCAAAAGCACAAGAATAATAAAAGAGTGTCTAAAGAAGAACCTAGAAACAAAAGAGTTGAAAAAACCTTTCCCTTAAGCAATGGAACCTTCAAAAAATCCACCACATAGACATGGAAATATTATTATAAACTAAATGTGGAGAAGTAAGAAAAATATATGATAAATCAAGAGATCTCTTAGAATCCATGACACACAATCTACAAATAATAATAATAAATTAACTTATTGTGTTTGTTAGAGCCACCCAAAACTAAATCTTGGTTGATCTTTTCCTTTTATCAGGCTTAGGGTAGGTTATCTGTATGTCATGTTGGGAAGTGACTTTCAATGGAGGTAGGAACCCTAAAGAGGCTACCTGAATAACCCATTGTAGGTTATGTTAATAATTGATAACATTTAATTAAATGGTTTTAAAATAGATTAACAAGATATGGTACCACATAAAGTCACTAGGGGGATAGAGTCCTAAGAGACTACTAGGGTAACCTTATAGTTGACTCGTTAGTATGCCTTGTCTATATGAAAGGATACTAATGCTATAGATAGACACTAGTGGGCCAAAGTCCAAAGAAGTTTCTAGGGTAACCTTAAAGTTGACTCATGCGATGACACTTGCCCTCTTACATAGTAGATTTCCTATGTGTCTATGTTGCCTTTGGGTTTAGTTGATGTTAGGATTAAACCACAGAAAGAAATAGAAATTGCATGCAAATATAACCAATATCAAAAAATAATAGATCACATAGAAAAGAACACAAGACACCAAGATTTAATGTGGTTCACCCAAACCTTGGGCTACGTCTACCAAACAACAAGTCAAATATTATTATGATCTAGTAATTATAACCTTATTACAATTCGTAATCTTTTACGACTCAATACCACCACAAGAACCAATTTTCACATTACAACTATATAAAAATCCCTAACCCTAAGCTCTTTTATACAAGTATTTTTACTACTTTTGGGTTATAATTAGTAATTACATGTCAGTCCAAAATCCAAATAAAATAGGGCCCAAAAATATTTTTTCAGGGTGATGCACCAAGCCCCAAAGAATTTATGGAAGTATGTACAATACTTTCCTTATTAGTCACCGCAAAATAACAATCTCCCACTTGGGGACTGATCAGACTCCACACTAGACAACAATCTCCCACTTGGAGACTGATCTTGTAGCAATACCATTACCACATGGGGCTCTAATTGGATCAAACCATGCTAGATTGTGATGTTTATTGATTATTATTCAGTATAGAAAACCAATTGAAGTTGAAGAGGAATTTATTTTCTCCCTTGTCACTACTTTGGTAAATATATGTGCTAGATTTTTATCTATATGTATCTTGTCTAGTTTTAACTGTCCATCCTCCAAAATTGATCAAATGAAATGGTACCGCAACTGTATGTATTTTGTCTTTGAATGTAGAGCTGAATTCTTTGCAAGAGGAATGACACTCTTACTATCTGTAAACAAATAATTATCCTTTTGAGGATTTCACAATTTTTCCAAGAATAACTGAAGCCATATCATCTCCTTGGCTGCCTTTGTAGCAACAACATACTCTGCCTCTAAAGTGGATAAAGCATTAAACTTCTATAACCTAGAAACCTAGCTCATGGCTGCCCCACCAATACTAAAGACATAACCTATAGTACTTCATCTGGTAGCAATATCCCCTACCAAATTTGTGTTAACATAGGCTTGTTAATTTGTAGTAGAGCCCCCAAAGTATAAACATTTATTGGATATTCCTCTCAAATATCTAAGAATCCACTTGACTGCATTCCAATGCTTAGTTCCTAGATGACTCATATACGTGGTAATGACTCCCACTGCATGTGCAATATCTGACCTGGTACATACCATAGAATACATCAAGCTTCCTAAAACTAAAGCATAGGGTACCTCGGACATCTTATCCTCTTCTTCTTGTGTCTTGGGACACATCTCCTTAGTCAACTTCAAATGACCAGGTAAAGGTGTGCTAACAGCTTTAGCATTCTCCATAAAGAAACATTGCAACACCTTCTCAACATAATCAGCTTGAGATAGCATCGATTTCTTATTCTTCCTATCTCTACAAATATTCATACCAAGGATTTTTTTTGCTACTCCCAAATCCTTCATAGAAAATGCATGTGCTAACTAGCATTTCAGCCCCTTAATGTGATCCATGTTAAACCCAGCTACAAGCATATCACCAACATATAAAAACAAAATAATGTAGCTATCATCACCCAACCTCTTAAAGGAAACACAATGATCTGAATGACACCTATTGTATCCATGCTCATGCATAAACTTGTCAAATTTTAGATACCATTTCCGAGGTGCTTGCTTCAAGCCATATAAAATTTTCTTTAATTTGCACACTAAGTTCTCCTTACCTTTGACCTCAAATCCCCATCGCTAAGCCATATATATCTCTTCATCCAAATCATCATGAAGAAAGGTTGTTTTCACATCAAGCTGCTCTAAATGCAAATCTTTAGTAGCCACAGTACTTAAAACAATAGAAATAGAAGTCATTTTAACAATAGGAGAAAATATCTCACATGAAAATCAATTCCTTTTTTCTATGGAAATCCTTTTACAACTGACCTGGCTTTAAATCTTTTTGTATCTCCATTCTCTTCTTTTAACCTATAAATCCACTTATTCTATAAAGCTCTTTTGCATGTAGGCAGTTTGCATAAATTCCATGTCTTATTCTTCAGAAAAGAGTCCATTTCATCTTTCACTATAGACTCCCACTAAATTTTTGTATCCACCTGCACAGCTTCATCATAACATTTAGGTTCACCAACATCTATTAATAAAATAGAATACAAAGAGGGAGAAAATCTTTCTAAAGGTCTAGTTTGCCTTTTTTACTATCTAACATTCATTGGTGTGTGTGGTATTTTTTGTTGTAATTGTTACACATCATAAGAAATGGCTAGAACATCATCTGTTAGAGTATTATCTAGCACTATATAACCATCTTCTTTCTTCTCATGTTGCTGCAACAAATCTTTGTACAACACTTTATCATTGAATATGACATCTCTACTTCTTACAATTTTATGATTTTCAAAATTTCAAAGCCTACAACCAAATTCATATATCCAACAAATACACATTTTTTTGACTTAGCTTCTAGCTTGGTTCTATTTTCTGAATCTATGCGAGCATATTCTTCACAACTGAAGGTTTTGAGAAAAGAATAACTCACCTTCATACAAGTCTATTCTTCCTCTGGAATACTAAAACCCAAAGGAGTAGAGGGACCTCTATTAATCAAATATAAAACACTATTAACAGCCTCCACCCACATGTGTAAGGGAAACTCAGCATGCAACCTCGTGCTCCTTGCATGCTCCATTATAGTCTTGTTCATGCGTTCAGTGACTCCATTTTTTTGTGGAGTCCTTGGAACAATTTTTGGTATATGAATACCATTAGTGAAGTATTAATCTTCAAATTCATGACTGCAATACTCACCACCATTATCAAATCTGAGACATTTTAATTTCTTACTAGTCTCATTTTCAATCAAAAATTTCCATTTCTTAAAAGTTTGAAATACATCATATTTCTTTCTAAGGAATTAAATCCACACCTCTCTAGTTGCATCATCAATAAATGTAACATAATAATGAAAGCCACTAAGAGAAGATACTTGAGCCAGTCCCCATACAATGGTATGCATAAGCTCTAATTTCTCCTTTTTGTTTTCCTTCCCAATCTTCACAAAACTCACTCTCTTTTTTTTTTTCCATACACACAACTTTAACAAAAATCCATATTAACACATTTTAGACCTAGTAGAACTTTCTTTGAATTAAGTACTTTCATACATTTCTCAGTTATGTGCCCAAGTCTGTTGTGCTGTAATGTTGTATCAGAATTTACAGTAGCTATTTGTTCTACTTGCTCAACTACAACAACTATTCCTAAACATTCATATTTCTCTAAAACAATTAAAGTAGAAGGAACAATATAACCTGTACAAAGATATAAGGTTCCTACTTTCACACCTTTTGCTACTATAAGCGAACCTTTTGTAACCTTCTAATTTTTATCATTAAAACTAACTACACAACCCTCATCACCAAATTTTCCTACTGAAATTAAATTTCTACTTAGCCTTGGAACATGTCTTACCTCATGTAGTAGCCAATGATTCCCATTCTGCAACTCAATCTTAACTTTTTGCTTTCCAACAATATGACAGGGTTCATTATCGCCCAAATAAACAAGTCCAAAATCCCCTTGGACATAATCAATGAAATAACCTCTATAAGGTGTAGCATGAAATGAAGCACCAGAATCTAAAATCGATGAATCATCAACATTTTCTAAAGATAGAAGAAAAGCATCATCTTCAAATTTGTTACTTACCACATTTGCCTCCTTGTCTCCATCCGATTTATCTCCATCATTTTTCTTTTGATTTCAACAATCTTTTTTTTTGTGCCCTAGTTTCCCATAGTAGCAACAATCATTCAGTCCTCTTGATTGAGACGTCCTCCCCTTTGAATTTCCTCTTGATTTCTCACAATTTCTAGAATTACTTCCTCTCTTAGTCATTCTACCCCTAATTTTTGCATTTAAAGCACTTCTTGATGTAGATCCACCTGATGATTTTCTATAAGTTTCCTCACTCAAAATAACATTAATCACATCATCATATTTTAGGTTACTAGATCTAAGAACAAAATTACTCACAACCACTACCAAACCATTCCAGCTTTCAAGCAAAGAACACAAAATCTAGAGAACCCTAATTTCTTGATCAAAATCAATACCCAGAGAAGATAACTAACTAGTAATAGTATTGAACTCATTTAAATGATCTACAATAGATCCACCTTCTTCCATTTTCATATTAAATAAATTCTTCATGAGAAATACCTTGTTTGAATTGAAGGGCTTTTCATACAATGTCGCTAGGGTTTTCATTAAATCTTTTGTTGTCTTCACTTTTGTAATATTAAATGCCACCAATGGTGCTAGGCATAATCGAATGTTGCCAAGTGCCTTTATGTCTAAAAGATCTCATTCATCATTTGACATGGATCCCTGATCCTTGGCTTTGCCTTCCAACAGCTTCTATAAATCCTTCTGATAAAGATAGTCTTTCATTTACATCTTCCATAACTAGAAGTTTTTCCCATTAAACCTATCAACCCTTAGGTTATCCTCATCTACCATTGCTCCAACTCAAACATGAGACTTTTCTACAAAGGATAACTAAAAAACAACTTCGCTCTAATACCACATGTTAGGATTAAACCATGGACACAAATAATAATTACATGCAAATATAACCAGTATTAGAGAATAATAGATCACACAGAAAATAACACAAGACACCAAGGTTTAATGTGGTTCACCCAAACCCTTTGCTACATCCATCAAAAAGTAGTTATGATATTATTGCAATTTAGTAATTACAACCTAATTACAATCCATAATCTCTTATAGCTCAATACCACCACAAGAACTAATTTTTGCATCACAACTATATAATAATCTCTAATCCTAACCTCTTTTATACAAGTATGTTTACAAGTTTAGGGTTATAATTAATAATTACATGTCATCCAAAAATCTTGATAAAATAGGGCCCAAATTATTTTTTCAGGGCGATGCCTCGAGCCTCAAAGAATTTATGAAGTATGTATAGTATTTTCCTAATTAGTCACCACAAACTAATAGTTGATACTTGTGTCTTGGTAACCTTTGAGATAGTTTTCTTTCAGGTGATTCCTTGAACCTAGATGTTGGTTTTGACTTTTGAGTATTTAAAAATTGAGTTTATCACCTTAGTGCAGTGGGTGTGGACCTTTCTTGGGTTCCACAAGGTCAGGTGGTAGTGTTTTTCTTATACCATTGAGATTCCAGTATCAAACATTATTATTGGATGCATTTGTGCATATTTTCCTTTCTATATATTCATGTATTTCTATGATGGATGGTTATACTTAGTGTATTGTATTTGATTTCATAAATCTTACAAGATGATGTAATCTATTTCATGGTATATATTATTTTAGCCTTTCATACCTTGTGACATTTATCATGAATGATTGTGCATTATGATTATTGCCAACTGGCATTTGAGATGATTGTATATTATTTAAATGGATTCATACTTCTATATTATTATTTGATGTACATTTATTATATACTGATTTAGTGTTAATTAAAATTAAATTTGATTCATCATCACGAGACCATAAGAGATGTAATCTATTTTATGGTATGTTCTTATGTGTTTGTTATTAATTCCACTATATTTATATCTATTGTTGTTAAGTGATGCATTATTATCTTTCAAAAAATAAGTTTGAAAAACTTAGAAAACTTTAGGTAACTTCTTTGTGTCATGTGGTGGGGGGTTACATCTGGTATTAAAGCCCAAGTTTCTACTTTGGGAACTATGGGTATATTGGAACACCACTAGTTGTTAACTAGTTGAATTGAAACAAAACTAGATCTGTTATGTGTATCTCTTACAAACTTGAACACTTGAACTAGTTAAATTGAAGAAAAAACATAAACAATATTAAGTATCATGTGCAACTTGAAAAATTGAAAATTAAGACTCAATTTCTTAAAACAAGAAAAAGACAAAATTTGTGAGTTGGATTTCAGGCATGTTTCCTTATGACTATGCTTTAAAGTAGTATGCATTCGATTTTCTTTGGGAGCATTATGATTCTTGTTTGGGTGTTTTCAGTGGAGTTGCAAACTTAAACCTAAATAGTTTGAGCAAAAAAATTAGAAGTAGTGAAACGTTTGAACATGCAACTTTGAAACTCATAACATTTATGTTCTTGACTTTTGGTTTATGTCTATACATTATAAATTTTATGTTTTCTGATGGAATTAGAGATGTTGATCTTTTATTCATAGAATTTTAGGGGATCTATTTCAGTATTTGCTAAAAAGATAAATGTTGGATAAATATGGTTTTCAATTTATTATTGAACCAAAATCATATTACTCTACGTGACTAAAAGTGTATACATAGTTAACTTATTTGGATTCATTTCTTTAATGAGCTTTTTTGTGTGACATTGTAGATAGTACTCTTTGACTTTTAGTTACCATTAGTCATTATAGTAGGCTACCAAGAGTAAGCTTGAGTCTAGGGGAAGTGCATTTAATGCCTACCACTAGTTTAGTTTTATCTTTCTTGTAGGCTTCCAAGAGTAAGCCTAAGTCTAGAGGGAGTGGATGTAATGCCTAACCCTATTTGACTTTTCAGATTTGTTTTGAATAGATTCTTTAAGACTTATTCTATGTTTATGTTTTATTATTAGTAGTGTTGGGTTACCAAAATGAGTAATTGTATTTCATATTCAATCTATATATGTCTTGAGTTACTTTAGTATTGGTTATTCCAATTATTTTATGATTGTTTCAATGATGATATATATGTTCATGTAGTGACTTTTAGATATTTAATGATGTTAGTTAGATGAATGATTTTTTTTGCAATTTCTATGGATAATTACCCTATACTTTCATGTGTATGGTGTGCATGTATATTTTCTTTATGTTTGATATTTTTGATGTGGTTGAGGAAGGGATTTGTAGTCACCTACTAGTCAAGATTTACACAATGCATAACTTCTTGCCATTGCTTGTTTAGTTTAGAATATATGTGTTTATACATGCATGAATTTTATGTAGATTGAATGTATTAGGTATCAACTTCCTTGAATTTCCAAGATGAGTGTGCCCTATCATAGTATTTCTATTAGAGAAATTAGATATTTCTTAATTAACTCTAATTTCTTAAGCTAAAATTTAGGCATCTAATAATTAATTCTTTTATAAATTATTTTGATGCAACCTAGGTTAGACCTTTTTAGGGTTTTGATCTCCTTTATAAGGATGATCTCTCACTGTAATTTTTATTCACTTTTGATCATATCAATCTAATTTTTTACTCATCAAGAATATCTCATCTATGGATCTGATAATTCTTGATTCCATAGCTATGTGGTTGATCTTTCATCAACTTCAACATGGTATCAGAGCACTGAATCTTCATGCCCCTATTTTGTTCATGAGATATTTGACATCATTTCTTAGATTTGTGGCTTTCAAAGGATTTTACATTGGATTTGGGGAGGATAAATTTTCTTGTGCACTTTAAGCTAAAAAGGACATCACCATTAAGCTCAAAGCACTCAAAAACCCCAATTTCCATATAAAATACATCTAGTTCAGACGCTATTTAAATTTGAGGCAAAATTATTTTTGCACCCAGCCCATTTTGACCTAGGTAGAAAATTGAGGCATTGATTATTTTTATTCTCTAAACATAATTTGGAGGTGATTTTTTTTTTTTTTTTTTAGCAAAAAATTTACATGCCCTTTATTTGTAAAGGATAAGTTTGCCATTTTTTGAATTTTGAAGAGACATTCTTTGGTGGCTCCTATTCACTCTGACCTGCATGCAAGAATAGTTTTTTTTTTTTTTATGAAGATTCATTGGGGGAGAAATTATTGGTAGGCACGCTTTGTAGACCCATACCATTCTTTTAGACCTCATAGGATCCATGCACCTACACCTCTATCCATAAGCCTCTTAAGTTTTTTGTTGGACCACAAGCCCTACATAGTCCACAAGTGGACATCTCATGCCACTACATTGTTAAGGGAGTGATTAGTGGTTTTGACTTTGGATGAAAAATCAATGGGCACCCATTGGTGAAGTTTTTTGATGTTTCAAGTGTGAGCTTCTTTTGTTGATGTGGAAGTGATGTTTTTGAGAAGTCATGCTCGTTCCCTCATGGGGTTTACAATCCTCTACATCCGTCTTCTATATCTAAGCTTATCCAGGTGGCAACTACTCTTATTGTTGAGATGGATTTTGGCTACTTTGATTACCATGGATGATCTATTCCTAATTGGGCTCTTTTAACCTTTTTTTGAAGAGAGCAAAAATTTGGGTGTTGGTTGTTTCCATAATTTTCTTGTTTGAAGACTCCTTGGTTAGCAACATGATTATAGGGCCTTGATTTTCTCCTTCCTCCATCCCTTATGTTTAGCATGATTTCATGGTTTTTAGGACTCATGTGGTGGTTTCATAGCATGTTTGGTGGAATTGATCCATAGTTTGATGAGTGTGTTATCACCTCCTTGTTTTGACAGTTTACTGGAAATTAGAGCATCCATCTTCTTCCTCCATAACCCATGCCTCTATTGTATCTCTTCCTCCGCTATGACTACCCTCTATCCTTAGCTTTGAGAGTGTTTCCCACCTCCTCTACACTCTACTGCTCCTCTGGATGCCCCTGTGCGGACCTTTGTAGCCATGTGGCCACCTTTTACACCATAATATATCTACGTTTGTGAAGTTGGTGTTTTGTTTAGTGATTTGGACCGATTGGTGGTTGGTGGGGATAGTATTTTATTTTTTCAAAGTGGTTTCTCTACTATGCATAGGATGAGAGCATTATCATAATGGTAGGCACATACCTTCTTTATTCTTTGTCTAATATAATCACTCAATCATTTCTTTACCCCACTCAATATTTTCCTTCGAGTGTGTAGCTCCACTACATTTCTCATGGTCTTAGTGGGCATGACTCTTCTCCTTCATCTTTCCATCAATTTTCTTTAGAAAATTAATCTAAGGTGTCTCCATGGCTGTTGTATTGACCAATTTCAAGATTATGATATTCTTGGCATGCTATGTATGGTTGTCTAGACATTACAAGCATTCCCTATTGAGTCTATCGAGAGAGTGCCTAAAATGGTGTACATAATTTATCAAATCAGTGATGTCTAGCTATGTATCAGTGTGCTTGGAGTAGTGGTAATATGCATTTTTTGCATTTTTACATCTGAGTTTGGTGTTTTAATTTTAACACATGAAGTATTTTCTCCTCTATGACCATTTTCTGATAAAATGTGGGCTCGATACTTGCAAATGTTAGAACCATGTTAGCACTACATTCCTACTTCCTATCATCTCTACGGCCCCTTTTTGAACCTACCTTCACATTTTTGCTAATATCTTGGGCATATAGACTTCGTTTTCCAAAAACCAGATATCATCAGAAAGTTAGTACTAAGACCATCATAGTGGTATAGTTAGTTTTCAGTTTTGATATTTTTCTAAACTCTAGCGGACATATCTTGAGCATCCAATCTCTGATTTGGGAATTCTTTATATCATTGGAATGTTTTTTCTAGGCTCTTTCCAGTGATGTAATTAGTTTTCTAGATTCTATACCAGGAACATTCTATTTAGTCTTCTATTTTTTGTATTCTGGTGGATATCTTGGTTATTTCAGGTTCAGGAATCAATTTCATTGCTTCAGATGATTTGTCATGACTTATACTATCTTTTGTATCAATCTTATGTCTCTTCTAGTCTATTCAGACACCGTCTATTTGCATATGTGTAAATGGACTATGATAAAGTGCCTATCTGCATATGTATTTTCATTTTAGTTTTCTTGCATTTGTTTTCCTTCTGATTCAAGCAGTGTCACCTAAGCACACTCATGCAGGTTATTTTATTCTTGGGATTCACCATATCTTGTTCCTTATTATATATGCACTACAAATGATAAAGTGCCATGGGGGGTTGATGTTTTGCCTTTTTTTGCCATCATCCTTTATCCAATGAGTTTCTCTTCCATGACATTAGCCTCATGATATATCTGAGATTGATCACCTCAGTACACACATATGTACTTTTTAGCAAATATTGATCATGGTTCCTTGACTTGTAGTTCTTTTGGCCCATGTTTCCAATTGCATACCAACTCACCCTAGTCTACATTATGGGGAGTTCTTCTATTATTTCTCATGATTCCTTGGTTCAATTGATCAACTCTTCATAATTTGGTGTTTCATGCCATCTGTATCTTCGAGTTTAGTTGTTTCCCTTTGTGTACCTTCTAATTTGATGTACATTGCAATCTTCTCTACCTAGTTAGGTTCTATTTCAGTGGAGGTTCTTCAAATAGGCAATTACTTTTAATAGAGCTTTGTAGCTTCTATATGCTTTAGTTGTGCTCTTCATGATCATCTTTAGTTTCTATATTCTGTGACATTCCCTAGTTTGGAGGCTTCTTTAGTCCTTCACTAGTTTCTTTTAGCATGCTTTCCATCTCTTTTTGGAGTAGGGTTTTTCACATGTTGTTTTCTTTATTTCTCCTCTTTTTACAGATTTTGTTGTGCTTGTGTACCTCATTAAGCTTTGTCTACTGGGACTCATTTTTACTTTAATTAGTAGTTTCTAGGTTTTTAGCTACTCCCTAAGTTTATCTTAAAAGGGGTGCTAGAGTAATTAGATGCCTCCTAATTAATTCTAGTTACTTAAGCTAAACTTTAGACATCTAATAATTAATTATTTTACTAATTATTTTGATGCAACCTAGGTTAGACCTTCTTAAAGTTTTAATCTCCTTTATAAGGATGATCTCCCATTGTAATTTTTATCGACTTTTGATCATAGCAATCTACTTTTTTGCTCATCAAGAATGTCTCATCTTCGGATCTAACAATTCTTGCCTCCATAGCCTTTTGCTTCTCTCATCTGTAATAGGTGTTTGCATGTAGGTGATTCTTGAGAGCTATAGGGTTAATCTTTCATCAACTTGAACAATTTCAATGGTATAACTAGGAAGATAACCCTTCAGTCCAAATTCTAAACCCTAAGCCAATTGTTGAAGAAAATAGGACAAGTATCTAAGTTAGTTTCACCTTTTTGAATTCCTCAAGTGATGTGAATTCATGATTTTTATACTAGAGTTTGTTTTGAAATTTTGTGCTTTATGATGAATTTTTCATAATTACTCTTGTTGGTTTGTGATGATCTTCTATTTTAATTAAATCAAATTAAAAGAGAATTTAATGATTTAATTTAATAGAAATTTAATTTAAAAAATTGATATTTAATTACATTTAATTAATAGAGAATTCAATTAAATACAAGAATACAATTTAAAGATAAAGTTATGGTTCTAATTGTGATGTAGTTATTTTATTTTATTTAATGATAATTATTTAGGAGTTTTATTTTAATATTAAAATATAAATAATGGTATTATTTAAATTAATAAATATATTACTAAAAGCGCTTCGAAGACTAATTAAGAGAGAGTAAGCAATTATTTGATAAAGTTTATTTTAATTAAATTTCGTAAAGTGTATGCATAAAATTAAAATATAATAAATTAATTAAAGAGATAAAGCTAATTATTTAGATTAAAATATTTTTTAAATTAAATATCTAATAGAGTTGTGCATAAAAAGGAAAAAGATAATAAAGTAATAAATAGTAATTGATCAACAAGTTCCCTTGAATGATTGGACAATTAGAGCCCCAAATTTAGGGGAGAACTCTTTATTAGAGATCTAGAGCTCATTGTTGCAGGAACCTAGTTTTGGAGGAGCAATCCTCAAAGAAGAAGGTTTTTTTAGAAAAAAGGGATTGTCTTCCATACTTTGTGTGTTTGTTGTCTTAGCTTTAGATCTAGATAGTATCTTAATGTTTACTTGTACAGTGTTTTCCATTCTTTAAACTTCTATCTTCTTCTTGTTTGTTGCATATTTTGGTTTTAGATTGTTATTTGGGTTGAAACCCAAGTATACAAGTTTATTGTTCTTTGATTGAGAATTATCTGTTTTCAAAATGAATTTGGAATTGAAACCCTTGTCTAGTTTATTTATTGTTCTTGATTTTTTCAAAGATGTCTGTGAATGAATTTCATTCTTTTGAAATCATTTTTTGTTAAATTAGAACTGGAACCCTTATTTCTTGAAATTATTGCTCTTTGTTTCTTGTGAATATCTATGAATGGATTTAGTTGAAAACCTAACTTTGTATATTTTAGAGAATTATACTTTTATTATGGGTAGGGTTGAATAAGAAATCAAACAAATTTGAGAACTTTGTTTCATAATTGTATCGTGGATTTGAGATAGGGTTAGAGAGGAACACCAAACAACAATTTAACAAATTTTATTATTTACAATTAATTGCCCTATCAGACTTATTATGCAAATTATATATATATATATATATATATATATAGTTACCATAGTAACTTATAATCACTATGGTAACTAAAAAAATGAACTTGAAATGGCTTTTAACAGGGCGGGGAGGCATGTTTTATATATATATATATAAAACATGCCTCCCCGCCCTGTTAAAAGCCATTTCAAGTTCATTTTTTTATATTATATTTTTTTAGTTACCATAGTGATTATAAGTTACTATGGTAACTATATATATATATATATATATATATATATATATATATAATAAATTTGCATAATAAGTCTGATAGGGCAATAATTGTAAATAATCAAATTTGTTAAATTGTTGTATATATGTATGTATATGTGTGTGTGTATATATATACACACATATAATACATACATATATATGTATACACACACACACACACACACACAAACATATATATACATATATATATATATATATATATATATATATATATATATATATATATATATATATATATATATATATATATATATATATATGTATGTATGTATGTATGTATGTATATATACATACATATATCTATGTATATATATACATATATATATATATATATCTATGTATATATATACATATATATATATATATATCTATACATATATATATATATATATATATGTATATATATATATGTATATATATATATATATGTATATATATATATATGTATATATATATATGTATATGTATATATATATATATGTATGTATGTATGTATGTATGTATGTATGTATGTATGTATCATGTGGGCAGGGACCCCATCTCCCACCCGTAGTTGTCATTAAGCAGCGACTGTCCAAAGGATAGTGTGTTGCCATGGCAGTGTGGGGTTTTCCAAAGATAGTCTGCTACTACTAAGGCAACATACGCTGCCTTAGGCAACACACCACCCCTTTGTGGGACTATTGCATATCATAGGAATGCATTTGTTTTAAACGTTTTTATTTACTAAATTTTTTGTAGTTTGTTTATTAAAACTTCTAATATAGTTTTAATTATTAATTATTAATTTTAATATTAAGTAATATTAATAAGATTATTGTTATTATTGTTGTTATTATATTAATATTGTTATAACTATTAATTTAATCATAATTATTATTAAGAAATTATATATATATATATATATATATATATATATATATATATATATATATATATATATTATTAAATAAATAATTATTAGTATTAATGATTTAATAATAGTTAATACAATTATAATAATTTAATATGTGATTATGAATTTTTAAGAAGAATACTTGGAAAGTAATTTTGAAAATGGTAATTGGTGAAATAATTATTTTAAAGTAAACTCAGATTTTACATGGCAATTTAGTTATGAAAATGAATTCTATTACTTTGGGGAAATGATTAGTTATCTTTTGATATTTTGAAAATACCTTAGTAGTTATCATACTTGGTAAAGATGAAAACTGTAATGTATATATTTGTTGAATCATGTGTTTTGATAACAAACTAAACTATGAATCAATGTGTAAACTAATTTTTATGATTTTTTGAGTGTTGAGACTCATGTGGACTCAAAAACATTACAAATCAACACTATGGAAATTTCATGATTCAGAAACCTTAGTAATTAACATACTTTAAAATGATGAAAATTCTGATGTGTATGTTCACTAAACTCTTATGTTTGATAATGAATTGAAGTATGAAACTATGTTTAAATAAATTTATATGATTTTTTGAATCATCTAGAATTCTAGTGAACTCAAAAACCTTAGTAAATATGGTAACTAGAGAAATGGAAATCGAAACCCTATTTGAGATCGCAAACATATGAATTGTAATATTTGAAAAATGAAAATTGAAACTTGAAAACCTTTAATAAAAATTAAACTATTGTATTTTCTAAATCTAATATTTTGTGAAAGTTACTTTTGTATGTACTTTTTATGATGTGTAGTTTACTGATGTTGGGTTTCGGGGTTGACTTAGCATTGACCAATCAGATGTTTACCTAGAGGCTTGGGGGTTTATTTTGTGATGTCATGATGATGTTTAAATATGATCTTTTGTACCCAACCTTGGTAATGTGTTGCTTGTTTCTATGATGAGTTTGATCTAATGATGATTATTGGGGTAGAAGCAAGTTGGGTCTCAATTCCACAGAAACCCACAGATTGAGATCATGCTCTTCCAGAAATGGGTACCCATTTTAAAGAAAGGGGTACCTATTTTAGACTCAATTACTTGATCCAAAAGCTAAAAAATGGGCAACCATTATTTTTTTAAAAAGACAACCATTTAAAAAAAAATTGCGTAGGCATTTTTTATTTTCAAGTATCGATTTTTGAAAAAATAAAAAAAAATGTATTTCTTAGAAATGGGTACCCATTTTTAAAATGAAAAATACAAGTACCTATTTCTTGCTTTACAAAAATGGGTTCCCATTTTTAAAAATTCTTTTTTTTTTTGTTTGGGGGCGGGGGGATTTTAAATGTTGATTTTACTTTTTCAATATGGGTACCCATTTTTTGAATTTCAAATAATAGGTGCTCATTTCTTACAAAACAAGGCACGATTTTTTTTCTCCTACCTCGAATATTGGTTCAGGATAGGCTTGGTGAGACCAAGCCTATGCCTTGACCTCTCAACATTTGGCTAAGGCATTTTGAACTAACAAATTCACGCGTTACCATAATTTTCAGAGAGACTTCCCAATCAATTTTTTTAATGAAACAAAAACCCATTAAATCTCTCATTCTCCTAATTAGAATTTTTTTTTTTTTTAGTGCTATGATTTTATTTATTATTTTTGCATTATTTTTTAATCAAATGTGGTACCTAAATGTAAAATAGTAAAGTTCACTAAAACTTTAAAAACTTTGACATAGCAATTATTCATGATGGTGAAAATCACCAAAATGGGGGGTTTGATTAGGGAAAAACCTACATAGACACTAAATTTACCAACATTCAGATATCAACAAATCTAAGAAGGAAAAACCACTTGTAGATAAGAGTACCCTAATCATCATTTGTAAACACTGAGAAATCAAAATCAACACTAGATATATTTGATCAAGGTTGAAAATGTTTCTCCTAATGCATCAATAGTGATTGAGCTGCCCTTGATGTTCTAGATCAAGCCTAATAGATCATCAAATGATTTTACAATATTGTTTGTCTTGCATCTTTAGACATAGATCCAAATTTGTTCATTTATGTAAGTCACACATCACATAGAAATCTAGATTTCCATAAAAACTCCCTTCATTGCTCTTATTCATTTCAACATTTCATAAATTATATAGAACTTTATATACTAGTTAAGATCTCAAGGGAAAGTAGAGTACTATATCTACCTTCATATTTTTTGAATCTTGCCTTTTGTTAATGCTTCTTTATCATTGGATAGTATTGAGCCAATAAGATCTAATAGTTTTGAGGGTTGGTTTAAAGAATATATTTCCTTTCACTCAATCCTTTTGAGGTGTGTACAGTTATAATTTGAACTTAGGTTTAGTTACCTTGATTCACATTGCTCCCTACAAAGATACTTTGGTATTTTTCTCTACCATTTGGCATGTCATAAAATAAAGTGAACAAGAACACACACTAGAAGGAGGGGATGGATTTTAGCATTTATCCATATCAAGTGATTAGGAACAAGAAAAATCATTAAACATATAATTTATTTAAAGATGCATCCTCCATTTTCATGTCATATTAATAAAGTGATAACTTAACAAAAACATGGGTAGGAAGACTTAATGAAAGATAAGAAAAAACCTATATAGCAAGTAGGCATATTGAAGAAGCCAATGTGAGGGTGTGTTATTTGTATTATGGTCAATCTATTATGAAAGCTAGTAAAAGGATATAGTATGAGATCTCTTATTAGGATTGAGTTACCATGATAGTACACTATATGGGCCAATAAAAATTAAGATATTACACTCCACTAGAGCCCTTACATATTATCCCATTATTTTTTATGACTGCTCATATAAACTACAATATTGCCTTCATGATCATATATTTATTATTTTGTACACTATTTGGAATATATTTAACGCATTGGTTTTTAATATCTTTTATGACTATGATCAGGTCAATATCTCCATCAGCATGATAAAGTGGTACTATGAGTTCCATGTAGTTGGTAGGAGTTTTTATGTATGTACCATTATTGGGGATCAAAGAAAAATGATAATCTTATAGTTTGATGACATGGCTTGGACTCTTGATGTTATTTCCCTCCTATAATTCATTAGATGATCTAAGTGAGATTTTATAAAATTAACATATCATTACAAGATTAATTTCATGTAGAGTAAGCATTTGAGTATTTACCTCCTCATTTTACTATTTTTTTGTACTCCCATTATGGAGGTTTTATGTTTTGTTTCACATTTTAATTTCTTGCATTAGATTGCAATTTTTAAGGTTATATTGTAAAACATTCTATCAGATTTTCTAGTATCTCATTATTTTCCTAATTTTTTTACTGTAAAATAGATAATTATATTGTATAATATGCATTCTATCATACAAATGGGAGAGATCTTATCTTACAACTTAAAAATTCACTATTATTCTTTAGGAGTTTCATTACATAATAAACAACAAGGAATCCTTATAGCTTATACAACAATTACTTTTTCACATGATCAAAAAATGTCAAGTGGATGGGTTAGTGCAAGAAGTTGGATCTCACTTTAGGCCAAAAAGTCGACTTGTGTTTTTCTTGTTTTTGAAATATATTGTCAATTGATGCCAAAATTTGAGGCATTCAGAGATTAAATATAAAAAAACTTTATAAAAAAATTGTAGTTCTTGGACTCTCCTTTTGAATATGTAATTTATTTGTATACCCATATCATAGCTTTTTTTTTGGTATGGTTATTTAAAAACCACTTTTTAAAAATGCATGTTTCAGGACCATACCACACTCATGTACACACAACATAATTTGACACAACTAAATGATTTTTTGTTAATCCTATTAAAATAAGTTACCTAACAGACAAAATATGGATGAGAATAAGTTTCTTTAATTATTTAATGATTTTTTTTAAAATTAATTTTTAATTTATGATTAAGCTAATTTTTGAAACCTCTCATGTATGGACACCATAGTTTAATTTAAACTTTACTTTTTTAATATTTTTTTAACTTCAAAAGGATTATGTTTAGATTGATGACATGTAAATAAGTTTAAGAAATATGAAAATTTGATAATGTTATTAAAGGTTTAGTAAATCTCACTATTTTATGTTTAAGAGACAAATTTCATTAATAAATAATGCAAAAACAGAAAATGAACTCATAACACTATAAACTTTACATTTTGGAAATCAGAAATTGTAAGACCTATAATGAGTTTTCATTTTGCCAAAAATTCAATAGGGAAGATCATATAAAAATTATGACAATCCCTTAAATTTTTGAATAATTACCTTAGTCAAAATTGGATACATAAAGGCATAGGTTTTGCCCCATCAAGCTTGTACCATGCCTTTCAGAGGAAAAACCTAATGCGAAAGGGAAATTCCCACCTATGGCATTAGAATTGAGCACTTAGTTCTCAATTCAAAAATTGGGTCCTTGATTTTAATTTAGTCATTGTACAAATTGAGTGCCTGATTGGTAAGTACCTACTATGCCCCAAAAGATGACCCACAAAGCACTTATAAATTATTGCAATGATTGATTGCCAATTTTGAGCTACAACTACAAATTATCTCATGATTATTTTATTTTCTTGTCATCTTGTACAATTTGCAAGCTATTGATTTGAATTCAAAATTGGTGCAAACATGAGATGAAAACAATGAAGAAACAAAACAAATAGTCTTGACAAATAAGGAGATTGTAAGAAACAAGGAGAAGGAAGCACAATGTTAATGCGAGAGAAGACAAATAATTAGAGATTTGAGCAATGTTGGTTATTCAATTTCAAATATTGTTTTAGAAGACAAAGACATTGAGGACACAATTATGGATGAAGAGGTGGAAGAAGAGAACCCAATACAAGGAGATTTAGGTGCACATTCTAATAAAAAATTTAATACAGGTGTGTCTCAAAACCCTCAAGTTGTTTCTCATGATGGAATTGCTGATTTTGTAGAAGTAGGTTATGGTTTAAATGATTTAGGTTTTCTTAACAAGAATAGATTATCAAATGATCATGCTCAACAAAATCCAATGGAAATGCAAACCCGAAAAGAAATAAAAAGAAAAATTGAAAATGAGATTCAAATTCCAAATAACATTGAAAATGAATCACCAATTGAAAATAAAAATTGTAGGAATGTAGACATGGAAACACCAAGTATTGAAAAAACATGTTTGAATGATACTGAAGTACATAAACATGATTTTCATTTTTCTAATAATGTGCTAGATAATATTCATGAACTGGTTTCATGGAGATAGATCAGGACACATGCTAATAGAGTATATAGTCTTTTGATGTTGCAACTAATTAAAATGTCTAAAATGTGAAAATTAATTCAAATTAGGAATGTATGCAAAATAGAAGAATAAAAATGAGTCTTTAAGACAATTTGTATCTATTTTTGTTAGTCTGTTTAATGTTATTGAAAAGAGAAGTCTCTCTGAAGATAAGAATGTAGCAGTACGAGAAATAACAAAAAAATTAATTAAAAAATCAAATACTAAAAAAAAATTGATTATCAACATAAGTGGATATCTTAATGTGAGTTTTAATAATTTAGAAAGATCTATAAAGAGAATGGTTAACATTGAATGTTATTTGGAAAATAGTTTGTGGACATCTAGTGGTAGACTCCTAAGATTTGATATGAAACTTACTAGTGATGTCAAAAGTTTGGTTGAAATTTATTTGCATGATAACAAAAGAGTATCACCTAATTCAAGAAATTTTCTTAAATTGAGAGTTGGCTCAAAAATACATGATTGATATCTTTAACAGATTTTGGACATAACTCAAACTAAATTTTTTAGACCTTTTCAAGATGATAAGGTGTTAACTATTACCATTAGTCAATAATCTTTTGAAAAGTGTAAACCATGGTATGTAAATATTAACAAAGAAAGAATCACTTGTTGTTGTAAAACTCATGTTCAATTTCATTACCATTATGATGTATATTGATCTATAAGTAGTACCATGCATAGCAAAGAAATGTTGCAAGAATTTGCATAGAAATTCAACCTCAAAGTATAAATCATTTAATATCAGGTTTGTTTTGTAAGCCACCTAATGACCAATATTTTCTTTTCAATGCATGTCTTTTTGGTACATGTGATATGTTTGGCAATCTTTTTTTGTTAAATGAATGTTTGCATGAAATTGATTTAACTACTTTTTGACAACCATTAGTTGATATAAAAGTATTCAAAAGTATTGAATATCCATTAAAGGATGGAAAGATTGGAAAAAGGTGTGATCTAGTTATAGATAAAGTTATTTGTAATACATTTATGGATCAATTCAAGAGTGTGATCATATAAAATTGTGTTAAACACTTTTAATATCCTAGATAGATTGATGGACAATTTTTCATATATAAGAATAAATTTTTAGTTGGTACTACACTTTCTGTTGTTGACTTTGAAGAGAAATACACACTCACACCCTGGGATGAGGTAGAAGAACAATATTACAATTCAATGCAAGTAGCAATTTTTATTCATATAGTTTATAGGCTTATACCTAATAGTATAGAGGAGGATCAAAAAAGATTGAGAGAGTACCATTTCTATATGAGTGGTAATAAACTTCATTCATCCAAGTTTATCGAATATTGTTTTAAGGTCTTTTATGATAATTTAAGAGGGAGACAACTTCAAATAACACAACATTGGACATGGTCAAATAATTGTATAAGACAATTCAAGAATGCTAGAATGTTTTATTATTTGAGTAGAACACATACAGAAACTAATATCCATCACATGTGGAGTTTTTTCAAGACAAAACATGGTAAATAAGGACATGATGGTGTTGGTGCATGCATGAAGAAAGCACTTTGTAGAGAGCAATTAAAATTTGAGGAAAAAGACAAATTCAAAAATGTGCATGAGCTTGTGGAATGATGTAACAAATATTTATACATAGGATCAAGTTAGATTTCTACAATTAGCTATTTTTTCTACCTAGTTGAAGAGAAGAATATCCTTTCAAGATATGACTTTGAGATAATTAGTTGGTTAGCTAAATGTAACTCATTTAAGAGTTCAAATTCTAACACTTGGACTATATGAACTAGGGAGCTTGCTTGTTTTGGTCAGTTTTGTCTTGTAAGTGAATGGGAAGAATGTGAGAATGTACTTTATCTTATCTTTTATGACATGTTTATGTTCTTATTGTACCTAATGATAATGATGAATAAACTGAGTATTAGCTAACTAGATGTGTGAAACATAAGAAAAAATTAATATGTCATCAAGTAGATGATGATGGTTTTGAGTATCTGTCATGCCCAGACTACGAGGGCAAAACACACAAATTTTTTTTTTGAATAATAATTAAAGATTAGAAATGCTCTAAGTTTGATAAGATTGAGTTTAAAATCAATAGGTATGATTAGATCATCAAAATTAAAACTTTCATAGTTTAGTCAGTTAATTAATTTAAACAAATCCAAATTTAATTAATGAAAGTTTTAACACATTGATATTTCATTTACTTTAAAGGATAAAAATAATGATTAAAATAGAAATAAGGATTAACACCCTTAAATCAATTGAATAACAATTATAATTCGAGGTCTAATTATTTTGATACTTTTGTACTAAAAGATATCATCTGATTAAGATAACCTTTCATCCACCATTAAACTCAGATTAAGATTTCAATATTATTTACATCTATTCTTAAATATCATAACATACTTAAACTTTATTTATAAATAAAAAATATCAATTAACTTTGTAATCTATTAAAATCAAACCATTCTAACATTACTAAATAATGAAATAAAACATACTAATTACAAGATTGCGAAAAACTATACTTCATTAGAGATTAAAAAGGACTTCCTAAATTCAAAGTAATTAACTATTAAAGATCAATGTTTATCAAAATTATAATTTAGTCATAAAGATATAATTACATTTAAATTTACAATCTAACTTAATTTAATCATTTAATAAAACACAACTCATATTAACAACAACTAACATACATACTAAACAACTAAACTATAATTATCTTAATTTAATATATTTAATGATCAAAAATTAAAATAAAACAAAACATACTAACTAAACTTCATCTAACTCTATTACTAACTTTTCCTAACCCACTAAGTTAAACATATAAAAAGACACATACAAACATTAAATTAATAAATTAACTAACCTAAAGCTACTTACTAACAACTACTAACAACTTTAACATATACTAACTTGAACTAACTTAAACCTAACTTAAAACTAACTCCAAGCTAACTCCTACAACCTCTACCCCTATGCACACCCTACTCCCTAAGCCCCATGTTCCCCCTGGCAAGCACTTCCCAAGGGATAGGTGCGCTTCCCAAGGATAGTGCTCTGCCCCAAGCCTGCATAGGCCTCCAAGGTGGGTGATATAACATGAAGGTTAAAAAAAAAAAAAAGTTTAAACATATGCATTCCCCAAACAAAAGAAATGTGAACTCCGTGCTATCCAAGGACGTTTGACCCAAGGTTGAGATGAGGGAGTAGGTGACATCATCAGCATGCATGATGAGTAAACAACCAATTCGCCTAGGGAGAAACAGGGGTAGATAAAGACCATGGGGGGCATTAAATTAGAAAGTTAAATTGGTAAGAAAAAGATATTTAATAATATGATGCTATAAATATATTATTTGAATTTTCTTTGTAAATTTAACAAGTATAACAATGTTTTTATTCTAGTTTGTTTAATTTCAAAATTTAAATAAAAAGGATCAATTAAAGAATATTCTTTGTTGCCCAAACCCATTTAATTTCTTCTCCCATACAAAAGGCAAAGAGTTTTACTCTCTTGCAACACTTTTTTCTTTTGATAAATTTTTTCTAAGTATAGAAATTTCAAGGCAAGTATATATATATATATATATATATTTTGGTCTAAAATTTTCTAAGCATAAAATTTTCAATTGATTAATAACCAAGGGGGAATTAAATTTTTCCTTTCAAAGCAAAACTATAAGGACTTATTACAACTTAATATACCAAGAGTATGGATTATCTGTTTTATTCAATAATGCAATACTTGTTTGATTCAATAATCATGAAAACTAAATCTACATCCATGATCATAATTTTCATTTTCAACATAAAAGAAAACTTGAAATTTTACCAAATTGAACATCATCAATTCTATCCTATTTTTGAGATTCATCCATCTAAATCTAAATCACGATTAAATCACATGATAACCAATTATACTCAAAACACCAATTTTATTGGCAAACTTGATTCAAAGGCTCAGCCGGGAAAGAACCAGGAAGAAAACCCTGCTTCGTTGCCATTTACAAAAAAGTTTAAAATAAAATTTACAATAGGATATCAATCCCAAATTTCAACAATTTAATCTAATTTTCTTCATGACCCTCATCAAGGGATTTATAATGTTTTCTGCAAAACATTTCTAGAACCATGTAGGGAACATAATCTGATTAGGTGACCAAAACATGACCAAGAACAATTCAAACATGCATATTCATATAAGGTTTTCACAATAAGATCCACAATGAATCAACACTAGAGAAAGGTGGATTCTTCCAACAAGAGAAGTCAAGCACAACACCAAATCAGATGCCCAATCGGGGCTATTAACCAAGAACTTCCATTCTTCTATTTAAACATACCATACTCATACGAGGTTTGTGCTAACGGGTAGGGGCCCATAACACCCTACCCTCTCTCCCTCTTCTCATCCTGAGAAGAGACTCTACACTGGTTGGAGTCCAACAAAACAAACCTTTACCAAAATTGGTCACTTCTGCCCTCTCCAAGGGTGAGTAATACCAAAACACCCATGCAAGAAAAATTTCAAAATTGCAAACATAAACATGAAAGGAAATCATCCAAAATAACATGGTTTTCAAATCTTCCCAACATACCCACAAACATGCAAACATTGAAACAACAACAAGGTAGCATAAGCATGAAACAAACATGAAAGCTGAACAAGGGAGATGAGAAATCCTACCTTCACAAAGAGGTAATTGTGAAGAACCTCCTTATAGCAATATCGTGAGAATGCTCGAAATAACAGAATACAAAGTGATAGCAGAACTCAGAATGAATCTACTGATCGCAGGCCAGTTCGAGGGGGTAACCTCCTTTGAGCAAGCTCAATACAATAAATTCGTCCGTGCCCATCAAGGGCCTCAACCTATTCTTATATACTGGGTACGATCTAGAAAAGTAATACTACCTATGCATGTGGGATAATAAAATATACTCATGGGACGACTTACAAAGCATATGCGTCCAACAACACTACTCTAACAAAATAAACAGAAGGAACACACAGGTTCCTCACATCCCCTCTCCCTTAGAAAAAAGCTTTGTCCTCAAAGCTTAAGGTGTGGAAATTGTTGTTGAATCTGAAGAAGGGGTTCCCAGGTAGCATCCTCTGGTTGCATGCCATGCCACTGAATCAAGACCTCAGAGATGGAGCGAGAGTGAAGCTGGCGAGTGCGCTGGTCAATGATTGCCACCGGCTCCAGGATAATGGATCCTTCCGTATCCATTTCAGGGAGAGGAGTTTGTGCTCTGACAGTGGTACCCAGAACTTTCTTTAGACAAGAAACATGAAAGACTGGATGAATGCGGGAAGAAGGAGGAAGTTCCAGTTTATAAGCAACTGAACCAATCTTCTGCAGAACCTTATAAGGCCCATAAAATTTTGGGGCTAGCTTATGACGCCCTTTCAGCTTTAGGGAGGATTGTTTGTATGGCTGTAGACGAAGAAAAACCATATCCCCAACTTGAAATGAGTGCTCAAAACGGTGTTGATCTGCTTGCTGTTTCATCCGATTACAGGCCATGTGAAGATTATCCTGTAAGGTACGAAGAATTTGATCCCTGCTGCGGAGAACTATGTCAACTGCCTGGACTGGTGAGCTGTTGGGAGTGTAGGGAAGGAGCACTGGAGGTGCTTGACCATAGACTGCTTCATATGGAGTCATTTTAGAGGCAGTGTGGTAAGAGGTATTGTACCACCATTCAGCTAAAGGGAGCCACTTGGCCCACTGATGTTGCTGTTCAGAAGTGAAGCAACGAAGATAAGTTTCCAAGCATTTATTGACAATTTCAGTTTGACCATCAGTTTGTGGGTGATAGCCCGAACTCATCTTCAGTTTGGTGCAAATTTTCTGAAACAGTTCAGTCCAAAAATGACTGGTAAAAGTTGCATCACGATCAGAGACAATGGAAGAAGGGAGTCCATGAAGACGAAATATCTGGTCCATGAAGATTTGTGCAACAGAGGAGGCAGTATAGGGGTGGCTGAGGGCACAAAAATGACTATATTTCGAGAGACGATCAACCACAACCAAGATCACTGTCTTGCCACCGGATTTAGGAAGCCCTTCAATGAAATCCATAGAAATATCAGTCCAAATCTGTGTAGGGATGGGCAATGGTTCGAGCAAGCCAGGAAGGAGGGTCGTTTCACCCTTGTGGCGTTGGCAAGTATCACATTCAGCCACCATCTGTTGAATCGTCTGTTTCATCCCTTTCCAAAAGAAGTTTCTCCTTGCTCGCTCATAAGTTTTGAGGAAGCCTGAGTGCCCTGCTGAAGGAGAAGCATGGAGTTCATAAAAAATAGCCTGATGTAGAGCTGGGTTCTGAGGAAGCACTAGCCGACCCTTGTATCGAAGAGAAGCACCATCCCAAGAGTAATGTGGTATAGCAGAAGGATTATTGGCTAGCTGGTGAATGATTTGAGATAAAGAAGAGTCACTGTCATAGCCCTGCTGAACAGACGCTAACCAATTGGGAATGGGCATAGAAATAGCGGAAAGGGAAGCTTGATTATCAAATGTGCGAGAAAGAGCATCTGCCACAATATTCTCCTTACCCTTCTTGTAGGTGATCTCATAATCATACCCCATGAGTTTGCTGACCCATTTCTGTTGTGTAGGAGAGGATACCCGTTGTTCCAGGAAGTATTTCAGACTTTGGTGATCGGTTCTGATGCAAAAATGACTCCCTAAGAGGTATGGCCGCCACTTCTATACAACATGCAAAATAGCCATCATTTCTTTTTCATAAGTAGAGAGGGCTAGATTCTTACCAGAGAGGGCTTTGCTGGTGAACGCAATAGGATGGTCATCTTGCAGGAGAACAGCACCCAATCCATTGCCGCAAGCATCACTCTCAATAGTGAAGGGTTTGGAAAAATCTGGCATCGCGAGAACAGGTGTACTGCACATAGCCTGTTTCAGTTGTTCAAATGCAGTCTCAGCAACAGGGGTCCAGGAGAAGGCATCCTTTTTTAACAGAGCTGTCAATGGTGCTGCAATTTTCCCGTAATCTTTGACAAACTTGCGGTAGTAGCCAGTCAACCCCAAAAAACCCCGAAGGCTCTTGAGAGTTTTAGGATGCGGCCAAGTTTTCATGGCATCTATTTTTGTAGGATCCACCCGCACTCCATGGTGTGCAACAATATGCCCGAGATACTCCACTTCCTCCTGGCCAAACACACATTTAGATAGTTTTGCACAGAGTTGATGATCAGAGAGAAGTTGCAAGACAAGCTCCAGATGATGGAGATGCTCAGCCCAAGTTTTGCTATATATGAGGATATCATCAAAGAAGACCAGAATGAATTTTCGGAGGTATGGTCGAAATATGTTATTCATCACTGCCTGAAATGTTGAAGAAGCATTCGTGAGGCCAAAGGGCATGACTAAAAATTCATAGTGACCATCATGTGTGCGGAAGGCAGTTTTAGGTATATCCTCCTCATTAACCCGAATTTGATGATACCCAGAACGAAGATCTAACTTGGAGAAAAAATGAGCCCCATGAAGTTCATCAAGAAGTTCATCAACAACTGGAATGGGAAACTTGTCCTTTATAGTGAGATGATTAAGTGCTCGAAAATCAATGCAGAGTCGCCATGACCCATCTTTTTTGCG
Source organism: Cupressus sempervirens (assembly GCA_028749045.1). NCBI lineage: Eukaryota > Viridiplantae > Streptophyta > Pinopsida > Cupressales > Cupressaceae > Cupressus > Cupressus sempervirens. Next base: position 515,219,963 of record CM053793.1, on the reverse strand, counting down.
AACAAGCAGAACTGGAGAAGAAAAGGAACTGGTACTAGGGCGAATAATACCTTGCTGCAGTAAGTCACGGACAAGTATCTCGATTTCGGTCTTCTGATGAAATGGGTAGCGGTAGGGCCTGATGTTGGGCAGAACACTGCTAGGAAGGAGCTGAATACGGTGGTCCTCTGGACGAGAAGGAGGTAATCCCACAGGTTCAGCAAATATACCAGAATACTTGTCCAAAATGTGTTGGAGATCGACAGGAGTGCTAGAGACTGCTGATGGCTGCATCTGAATGGAATGGAGCTGAGCGATGACACCATGTGAATTCTTCTTAAGAAGTTTTTCCATACGGTGTGAACTGATGATGCTGAGAGACCCTGGTTGTAAGCCTTTCAAAGTGTGTTGGTGCCCCTCGGCTGAAAACTGCATCCAAAGTTCAGCAAAATCCCAGAGAATGGGGCTAAGAGTGCGTAACCATTGGGCACCCAAAACCACATCACAGCCACCTAAGGGTAAGGCAAACATGTCAGAGCGCATGTTATAATCTCCAATAGAGAGACGCACATTGCGACATTTCCCTTTACAAGGTAAAGTGCCCCCATTGGCAATCATGACTTCAAAGCTAGAGCAGGGATGGATAAAGCAATCAGCCTATTTGGCTATTTGTGGATCAATGAAGTTATGAGTGCTACCAGAATCAATGAGTATAGTAAGAGGGATCTTCTTGAAGAAACCCTGGACCCGCATGGTTTGTGGAGTAGTGACTCCTGCCAAAGCATGGACAGATATCTCTGGTGGAGCTTCTGGTGAAGGAGGTTCAGGCTGGTGAGGCTCAACCTCATCATCCACTGTTTCCTAAGCATCTACATATTCTTCCAGTTCCGGTGGAGAATCCACATCCAAGAGATAGAGCTTTTGCTGAACACATCTATGGCTCCGAGACCATTTCTCATCACAATTATAACAAAGCCCTTTGTCTCGCCTGACTCGCATCTCTGTTTCAGACAAGTGCTTGATCGGAGTAGTTCTGGGAGCTGGTATGACTGGAGGGTTGTGAGAACCTGTATTTCTGAATGGAACAAAATTAGATCTGGAGCGTTGTAGAGCACTAATCTTGTCTTCCGCTAACTTAGCCAACCCAAGGGCTTCCATCATTGTAGTAGGTCGAAACATTTTGACTTCTGAGCGAAGTGCATCCTTCAGACCACTGACAAAACAACTACGGAAGAATTCATCAGACAAGCCCTCTGTGTGATTAGCTAATTTTTCAAACTCTGTCTCGTATTCTCTTACAGTGCCTGTTTGACGTAGTTTAGTGAGTGCTCCTGTGAAATCATCAAAGGAACTAGGGCCAAAGCGCTCCAAAATGAGGGTGCACAATTCTCTCCACGTTGGGCCTACATTAGCCTTGATGTACCAACGGAACCATTGAAGAGCTTCATGTTCCAAATGAAAAGATGCAAGGGGGACTTTGTGGTTATCCAAAGTATTATGCAAGCTGAAATACTGCTCTGCCCTATAGATCCATCCAGTCGGATCAGAACCATCGAAGCGTGGAAAATCAAGCTTTGGTCCACGAAAATTGCCAGAAGAGGACCCAGTATCTCTTGAATGGTTTCGGCTCACGGCTGACTGCTGAAAGTTAAGAAGGCCACGACAGAAAAAAAATTTGATGTAATTTCCACCCAGCGAGCCCAAGAGAGTGCTCTGATACCAGATGTGAAGAACCTCCTTATAGCAATATCGTGAGAATGCTCGAAATAACAGAATACAAAGTGATAGCAGAACTCAGAATGAATCTACTGATCGCAGGCCACTTCGAGGGGGTAACCTCCTTTGAGCAAGCTCAATACAATAAATTCGTCTGTGCCCATCAAGGGCCTCAACCTATTCTTATATACTGGGTACGATCTAGAAAAGTAATACTACCTATGCATGTGGGATAATAAAATATACTCACGGGATGACTTACAAAGCATATGCGTCCAACAACACTACTCTAACAAAATAAACAGAAGGAACACACAGGTTCCTCACAGTAATGGCAATGAACAAGTTTGAGTAGATTTTTCACTTCTTTCTTTCAATCTTCAGACACTCCTCTCTAAATGTAGAGATTGGGTAACAAGCTCCACTAGTCCAAGAAGGGCCTTTAAATAAGCTTCAAACTCAACCACCAAAGGGATCAATAACTTCTCCCACCCACTTGAAAATTCTAGAAACTCCTAACTCTACCCACACTATGGTTAAACACTAAGTGGAGACGAGGTGAGGTAACTCAAGATAACCATGGTCAATTTTTGCACAAAGGCAAAAAAGAAACTTTTTGAGTGACCTCAAAAGTCAATAAAAGGGGCTTAGGGGTTGGAAAAGACCCCTAACCCATACGCATACCCTTTGGGTATAATTATTTCATGTTTAAGCCTTAGGAAAAAGGTTTAGAGCTAAACAAAATCTAGGAATAAAATAGGACCATCTAACTACTCTAACATTGCAGATTAAGCACTAATCTGGATTAAGGGAAGACTAACCTTGATTAAGAACCCAATTGAAAAATGACACCAACTAAACCAACTTGGGTCCAAAGGTTATACAACTAACCCTAAGCAGCACACTGAAGAACATAAAAAATTTACGAGTGTCAAGCGACACTAAAAGAACATAGTTATGAACACTAACATTCACTGAACACAGAAAGATACATACATACATCGCACAATACAATATGTGAATTACAAACAACATGGTTTCCAAAATTAGCACACAGAGATCAGTTATGTTCCTCCGTAGGGTTTCTTGGCTAAAATATCTACACATTCATTGTACACATTAGTAGTCTCGTAAAATCACATGTACATATATGTATACGTATCAGAAATCCACATAAATTGAAACATACATCAATAAGGGTTTCTTCATCCTGCTTAATTCTTAACCATTTAAAATATCTTAAATCAAAGTCTCAATCCTACATTTACTGATTTCATCAACATACATATACATGAAACATTAATTGACAAACATCAAATATATCTAAAAGTAACATCATGCAACATGAAATAATATAGTATGTTCTAAGCATCAGATAATGTCTCGACATCTCGAGTCGTGAAGATCAAAATAATAGTAATGTATCACTATGCTACGATGGGTCGGGGCGAGGCCTCACAATATCCAATTGGGTCCATCATTGTAGCTGACACATGGCTACATACATACCCAACAAGAAGAAATGGTTGGCCAAAATTTGAAAACTACCAATCATAAAAGAAGATTTTACGCTAATCTCATTTGTTTTTGGCAAAAAATATCAAATTAGAAAGATACAAAGGGAAACCTACCAATAAGGTATTATGGATAATTTTAATGGATGGCCATGGAGCAATCATAGCTGCATTGCAAAAGATGGAGGATACAAGTGGTAAAATGGGATGACTACAAAATACAGACATGTAAGTTTTATCTTTATTGGGATCATTTTATATGTGTACTTATATAATTTAAATGTATGTATGCATTGTCAATAGAAAATTGGAGAACTTACATATACCTCTTCCTTAGGTCTCAAGTACAACTTATGCAAATTAAAATGTTTAAGGTGGATCCGACATCAATATCTTGTGCAATTAGACATAGTGAGAACGTACATTACACATATTTACATACTACGTATAGGTCTTGTTAATTTATACTTTTATTTAACATTTCAAATTATGTTTTAAAAAAATAATTATTTTGCGGGACCTCATTTGAAGAAATGTGTTCAACCAATTTTTTTAATTTTGAAATCGAAATATGTTGTAAACTTTTAAAAAGAGGAGTTCACTTCTATTTATGCCCTTCACATTATGTTACATATATATGACTTAACTTATTTTAAATTTATATGACTTCACTTTTTTTTTAATAATATATGAGTTCAACTATGAAAATATAGTAGTTCACTTCTATTTAAAAGTCAATGATGTGCACTTGATATTAAATTTTTTGTCAACTAAAGTAATGAACTCCTATAGTTATCCATTACTTTTACATTGAAACATGTTTAAATTAATATTTCTATTTTTAATTAAAATTATTGTTCATGTACCATATTCTAAAAGAATTTGTCATAACATGAATAACCTATGTCACAATAAACAAAATGGTTCATACTTACAACATGATAACATAAGAATCTATAATGGATACCCTAGCATGATAAGAAGTCATAAAAATATATAACATGGTCCAACATGATCTATGAAGTCAAAATATATATATATATATATATATTATACACATAACTATATTTATAGAAAGTTTATCATAATAAACAATATGTTATAAGAACACAATCTAAAGGTGCAAAAGGACTTAATCTATTTAATCTTTTGTTCTCTTTACTTTGTGTGAGAATGACTTAGATGGATCATCCTATGTAACATGATGTGTCTCACCATGTGTAACATGATGTTTCTCATCATGCGGGACATCCTGTGGGGCACTATGTGTCACATCTTGAGAAGACAATATGTACATGCTTAATTGAAATGGGTTTCAAATTAAAATCTAGCTTGCAAATAAAATTAAATATTTAGTACTTATTTAAAATAATGCTATGTGAAATAGGTGTCCCTGTATAATAGGAGTAGGTGCACTATCATAGCTACCAAATGTGGCAGTGATGAAGTCTTGTAATAGAATATATAAATTTTAATTCTTTTATGAAGATCAAAATGAACTATGTATAAATGACAATATTGACTTGAAAGGATGATGTATGTACCTCCATCTGGTTTAGTCATGTAGTTCCACCAACACTCATGGTGACATCATCCTAAAATCATGGATACATAAACCTTGCGTAAAATATATATATATATATATATATATATATATATATATATATATATATATATATATATATATATATATATATATATATATATATATATATAATTATGTAAATTTAAAAAGTACATAAATTACATCATTTTTTTTGAAATAAAAGCATATATATCATACTTGAATACTAGTCAGTGTCATAGATGTGTCTAGAGATATGCTACCATGATGTTCATCAACATGTCTGAAATGGTCAAATTATGAAGGAGTCAAAAATAATACTGAGGCCTACATGGAAAAGTACAATCCATCTCTTATTCATAAAACTAACATACATTATTATACATGAATCAAAGTTGAAGATAAGTTAATAACGATATGCACATAAAAATAGTACAAAATATTTTTCTTGAAAAGTTCAAACCATAGGTAGTTGAGGCATTGCCTCAGTGGTGGATGGATCAAGACTTGTACAAGCATCTATGTAATGGGTAATAATCCCTACAAAAATAGATAAAAAGAGTATATGAGCACATGTTATTAAATTGAAGTTTACATTTATATTATTTATATGTAATTTAAATTACATACTATACGAGGAATGCAAATTTTTGAAGGTCTCGAAAAAAGACTATACCGTCTCCTAGGAGGAACATGATCATCCATCCTCTATTGCTCAAAAATCAACATACATTAATATGGTGAATACAATTATTCATATATATAGAAAGTAAATAATAATGTACTTAATAAATTTTTTATTAAGTTTTTACTAGTTGCTCTTGACTACCTCCCTCCCCACAAAGAAGTTCAACAAATGATGACACATGAATATCATCACTAGCACCACTAGGAGCAACGTACACCTCATAATCAAAATCACCACCCTTGGCATCATGGCCATCCTACGCTACATTGACATCGCTTTGAGGGTGATTGTATATACCTCCACAAATGGTACAAACATGTCCAAGTGGAGGTATATCCATGGGCTGCATCCATTAGTCTACTAAATTTCTCAAAAGGGTACTCAATGAAATAAGAGTAGACAATACTACTTGATGCTGGAGAGGTGTTGGAATAAATAGTGCACAAAGTGGAACAAGAGGCTGAGGATGTCGGTGATTCCTCATATTATAATTGAGCTTTGCCCCAAGCATATCTTGAGGGATCCCTTTATCGACCCCCTAAAATGATCTAATATCAAAAAAATGGGTTTCAAACTAAATTCAAACATTTCCCATAAATTCTTAAGAAAATACATGGGCACCTCATGATTAACATGTGGTGGATGGTCAAATACCATCCAGTAGCACTCAATTAAAAGTATTGTCATATACGGGGATGTGTGCACTGGCTGATAGATATATGAGGCTCCTTCTCACTTTTCTCATCACATGTCTTTAGGTTTACAAAATATATTTTAAAATATCCTCTAGTTAATTTTAGCTGATGGACCTCTCTATAAGATAGGTTGTTAGAATAGAAGGAACACATGTTTTTCCTTCATGCTCTAAAGCTATCAATGTTATTTTCTAAGTGTTCAATAGACTATACAATGCCTTACATTTAATTTACAAGGAAAAGTAGGTGAAGGCGGGAGGATCGGTCTCATGCATAATACTCTATATATCTTGCATGAGGTTGCGAAGGTTGCACCTTATGCTTTTACACATATCCTCTGAGGTAAGTGGTGGAGGAGGCCTAGGTGGTCACTGAGGTGGGGGTGGAGGTGGAGGTGGAGATGGAGGGGGCAGGATGGGGGAGGGGGTAGGGGTGGGTCCATCAAATATAATATGCATATATGTACATAAAACATAAAAATGCACAAAATTATAATTTAAATAAAATAAATCTAAAATATCAATATAAATACATGTTTAAAACCATATATTTACATATAATACATCTTTAACTATGTGAATAGAACTAAAAGAGGAGTAGAGAATATTTATGCTAATAATTTAATATATTAGGATTAAAGAAACATTGTCCATCATTAACATACATACTTGTAAAGTATAGGTTTAAGGATATGGCTTAAGTAAATTCTAACCATTAACTTTGATTAGTGTTTAATATGTACAACATAAAATTAAATTATAATTACTATATAGTTAAAATAAATCTAAAATATCAATATAAATATATCTTTAAAACCATATATAACATTTTTAACTACTTGAATATATTAAAAAGAGGAGAGAGATTAAATTTATAAAATAGATCAATACTATTAAGGTTAAGGTTAAGGTTAGACGATTAGGGTTATGGTTGAGTTTTAAGCAGAATAGTCAGTGTTATATGATTATGCTTAGAATTTGGGTTCTAAACTATTACAGCTTAAGTTTATATATATTGTAATGTTTATGTGTTCATATACTTTATGTATTTATAATATGTTTATGATTTGAGTTAGGGGTATAGTTAGTGTTATGTTTGTGCTCAGACTTTAGGGTTTAACATTTATGAATTATGCACATTAAGAATTAGGGTTACAATAAATAGAAGATTTAGGATTTAAGAGTTAGGCTTAAATCTTCAATTTTTGCATTACTATAATTTTGTTAGGGATAAGGTTTGAAACTTAATTTATTATAGCTATGCATATCATGTTTAGGGTTATTTTTGGGATTAGGTTAAGGGTTTGGGATTATGCATATAAAGAGTAGACTTATATAATTACATTTTGTTACATTGAGGCATAATTTATGGTTATATAGTTCAAGAAGTGATGTTGTTATGATTCAAGATTATGGTTATCTAGTTTGATTTTTAAATTGAAGGGTTAATTTATACCTATGATTTTCATTATAGCTAAATTAAGGATTAAATTTATAGAATGGATTATTATTAAGGTTATGGCTTACATTAAATAAAGATTATGCAATACAATTAAAATTATTATTATTTCTTTTGGACAAAGTGAACTAGCCACTACACACACACACACACACACACACACATATATACACACAAATATATGTATATGTATATATACATACATGTATATATATGTATGTATATATATATGTATACATATATATATACATAAATATATATACACACATACATATATACATGTACGTATATATATATACATGTATGTATGTATATATATATATACATGTATGTATGTGTGTATATATATATATATGTATATATATATATATGTATATATATATATATATACATACATATATATATATACACATACATATATATATGTATATATATATATATGTATATAAATATATATGTATATATACATATATATATATATACATATATATATATATATACATATATATATACATATGTATATATACATGTATATATACATGTATATATACATATACATATATACATGTATACATACATACATACATACATACATACATACATACATACATACATACATACATACATACATACATACATACATACATACATACATACATATATATATATATATATATATATATATATATATATAGTTTGAGGACTCAATTGGGAAAGAACCAGAGAAGAAAACCCAGTATCCTTGTCCAGTACATAGTATAAACCTAATAACCTTTCAAAATCCAATTATACATTAGCTTACTTAGATGTAGATTATATAAATCTAAAGTCACTCAATGCAAAATGATTTTTCTATAACAAACTAGAATTGGGGAATTGCTCATTTCTATCACTCAATTGACAACCAATGATCCCATAATATGATGTGTTGTGATTCCTAAATGCTTGTTGTCTATAATATTCTGGAGATGGAGAAAATATCCTTCATACCAATGTTGTCATGACTTAACTAACTCACCATTAATAATTTATGCTATTATTGGATGATCATTGAGAATAGTAGCCACTTCATGCTCATGTGTTGAAATGTCATCACAACCTAAGTTTGATAGGTAATCTATAGCTTGGTTTCCTTTCCAAAATATATTCGAGAAAACATATTTTTGAAAAGAGTCAACCAACCGCCAAACTTGTTTAAAAATATAATCTAATTTTCAGTTATGCACTACTCGACTAAAGAAAGCATGGATTGTAATGAGGGAGTCACCTTCACCATGAACCCAGGTGAGATTAAAAGAAGCAGCGAGAACTAAACCTTGCACTAAAGCATAGACTTATGCTTGATTTTTAGTACCTTTAGGGATTGGTAAAGATTTTGGCACTAAACAATGATTTCTCAAACAAATTCCAATGCCAGACTTACTTGGGTTGCCTCAAAAGGCACCATAAAAGTTGATCTTGATAACCCCATGCTCAGGAGGCAGCCAATGAACATTAGATCTATCCACTTTCATAGCTCCATTATAATTTAGAAAGACTCGGAGAGAGATATGTTTCCATTCTTTCAATGTAGCATCATCCCAAATGGAAAAAGAATAATCAATGAATTATTTCTAATGTTAGCTAAGACTACTTTTAAGATTGTCTTCTCAATAATTAACACAATGTTATCAAATGATGAAGTGGATTGTCTAAAAATTCTTTTGTTCCTCTCCCACCATAAGGTCCAAACAACTAGAGAAGGTGCACATTTCCAAATGGATGCGATGAGAGAGTTATGATTGTGCACAGACTTTCCAAATGTGTTCTAAAGTGTTAAAATTTACAAAATTAGGTTTTACTTGATTGAGAATTAATATATGTTAGTTAAAGTTTAGGATTTAGCATTTTTTATTAAAAAATTTTCATTTAGAAATAATTTTACAATTTAGCACTTAGAATTTAAGGGTTAGGCTTAAATCTTCAATTTTTTACATTAGTTATAATTTTGCTAGGAATAAGGTTTCAAGCAAGCTGCTATTATATTTTTATGCATATAACATTTATGGTTTATTTCAAGATTAGGTTAAGGGGGTTTGGGATTATACATTAGTTAGGTTTTATTTAGATTGTACATATTATGATTAGGGTTATTGTGGCTCTAGTTCTAGGATTAGATTATGGTTAGGGTTCAAACTAGGATAGACTTATATTGTTCAATGTTCTTATGGTTGAAGCACAATTTGTGGTAAACCTGAGGATAGAATAGGTCTATGTACAAGTAAAAGAAAATATTGTAGTTTGAGTTAGGGTCAAGAAGTGAACTATAGTTATGATTCAATATTATGGTTATCTATTTTGGTTATTAAATTCAAGGGTTAATTTATACCAATGATTTGTATTATACCTGAATTAAGGAAAGAATATTCAGGCTAGAATGATAAATAATATATATTAGGAATAAAGAAATACTAAAACATAAACATACATAACAGTAAAGTGTATGTTTAAGTATATGATTTATGTAAATTCTAACCCTTAACTTTGGTCAGTGTTTAATATGTACAAGAATAAATTAATATATAATTATTATTTCATTAAAATAAATATAAATAGATCAATATAATTACATGTTTAAGGCTTACATTAACTTATGACTATACAATGTAGTTAAAATTGTTGTTACATAAAGGACTAGGGTTAGGGTATGGATTATGATTCAAATTATATTTAGATTAGGGTGAAGAATAGAAGTATTTTTAAAAAAGGTTTTGAAATTTTATATATATATGAATTATGATAAGAGTTAGGTAGGAGATTATGGCTTAGAAATATAGGGTTAGGGTTTAGGTTGAGGTATAAAAGAAGCATTTTAGGGGTTAAGGTTACAAGATTACGGTTACATGGTTAAGTTTTAGAAATAACATTTTGGGGGTATGAACATAAAACTTGGGTAGGTTTAGTGTTAGGGTATGGATATGAGCTAACATCATGGTTTACATTTACATTTAGAATTTATTGTCTATATGGCAGGGTTAGGAATATAATGTTTGAAACTTAACTTATTATCTAGAGCTAGGCATTTAAGGTTTAGAGATAGTTTTAGGATTGAAGTAAGGGTTTAAAATTATGCATTAGGTAGGGTTTAGTTAGGATGTACATATTAAGGTCAGTGTTACTATGATTTTAGTTAAGATTGAATTATGGTTAGCATTCAAATTAGGATATAGTTAGATAGTCTAATTTCTCTTATGGTTAAAACATAATTTTTACTAGACTTAAGGATAGAATAGGGTTATGTTTCAAGTAGAGTGAAATATTAACTAGTTATTGATAAGGTCAAAAATTAAATTAAAATTATGGTTCAAGATTATGTTTAAAGTTTGCTTATTAAATTCAAGGTCTCATATATACCTAAGATTTGGATTATATTTGAATTAGGAATACAAATAGGTAATATGTTAATATATTAGAGTTAGAAAAATATCTCATAAACATGTATTTAACTATAAAGTGTAGGTTCAAGTATAAGGTTTATACAAATCCTAACCATAAAGTTTGGTCAATATTTAATATGTACACCAAAATAATTTACAATTACTATTTAGTCAAAATAAATCTAAAACTTCAATGTAAATACATGTTTCATTAATCTAAACATCTAATACAACTAGAATCATCCATCACTTTAACTTAAAGTATGTGTCATATAAATTAAATACATCCAAACATCTAAAATACTAATTTTTAAATGGACATATGAAACAAAATTTTAAATGAACATCATACTATCAAAAAAGGAAGGAAAGAAAACATAATATAAATATATAATTTGAATAATAATGCATACAAAAATAAATTTACAATGCAAATCTAGAATTTTACATATATAGAACTATTAATGGTGAACAAAAAAGGCATTAAATTGATAAAATTGTAAACCAAAAAACTAAAAAAAAATGAAATAAAATAATATAAAACTAATTAAAATACCTAGAAGGGTGAAAAATCAATTGGGGTTAGTAGAAAGCTGAAAATGGGCTCCTCAAGCACAAATTGGGCTCCCATCTCCAAATAGTGATCAATAGCGAAAATGACAAAAACCCCCCACAAACAATAGATTTTATGTTTTTTAAATTAGGTGCTTGATTTTTAAAATATGGTTTGGGTGCTCGAGCCATAATCAAAATCTAGGTACCCAGTTTTTGAATATATATTTTGCACTCGAACCATAATGAGTACTCGATTCTTGAAAATTGGGTGCCCATTTCTAAAGAAGCCTCATTCTTTGAAATGGACATATGCAAAACTGAAACCCAACTTCTTGCACTTACTTAGATATTTGGATACGATTCGGTGTGATGCATCTTTCTAGCTAAAAATGGATCAAATTTAAATTTCATTAAGATAACTAGATATGATTTCATGTTTAACTATGGGATTTGATTTGAAAAATTAACTTATAAAATTAATTTAACTTACAAAATATTAACTTTTTAAATTAACTTATAAAATATTAACTTTTTAAATTGGAAAGACCTTGCACTATACTAGTAATTCAACCATACAAGTTGTGTACTACATTTATACTACCAGTTTTATATTAACTCCATTCTATGTTTACATAATAAATTCTACACTATATATACTAGTAAAAGGCATGGTATTTGTGGATTATATGAGAAATGCTAGGAAGATATATCTCACAAAGAAATGAATATATGAGAGAAAAGTAATCCCTCTTTTCCTTGCAACCCTCATTCCAAAAATTATTTTATTAGAGCAAGGAGGGTTTGTCCGAGGTAAATAAAGTGAGTAAGGGAATATAAAAGCACATGATATGTTCCACCAAATCTAATTCAATAAGACCACTTTGATGATTATTAAACAAGACACGATGACATTAAATGAGATATTCAATTGGGGTTTCCTAATGCAAGTGATGACCAGAATGGGACTGCCAATTAAATTAATAAAATAGATCCTATCATGCATTTCAAGAGTTAAATAGATGGCTCTCATAGGTAACTGTTGGGTTTCCTCTTTACAAGTTGAATTTTTTTTTATATGAGCCAAGAAGTATTGGAAAGGAGTTAAGGAGGTATTGCCTTTAGAATTTAACTTTGGTTTTCTCATTGCCCTATTTGAGTCCAAAGAACATAGAGATAATGCTCATAAATGGAAAAACTATTTTTGTCATGGATGATGGGTCTTTCACAATTCCATGGACTTCTTATTTCTTTCTAGATTTGGCATTTTATTGTTGTATGCAATTTTGGTTATCTTTTCCCTTTTTCCCTAGAATATAGAGATCTAGACATTGTAGAGTTTATAGAAAATAAATTGGAAGTGTTCTTGAAGCATGATCTGATTCCATTTGAGGACCTTAGAAAATTAGTTAGATTTTATGTCTTACTAAGGCTTGAAAAACCACTTCTAGCTGAAATAAGATTAGACTCGACAAATGGATCATGTAACCAAGAAATCAAGATTGAAGATGTTATGTCACTTCAACTTCATAAAGAAAATATGGGTCATTTTATACACTAATGTTTTCATTTGAGTAATGGAGACATTTTGGTTTGCAAAGATCTTTCCTCTAATCCTTCTCTTTTTAGTCAAATTATTTTGAGTGAGAAGACTTATCTTCTTCATCATGGAAAGGATTGTGATTTGATTTTTGGGGATGCTTTGGTATGCCTAGACCTTCCTACAATCTCTCCTGCCAATAATCTATCTTAGAATGTTGATAATAATGTTGTTATTGTTGGGAAACCTTTTAATTAGGATCATAGAGAAAATGATTCATAACTTCTTGTAGAAAATGAATATTGATATAAAATGTTTAAATTTTCCACATATCTTGGAGAAATATTATCAACAATAGAGGTGACAAATCAATCATATACTTATCATACATAATATAAATAATTCATTGGGAGTGAACTTGATACTCAAATAATCAAGAAATAATTTTTATGGTTACTTGATTCTTTAAGGGTTCAACCATATAAAATTTTCTCATTAAAAAGTAACCAAGTTACTCAAGCCTTGGTGCCTTGGATTGTAAAATTAGATAATAAAAAAATAGTAGTGTTTTTGAAAAATTGTGAAATAGTCTTCCCACTTTGATCTTCTAATTGTTGACAATTAGTTCTATAAGCTTGGATTTAATTAGATTTAGTCACCCCTCACCTAGTTGTGTGAGGATTTAACATTTTAATAATTGGTACCAAAGAATTAAGTTCTCTTTGAAAAGAAATATTGTCATCTTGAAAAGTCTATATCAGAAGTCACTAATGCAGGCCTTTTTAGATGCAAAATCAATCCTACAATCTCAATTTGGGACAGTTTCATCATTCTAGAGTGGAAATCTCTTCTTATTCCATGGGGGAGTGGAATTAGCAACAATCAACATTCCAAGATAGATAGAGCAGTTGTGCAATGGCTACCTCTTAAGTCGAGTGTAGTGAAACTTAATTTTGATGGCGTTTGAAGGGGAAATCCAGGTAAATAAGGTCTCGAGGCATGTCTTAGAGATAGTAAAGGTATATTTCTAGAAATTTCATCCTCCCTCGCTGCCAGATATGACTAATAATTCAGCAGAAACACAAGCTCTCTTGGCAGACCTAGTACTGCTTAAAACAGGTAATTTTCAAAGAGTCCATATTGAAGGTGATTCTCAAATGGTTAATAACAGTTGCATTAAACAACAATCTTATTCATGAAATTTGCAATATATCTTCAAGCAAATTTGGTACTTGATTGATCAATTTTCAAAAGTTACCATATCACATACCCTGCGAGAAGGAAATAAAGTGGTCGATTTCATATCTAATCTCAGGTGTGATGGTGTCATTGTTAACACACATCAACCCAACTCATTTATTGAAAAATTTGAACAATTACATTCATTAATTGAATCTAAAACTTGTTTTTCATGTTCATAAAATTCAAATGTAAAGCTTGACTCATGACAAAGTTCTTAATGGTATAGTTTTATGAGCCTCGATTTTGTCGATATAATATCTATTGTAAATATCGACAAATATCTTTATGTAGATTTTTATATAAGCAATGATTCTAGGTTTTCCTTCTAGTTCTTTCCTAGTTGAGCTCTTTGAACTAGTTTTATTAATAAATATATTCAGTGGCTTGCCCACTTTTGTCTATAAAAAAATATTGTCATCTTGAGGAAGCCTACAATTTATAAAAATAAAGAGATTTGTGGATTTGATGGTGATAAGTATGAAATTTGAAAGAGAAATATCAAAACACATTTGATATATATGGTGATTCATTATTGGTTAATAAAAAAGGATAAAACTACTATTGAAAAATGCAAAAAATATATCTTCATGCACAGATGAAGAAAGTAAGATATTCTAATAGAACATGATTGGAAGAGAACTTTTTGTTAAAACTATATTAATTTAAAGTCCTTGAAGTAAAAGAAAATAATTTGGTACATGCTATTTGGACTGTACTAGAAAAGTTGTATGAAGGTGATGAATAAGAATAAGGATAATTCGGCAATTTCATCTTCCCACTTTGATCTTCTAATTGTTGACAATTAGTTCTATAAGCTTGGATTTAATTAGATTTAGTCACCCCTCACCTAGTTGTGTGAGGATTTAACATTTTGATAATTGGTACCAAAGAATTAAGTTCTCTTTGAAAAGAAATATTGTCATCTTGAAAAGTCTATATCAGAAGTCACTAATGCAGGCCTTTTTAGATGCAAAATCAATCCTACAATCTCAATTTGGGACAGTTTCATCATTCTAGAGTGGAAATCTCTTCTTATTCCATGGGGGAGTGGAATTAGCAACAATCAACATTCCAAGATAGATAGAGCAGTTGTGCAATGGCTACCTCTTAAGTCGAGTGTAGTGAAACTTAATTTTGATGGCGTTTGAAGGGGAAATCCAGGTAAATAAGGTCTCGAGGCATGTCTTAGAGATAGTAAAGGTATAGTTCTAGAAATTTCATCCTCCCTCGCTGCCAGATATGACTAATAATTCAGCAGAAACACAAGCTCTCTTGGCAGACCTAGTACTGCTTAAAACAGGTAATTTTCAAAGAGTCCATATTGAAGGTGATTCTCAAATGGTTAATAATAGTTGCATTAAACAACAATCTTATTCATGAAATTTGCAATATATCTTCAAGCAAATTTGGTACTTGATTGATCAATTTTCAAAAGTTACCATATCACATACCCTGCGAGAAGGAAATAAAGTGGTCGATTTCATATCTAATCTTAGGTGTGATGGTGTCATTGTTAACACACATCAACCCAACTCATTTATTGAAAAATTTGAACAATTACATTCATTAATTGAATCTAAAACTTGTTTTTCATGTTCATAAAATTCAAATGTAAAGCTTGACTCATGACAAAGTTCTTAATGGTATAGTTTTATGAGCCTCGATTTTGTCGATATAATATCTATTGTAAATATCGACAAATATCTTTATGTAGATTTGTATATAAGCAATGATTCTAGGTTTTCCTTCTAGTTCTTTCCTAGTTGAGCTCTTTGAACTAGTTTTATTAATAAATATATTCAGTGGCTTGCCCACTTTTGCCTATAAAAAAATATTGTCATCTTGAGGAAGCCTACAATTTATAAAAACAAAGAGATTTGTGGATTTGATGGTGATAAGTATGAAATTTGAAAGAGAAATATCAAAACACATTTGATATATATGGTGATTCATTATTGGTTAATAAAAAAGGATAAAACTACTATTGAAAAATGCAAAAAATATATCTTCATGCACAGATGAAGAAAGTAAGATATTCTAATAGAACATGATTGGAAGAGAACTTTTTGTTAAAACTATATTAATTTAAAGTCCTTGAAGTAAAAGAAAATAATTTGGTACATGCTATTTGGACTGTACTAGAAAAGTTGTATGAAGGTGATGAATAAGAATAAGGATAATTCGGCAATTTCAAATGTAAATTAGATAATGTTACAATTTAGGAAGATTAAACTCTTAGATCCTATGTACAAAGGATCATATATATTTTTACAAGAATAAAGAACATGAGAGGAGTTATATCAAGAAATAAGATAGTACATAGAACTATTTTATCTTTCACACTATGCCATGACAAAAAAATCAATGCTATTATGGAAGTAATTACTCTCATAAAGGGAATTATTTAATGATATTTCAATAGGTAAGTTATAATATTTTAAAACTATACAACTAAGAGATTATTTATCAAATCATTTTAGGCTATTGGGTACAAAGATAAAAGGATAGTTATGAAGAGTGAGTAATAGTAGTATGAACCTTGAAGATTATGCCAATAATTGGAAAGAAGTTGAAGAACAATAAAGAAGGATGGTATAACTTGAATGGTTGGCCATAAAGAGAAAGGTTAATGGTACATGATTATCTAGAGGAGAATTACCATTTGTTTTCTACTCATATAAGAAAATTGGGCATTTGTATCAAGATGACCTACAAGAGAACCTAAGCTTAAGTCTAGACCCAACAAGTTAATTAATGAACACTTTTATGTTAGTGATGATAAGTATGAGGATAATGAAATTAACTTTGAAGAAATTCATAATTAATAACAAAAAGAACCTACATTAGATTTGAGGATTAAAATCAAACTATAGAAGAAAATGAACTAGTTTTCAGATTTGGTCTCAATATACCTTGTTTGATAAAGGGAAGCAATTCTATAAAAATTTAAAGTAAGGCTAATATAGATAATATTTTTCTTGTTGATGGTTAAAAATATATATTTCCAAGTGCTTGGACAAATTTTAGACAAGGGTTACCACTTAGAGTTCATTGATGAAAAATATTCAATCTAAGATAAAGTCAAAAATTGATATTATAATTAGTACTAAGACTTGAGTTAATATATTTTAGTTAAATCCTTATAATTTATTTTGTTCCAAAATTTTATGATAGTTGGTTATGTCATAGAAATATTCTCATATAAATTTGATAACATATTTAAATTGGTTGATTTAAATGTAAAGAGAAATTTACCTAAAATTACAAGATCTTCTTACATGATGTATAAGGAATACTTGATGAAAAAGAAGAAAAGGAGTAGATTTTAAAGTTGTTACTAATTTTAGCATCCTAATAAAACTAGAAAACATATATAGTTATATAAGTAAGTATAGTGATGCAACTCTAAACTTTAGGATGTTTGTATTGTGTTTGAGTTCGAAATTATATGAATAAGAAGTAACTAAAATAGTCAATGTATAATTAAATGACATTTTCACTAATTTATGAAGGAATTTATCATGTTATTAAATAAAACAATTTATTTAAATATAAAATCGCTAGAAGATAATTTTTTTCATAAAACTTTTCCCACAAAAATCTACAATAGAGTAAGCTATAATAGATCAACCCACACATCTCATGGATAGTCTATAAATATGATGCAAAAGAAATTAAATAATGAGTAAAAGTAAAAATAGGGGACAAGTTTTAGATTTTTCATTTCTTGAGGGGTAGTAAGGGACTGAAGTTATATCTATTAGAATTTTTTCTAGCAACTCAAATTTGTATAGCAAAGTACTTATTACTAAGACAAGTTATAACTCTAGATTTTTAAACCTACATAACTTTCAGAAATTTTTATTTAGAATGAAGTCATTGATGAAAAAAAATAGCTAAAATAACTACAAGAGCATTCTCATTAGAGTAAAACATATGTGGAGAAAAATAAAAGTGCTTCACTTTCAATTCCACACAAAAAATAGATAGACTACCAAAATAATGTATTCCTAATATAATGTATTTCAAGAAAAGAAATAAAATAATTAAGAAAGAGTTAGAAAGGGATTGCCTAGTTATAGTGAAGGAAAATTCAATCTATTGACTTGTGGAATTTGGATCTGCCATGGTCTATATACATGCAAAGTCACAAAAACAAATAGGTGAGTCATTGAGAATTGTGGAATAGATGATCTCAATAATCTTCCCTAAAAAAATGGCCTTCATACATTTTCAATAATATATTTGTATAAGAAAAAATAGAATCATCTATAAAAAAAGGGAGGTTAAAAGAACACGCTGACTTGTCCATATAATAGAGAAGGAGACTTGAAATATTGAATGAACATTCAGATAATGTATGAAACCTTCTAAATTAACATTCCATTCATATTTGCATTTAAAAATAGTCATTAAAAGAAAATTCTATTAGTATATGAAATCTTTTACTTAGATTATATCTCAAAATTGATGGAAGAATGCATAGTTATTGAATAAATATTTTTTTGTTACATGATGTCTTCTAGTTCAGTGGCTACAAAAGATTTGAGAGCGTTTGATAAATTATAATTAAATATGTCAAAACAATGTGGGATAGTCACATTCAAGAAATAAAAAGAGAATGAGGCAGCCAAGTAGAAATATTATACATTATTCAAAAATCAGAAAGACCTACAAGTTTACATATTTCAGAGATAGATATAATAGAATCCAATGCTATAGTAATAGAAAGTATTGATATCAGTGATCTAACATCAATAGAAGGTCTTCCTTGGTACAAAAAACAAACAATATATATCACTATGATCTTTGAATGATAATATTCTTAAAGAGGTCATGAATTGTTCTTAACCTATATGAGAGTATCACTAAAATTAAATGTATAAATAAGCTTGTTCCCAATTTATGAGACGATTACCAACTTACCAACATTAAATGTATAAATCAGAGTAAATATACTGAGCAGAATTCAACAAGAAAATGATGCATAAGTTCCATCTCCAAAGTGACAATGGGCATCGAATGAAAAAATTTGGCTTCGAGTCCAGAAGAAAGAATGGTAAAACAAAGTAAATGGTGGTTAATAAATCAATATATGTTACACATCACCTTCTCCAAAGTCGGGCAATCATCACAAAAATTAAATTATTTCATACACCACAGTGCGGCCAATGTGAAATGTAATACTAGAGAATACATTATGTATACACAAAAGACAACATTCAATTTATGTTCCAAAAGATGTTAATAGCTAAGCAACATCAGTTTAAAGTCTACATAAATCTACAATTATACAAAAGGGTTAAAACATGTTCAACAACCAGAACTATAACAATAGAGAGAGAGAGAGTTGAAGACAAAAGACAATATTTCATATTCAACCCTCTGTCATTTTGGACTAAATCTATTTTTATTAGAGAGGTCAATAGGATCCAATTGTATTAAAGAGGTTAAAGAGGTCCAAGGAGAATGAAATTGATGACACAAAAACTAATCAAAATAACAATAATGTCAAAGCAGTATAAAATGAACTTCAAAGCTGAAAAATACTTATAAGGTATTGTAAAGTTTATACAGTAGTTAAGCTCAATAACAAATAAATGGTATTTCTTACATATGAAACCACAACTAGAATTATACATCAAAAAATATCATAAATATATGTTTTATATTATATTAGAGAAATATAACAAAATATATTATTTATGTTAAGTAACATCAAGTATCATTTACTCATGTCAAAAATTGAAAGAACATAGTAATCTGGAGGGTATGAATGATTTTTTTAAAAACCAGTGACAATAAGTCTAGAAGGATTTCCATAAGATAAATTAAGTAAACTCATTTCATGCTATAAAATCACACAGATCTTTTATCGAGGAATATTAAAAACTCTGAATGCTTAGTGCTCAAATTTAAAAACAATGGAACAGGCAAGTATAGAGTCTCTAATTCAAAGGAACCAGCTCAGGTATTGATTAAAAAGAGTAGATTTCTTCAAACAGAATCAGTTTATAGTATGAAAATACACAGATATGCTTATCATGAGAGCTGCATTTTGTAAAAAAGTTATTTATTAAATTACTAATATCAAAGAATAGAATTGATATTAAAAAATTCTACTAATTCTTGTGTCATTTTTAAATATGTTTCTTAAAAATGCATAAATTGGTTACCTAGAGGGATAATAGTTACGGCTTTTAAAAAAAGTTGCTATAACAGTTACGGATTTAAGGAAAAGCAGTCATTTTAAACAATATAAATAATAAAAAATTAACACGCTCATTGATAAGGACACATGTTTTTATGACCTTCAGCTACTGCTCATTGGTTATTTAGAGCTGAAACATTCAACAAAGACAATTAATGGCGTTCATCTCCTAGCAGCGAGCGTTTTAATAGAGGATTGTCTGGGTCGATGACACATACAAAGTCACTATGCGAAATCAGATAATGGTTTCAGTACTTCAGTGTTACAGAAAGTGGCTCTATTACAATAGAAGAAAGAGAAAAAAGGACCTCATGAAATCAATTATTTTCACTCACATCACAATAATCTAAGAACAACTAATGTTAAATATTTCCTAGAATCATTTGTTTTAAGGCATATTAATTATGTAACACATAACTAAAGCTTCTTTACATTTTATACTGTAGTTATTATTTTTAATAGAAAAACATCTATTGAAGACATTATAATATAAATGTTATTTAACTAAAGATTTTACTTCCATGCTTACCATAATCACACCTACTTGTATTCGTACTTCATTTTGTTGTAATTTCTTCCTCACACATATAGATAAACTGAAATTTATTTATTCTTCATTTGTTCATTGTTAGTTGTAACTGACTAATATAGACATGCATGTGGTTAAGAAGATTGTTTAGAATTCCACAGAAAAATTGTTAGATAAGTAATGTCTGTTAAAACACCTTCCTCCATCCATGACAAAGTAGCAATCTTTGTTTAGTCTTCTCCAAAACATGCCTAGAAAATTCTGTTGCCTGAGCATGGAATAAAAGATACTCTTTCTTGCTGTAATAGAGCTGTGTTATATAATAATTTTTGTATCTTGTGTTTAAGATGTCAATGCTCTAATCCTAAATATCTTAGATACTGTTGTTATCTAAATTCTACACAGTTTATTAGCTTTTTTTTTCTCTTTTCCATACCATTCTACTTAGTTTCCAACTAAAGGTATTGGAGTGGGCAATGGGAAATATTTCATACCATACATAACTTAGTCTAAGTGATATTAGAAAAATCTTGTTTGTAAGACTATCACTTGATGAACTTAAGGGGATTTCTAATGAATGGTTCATAAGGCACAACACTTGGTGAAGGTTTTACAAATAGTGCTTCACCTTTGTGGATGGATTCATGTGTGAATCACTACTCATGAAACATGAGTCAATGAGTTTGACTCAAAACTACATAGTTAAATTCTGATAGCAATATCTTAATTTGAATTGCTATTGAGATATCTCCTATCTTATCACTTAATGAGCTGAAGGGCCTTTCTAATGAATGGTTCATAAGGCACAACACTTGGTGAAGGTTCTACAAATGGGCTTGCAAGAGTGGGTTTAAGCATGGAGGAAACTCCATAGTTTAGTGCACTCAAGCTGGAGCAGTACTTGGATGGGTGACCTCCCGTGAGGTGCTTCACCTTTGTGACCATCACCTAGATCTAGTGAGTGTTAAGTGTTCCATTTGTTCTCATGACAGATGGATTAATGTGTGAATCACTATTCATGAAACCTAAGCCAATGACTTTGACTTAAAACTACACAGTTAAACCCTAGTAGCAATATTACAATTCAGCCATTGTATTTTAGAACTACAACAAAATTGGGTCCATGAAGATGGCTCTATAGTACTAGAAACAATTGCAATGCTCTAGAGTTTTCAAATCTAGACATGTCATTCTATCTTGATGGATGGGCAAAGGCACACAAAAATAAAATATGAAATGCAATTAATTGCAATGCTCTAGAGTTTCTAAATCTATACATGTCATGCTATCTTGATGGATGGGCAGAGGCACACAAAAATAAAATATGAAACACAATGTGCTATGGCACAATAAAAGTTAATTATATTTGATTACTCTTTTATTGACAAAAATGGATACATAACACTCTCTTTTATAGGTAAGTTCACAATATTCTAGATATATCTGACATTTGCCAACAAGACAATTATCTACAAAGTTTTGGAAACTACTACAGCCAACACAACCTAAACCTAAACCTAAAATTATAGAAAAAATTTAATAACAGATATGATTAAATAGGTTTTAGAAGTAGAAATTAATATTTCTAACACTCTCTCCTAATTTCTACTATCAACTATTATAGAGTTCTTTAATATTTAGAACTCTCAGAGTCACCTTCAAGATTTCAAACTATACTTGCGGTAAGGCTTTGGTGAAGATATTTGCAAGTTGCTCCTCTGATTTGCAACATTGTAGATCAATTTCTCTATTATTAACTAGCTCTCTAATGAAGTGATACCTTGTGTCAATGTGCTTTTTCCTCTTGTGAAACACATGGTTCTTTGAAAGTGAAATAGGAGACTTGTTATCACAATAGATTGTAGTAGGTCCATCTTGAGCTTGCATTAAGTCTTTCAAAATCCTTCGCATCCATGCTTCTTGACATGCTACTATTTTTCCTACTACATACTCTACTTTAGTTGATGAGAGAGTTACTACAAGTTGCTTCTTTGATGCCCATGCTACAAAACCTATCCGAAGATGAAATGCATATCAAGATGTGCTCCTTCTATCCTTAGTATTCCCTACAAAATCATTATTTTCATATCCAACTAATTGAAAATTATTTGAAGTAGAATACAATATGCCATGATTCATAGTTCCTGCAATATATCTCAATATTCTTTTTCCTACTTTCCAATGTAAGGTCTTTGGTGAATCCATGAATCTAGAGACTAAACTCAATCCATACATAATATCTGGCCTAGTTGTTGTAAGATATATTAAGCTACCAACCAATTTTCTGAATATAGTTGAGTCAAAATCTTTCTCATTATCTTCTTTGCTAAGTTTTGTGCCTACTATAATAGGTGTAGAAATAGGACAACAATTTATCAATCTAAACTTCTTCAAAACATCTTTTGCATATTTATTTTGACAAATGAAGACTCCCTTATCATTTTGAGTAACCTTAGTGCCAAGAAAATATTTCATCAATCCTAGATCTATCATTTCAAAATCCCTTTTCATTTCTGATTTAAACATGTCAATAGATAAATTGCTTGTGAAGATCAAATCATCAATGTATAAACAAACAATCAAAATCTTACCTTGTTCATTGATCTATTTATATAATGTAGGTTCACTAGTGCTTCTCTTGAATCCATTCTTCATCATATATGAATCTATTTTGGTGTACCAAGCTCTTGGAGCTTGCTTCAATCCATAGAGCACCTTCTTCAACTTATAAACTTTTTCTTCATGTCCTCTTATTTTATATCATAGTGGTTGTTGCACATAGACTTCTTCATCCAAATATCCATTTAAAAATGTTGATTTGACATCCATTTAGTGAACCATCCATTTGTTTTGAGTTGCAATAGCTAATACTATTCTAATAGTATCAAGTCTTGCTATAGGTGCAAATATCTCATTATAGTCAACCCCATATTCTTGTGAAATTCCCTTAGTACGTTATATTTGTCTACATCTCCATTAGCTTTAAACTTACTCTTATAAACCCATTTTACACCAATGCAATCTTTGTTCTTAGCTAAATCAACTAATTCCTATCTATCATTTCTCTCAATTGATTCTATTTCATCATTCATTGCATTGATCCAAAGTTCTTCCTTAATTGCATCTTCAAAATATATAGGATCTTGAGCAAATAAAGCAAAATTTGATTACAAATCTATTTTACTTCCTTGATCATAAGTCTCACTCAAGCTTCTAATTTTCTTGCTTCATCTCAATTGCGGAAGTATAGGGTTTGAATTATTACTTGTTAATTTGAAGATTCTCCATGCTCAACTTCATTTTCTAAGTGCTCTTATGGAATTCATGTAGGAGTTCCTTCTTGGTCACTTGGTTGATCCTCTTGATCTGCATGATCATTTTTATCCTTCTCATCATATGGTATTGTTGCAACACCTATAACATTTGGATCTATATCCATCCCAAGATTCATCCTCTTTAAATATAACATCCCTACTCACAATGAGTTTTTTGGTGATAGGATTAAACAACCTATATGCCTGAGATTGCTCATCACAACCAACAAAAATGCATTTCTCACTTTTATCATTTAACTTCTAGTTTCTTTAGTAACATGTGCATATGCAATACAACCAAATATCTTAAGATGAGGAACATTATGAATCTTACCACTCCATGCTTGTTGTGGAACCATGTCCCTCACAATCTTTGTTGAACTCCTATTCAAAATATAAATAGCACAAGAAACTTTCTCAACCCAATACTCTTTATGAATATTCTCACCTTTTAACATGCTCCTTGCAATCTCCATTATTGTTCTATTCTTTCTCTTTGCAATGCCACTTTTCTCTGGTGTGTAACTAGTAGTAAATTATTTTTTGATTCCATGATCCCTACAATAATCTAAAAACTCATTTGACTTATACTATCCTCCTCTATCAGATCTCAATACCTTGATAGGTAAACCACTTTTTTTCTCAACAAAAGGCTTTAATTCTTTAAATTTGCCAAAAGTTTTAGATTTGTATTTAAGAAAGTAAACCCATGTCTTTCCACTAAAGTCATCAATAAATGTACCCTAATGATGGTGTTTTCATTTGACAGCATTTATCCGAATGCACAATTTCTAAAGGTACCCTTGCTCTATATGACATCTCTTTTGGAAAACTATCTCTATGATATTTGGCCAAAATACAACCTTCACATGGACTTAATGATGCTTCAATTGGGGGTAAGCCTCTTACCATTTCCTTTCTTTGCAATAAAGATAATCCTTTGAGATTTAGATGACCATATCCCAAGTGCCATATCCATGTTTGATCTTGACTTGCTACCTTGAAACTTTCTATAACTTCATGAGTCATATTGCCCTTCATCCAAAGTGGAAACATTATATTATTTGTCATTTCTACCCTTGCAATCACCATGTTACTAGGAGGCATATCAAATATAGTGCACAATTTTTCCTCAAAAATAACTCTATAACCTTTTTGACTAAGTTTCCCCACACTTATAAGATTGTGTTTCAAATTAGGTACAAAGTATACATCAAAAATAGATTTCTTACCATGCTTTTTTATAACATTGATTGTGCCTTTTCCACTCACTTCCACTATCTCATTGTTTCCCAACTTCACTTTTGATTTAATTGATCTATCTAAACTTTCAAAAAAATCTTTATTTCTCATCATATGATTGCTGCAACCACTATGTAAAAGCCAAAAATTTATTTGTGCTCTCTTGACCTACATTGCAAGTAATGAACAATGTCTTAGAAGTACTCTCATAAAAATTTACGTTTTTCTTACTAATATCAACTTGTTTTTTCTAACACTCATTTGTAAAATGTCCAAACTTCTTGTAGTAATAACATTGAATATTTGATTTATCATACCTTTGTGATGTTTGGTTGTTATAGCTTCCCCTTGAATAGGAGTATTGATTTCTTCTTCCTCTTGAATCTCAAATACTTTCTTCTTTTTGAAAATTATTTTTGCCTCTTCCTCTTCCTCTACCTCTGCCAAATGTCATTTGTGTTTTGAATGCATTCTGTAGTGAATTACCATTATGCTTGTTCAAGCTGTCTTCATGAATATACAAGGATCAAACACCTCATCTATAGAAAATGTTGTTAAATTCTTAGATTCTTCAATTTCAACCACAACATTATCAAATTTAGGGGGTAAACTTCTTAAAATATTTTCTACAACTTTCTGGTTAGAAAGCTCATCACCATTCATCCTTACTTTATTAACCACATTCATAAAATGATTTGAAAATTTCTCTATAGATTAATAATCCTTCATTTGTAAATTCTCAAATTCTCTTCTAAGCACTTGCAATTTAACAATCTATACCTTACTTGTACCTTGATATGCAGTCTCAAGAATATCCCAAGCTTGCTTGGCTATAATAGCTGGCTTAATTTTTCCAAGAACCGAGTCATGTAGAGCTTGTCCAATAATCTACAAAGCTTTTTTACTCTTCTGCCTATTTTAATCAAGCTTTTTCTTTTAATTAGCATTTGAAGTAGACTCATCTACAAGTTCAGCATAACTAGTTAAGATTATATCTAATAACTTATAGGAATCAAATATAAGCTTCATTCTAAAAGCCTAATCATCATAATTCTTTCTAGAAAACATTGGAATTGAAACCTAAAAACCCCCTGAAGCCATGCCTGATAGAAACTTATAAACAAAATTCAGAGATATAGAAGACCTTAAACGAGGCAATAAAAAAAAACATACAGATCTCACAATAACTTTATATCCCCATTCTCTACTACAATCATCCTTATGCACAATCTTTTAAACTCCTCTTTTTAACCAATATTTGATACCAGTTTGATGAATGGGCAGAGGCTTACAAAAATAAAATATGAAATACAATGTGATGTGGCACAATAAAAGGTAATTGTATTTGATTACTCTTTGATTGAAAAAAATGGATACATAGCACTCCCTTTTATAGGTAAGTTCACAATATTTTAGAGATATCTAACATTTTCCCACAAGACAATTATCTCCAAAGTTTTAGAAACTACTAAAGTCGACACAACCTAAACCTAAACTTAAAATTCTAGAAAACATTTAATACGGATATGATTAAATAGGTTTTAGGAGTAAAAATTAATATTTCTAACATATCTAATAATATACATACCATGCTATCTAATAATAGACCTACAACTACATTTATTTTTTAGGCAAGTCCTACAAATACAATCTAGTGGGATCAAAATATATGTTTTGTAAAAGATTTAGAAAATCAAAAATTTGCTGATGTAGGTAAGAAAGGTAAGGAGCCCAGTTGCAGGTAGTGTTGAGTTACGTAGCCTCTAGATACCAAGTTTCTTAGTCACCAAAGGGAACTCAGCAAAGGAGACTGAGTTTCCTGGTCAGTGGGAGCCAAGTTACTCATTTCAAACACAAGCTGAGTAATCTAGGGAGAAATAATAATGTTCCAAAAAAATGCATAAAAGAGTTAATGGTTTCTCCTCTTATTGTCAAAACTATTAACATGCATAGCAGAAAGTACAATGGAGAAAAGATCACAAAACAATAGATTTGAG
Organism: Cupressus sempervirens; assembly: GCA_028749045.1. NCBI lineage: Eukaryota > Viridiplantae > Streptophyta > Pinopsida > Cupressales > Cupressaceae > Cupressus > Cupressus sempervirens. Next base: position 515,192,306 of record CM053793.1, on the reverse strand, counting down.
ATTTGCAAGTATGCTTTCTTTCTAATAATTGAATAAAAGATATGAATCTGGAGAGTAAACTATAAACCCTAGAAGATAAAAATATCTACATACTTAATTTAAACTTACAAAAATGTATGGCTACATACATTAATCCTAGAACAATCACTCCTTATATAGGAAAAAACTTCACTTTCACAAGACTCATAAGGTCAATAACTCATGGTGTTCCTACACTCATAAGGTCATTTCCCCCTTTTTATCTCTTGCCATCCACACAAAAATCTCTCAACTCATTTTCAAATTCAAAATGACCTACTGCATTTAATGTTTGTGATAGCCGTAGCTCTAGTCAAAATTGGTAGGTGGACACCCAGAAGGTTGACGAGACAACCATAGAATTAAATATTCCTAACATGTTCTACCTCTTATATTACAAATTATTATTCCTTTATTTGTAATCATATACTCGAGGATAAATGAACATAGGTAAAATATATATCAAATGGTGCATATTTGAATTTGACTAGATGGAAGAAACTAATAAAATTGAACTATTTATTCTATACATCCTACTAAAAGGTCAAAGATTAAATAATATTGAATACAATGCTACACATGAATAAATCTTGTACATTATATTAAAAGTTACAATCTATAAAATTAAAATTCTATAAGATCATTCATAGTATAAGGTTGTGACTTGAGTTTTTTTACTATTGTAGGGATACAGAGTCACATGCATATTGAAGCAAATATAACAGCTTTTCCTATTTTAAAGTTATAAAATCATAAATAAAAAAATAAATTTATAAATCGAATATTAAAACAATATAAACACTATCAATTTTGATGAAAGTAGAAATGAACATATAATTGAATTCTACCAAATTTAAATTAATAGTATTTACAATAATTGTACTAGGCTACAAAAATCTTTCCACAAAATTGATAACTATATTTTCACTCCACTAACAATCGTTTTGTGGCATTGGAAAATCATGATATTGAAAACTCCTTTACCAAATCTAGAAAATTATTTTGCAAGATTTCAGGTCAATCCTCCAAAACGAATACCCTTGCTACACTCAATACCTGAATTCAATATGGGTGCATACCTTTTTATACTTCAAAGAACATATAAGTTCCAAAACATATATTTATGAAGTTTCTAATAAAAATATTTGTTTGGCAATGATCCTAGCTCACCCCTTTAGGAACACATCCTTGTGGATTTTTCTCATAAAAGAGTAAGCAAGTTGTTCCACCCTTCATGTGGTTTGGATTATGTTATTAGAAAAAAAAGGTGTTTTGTGAAGACTAGTAGACTGATCTTCCTCCTTAGGTAATGTTGAAATTTTTTTATAGGCTAAAACTTCTTGCTTAGAGTAATTTGGAGGTACTTGTGCAAGATTATTTAATCATTACACAAACTCCCTCTTCAATTTTTTAATGATGTGAAAACTTTTCTCATCTACCTTTCTTGGAAAAATAATAATAATAGATTATTTAAATATTTCAAGATATACTTCTTAAAATACTCCAGACATATTGAGCAAGAAGATTTACACTCATAAATATTCTATTTTTTTCTACTACTAGTGGTATTTCAAAAGGGCTTATTGTATATTATACCTGCCAAAATAATGACACCATTATGAAGATATTCTAAAGTATGTTTTTGAAGTATTTTATTACTAGCCAAAAGGATGGAGGGTTGACCCTGTAGTACAAAATTTTTGAAGGATTAGATAGAGGCTACCTCCTAATCATTTAAGCAATACCAGATTTATACTTCAAAGAACATATAAGTTCTAGAACAAAACAAACATTACTATCAGTCTTCTTACTAACTAGCAAAGAAACTGGTAAAAATTTATAGCAAGGGAACATATTGCTACTATCAGTCCAACACTTAGACATATACATATAAAATAAAACCCCATAGAGGACCAAGTTCAAAGTGATTGACAACATAAAAACAAAAAGAAAAAACACAAATAGGGCTAGCTGCCCTCATTCTTTTCTGGTCCCTATTCACATCCACCCCATCCTCTTTGAAAAGTTTGTCTAGGAGCTTCTTTATAAGTCCTCCACCATGAAGTGCATCATTACTCATAGGAAATAAAGAGTAGTGGCAGTGGAATGAATAACTTTTGTGGAGAATTTCATCAGTGTGTAAAATTTTTGGCAGATGCCAATGTGATTGTCGACCATATCTAGCCAATCAATCTAATCCTTACTTTGGCTCTAGTCATGGCTATGCTTCCCTATTTTCCCCCCAACTTTTGGTGTGCCTTTCATGGGGGAGGTGATGTTCCCCCTACTTCTAGCTAGGGATGAGACAAATTAAGGGTATCTAAGATGTGTAAGGGATTAGGTGGAATGGAAACTGACTTCTTGCCAATGTCCTAGTGAAGTCTCTTCCTCTAGGGGGTTTTATCTCACTCTCAGTATACTTAGTGCTAAATTCCTATTTGTGGGGATTTGAATTTTTCCAATTTGATAATTCTACTTGCTCTTCTTCGTGTTTGTATCCAAATCAATGAGACTAATTTTCACCTCAAGGAAAGGGGTTTTCTTGATTTTTTTTTTGGCTTGAACCAGGGCTAAGGTCCATAGAAATTTAAGGAGTGACAGTAGCCAATGGGTTGACTAGAAGCATCAAGTTTAACAAAAGGTGGTAGTTTAATTCATTATTCATCAAACCTTAGTGAATGAGATAAAAGGGTTTAGCCTCCTCATTCTTTTTCCTAGCCTTATAGACACTATCTTCCATTGAATTCAAAATTAGGTATGAAAAGGAAATCTGATCCAAGTTTATAAAATGGTTGAGAATGAGGAAATTCTAGTAATAAAGTACTTGGAATCAATCCTTAAGGGTAATATTACTTCATAATGGCATAGAAAATGACATCCCAAGGCTTAGGACGAGGCTCTATAGAAAATACACCATGCATTCAAGCCAGTTCCTCATTAAACTTGAAGAACTTTTGTAGACTAGTTTCATCATTCATTCTGGACTACTTGCACCAATTTTTGCCACCTAGGGTAAACCCTCCAACCTTAGCAATCACCTCTTCTATAATTTTGATCTATAATTTTGAATGCCATACCATCAATGTTGACTTTTCTATCATTTTACAAGCTGAATAATTGCATCAAGATGTGCTCATCATGCTTTTTCCATCCCTTCCATAAATGGTCATAAACAACCTTCAAAAAGATAAACCATCACAACTTAACTCTTATAGATGCATGCATTAATCCCCACTCGTTCAATGTAGTCATTAGTGCTCATACCTCTGACTAGCTTGACCACCAACTCCTTAGAATTAATGACATTTCTTGAAACACACTCAAGATGAAAGTGTTAAGGTAGTAAAAACCCATCATAATATTGCAGGGTTTCCCAAAAACCAAATAACCCTCCTTAGCAACATGTGTTAACAACCCCTTTCCTTCCCTAATCACCCATCCTTAGACACATTAATGGATCATCAATCATGATGAGAGTTTTGATTATTTTTTGGGGTATGGAAATGGGATAAAAGTACTCCACAATAAACACTAATCATCATGGGTAATGAAGATATTAATGTTCCCTCTTAACCAGAACTTTAAGTAGAATTTCTAGCTCTAGCAAAAATTTAGGCATGAACTTATCAAATTAAGTCCATCATTCTCTCTAGATAGATCATCTAGTAGTGATAGTTCTAGTTTGAGTACCTTTAAAAATGTAGAAAGAGTAAATAATTATAATGAGAGGATCTCTAACATTATCCTAGTGGCCAATTTATCTTTATGCATTTCCATTCAAGTTGAACATTTTGTATAGAAAGAAGTGGATAAAAAAAAACTTTGGAGTGATGTTCTAAAAGAGGAGATCAATGTATTTGGGAAGAACAATCCATGGTAGTTCATGAAGATTCCTAAGGATAGACAAGTTATTGGTGTAAATTTCATATGACAAGATTAGTTGCCAAAGGATTTGCTCTAAATTTTTGAGTTGATTAGTTTTAAACATTTATGTAGTTGAATGATTTAATATAATTAGATTAGTTTTAAACATTTCTGTAGTTCAATGATTTAATATAATTAGACTATATTTTTCTATGGGTCCACAATACATTTGGAGTATTTTTCAAAGAGACCAGCTTATGCGATATAATATTCAAGGTACAAATTGCTTGGTTGAAAACTTGAAAAAATAACTCTATTGGTTGAAGCAAGCCCTATTTGCCTAGTATGCAAGGATTGATAGTTAATCCTTAAAGGTAGAATTTCATCAAAGTCCCTCATGAGTCAACCTCTATATCCATTAGTAATAGAAAATCTCTTACAAAGAAATTTTAGGTTGACATGAAGTGATAATTTGAGATGTCTCATATAGGAGTCCTATAGTATATTATGTGCATGGAAGTGCAACAACACTCAAAAGGTATACACATTTCTTAATTCAAGTATATTTCTATTTTACTAGAGGGGTTTAGAACCCTATCATGAAGTTTAGTTATCACTCTTATATCCCTTGAGGCGAAACTTACCAAGGAAGGTCCTAGATCCAAAATTGATGCCACCTGATAAAAAAAATTTGTTGGGAGCCCCATGTAAGACTTGATATTATGTATGTTGATCCTTATTTCTAGGTTTAGAAATAATCTACATGAGACCCATTGACATACTATAAAATGCATCCTAAGATATGTGAGTGACACACTAAATTTTGGATGTTGATATAGTCCAAGAAAATGCTTGTGCTAGTACATCATACAAGTTCAAATTGGGGTAAATCTCTAGATGAATAAAATTTTACCTCTACTTATATTATCTCTCTTAGTTTTGGAACTATTACATTGAGTGCAATGTAATAACCTAGCATGGATCTATCTTTTGTAAAGGAAAAAATAATATTGCAATAACACCAACAAATTGTCAATCTATTTGAACTCATATGATATCAGGGGATCTTTTGGTTGCTCAAGATTAGGGAACCACCATTTTCTCTCATAAGAATACTATTGTTGGCATGCTAAAGAATCCAGTATCATAAGCATGGACTATAGATGAAGAATCATCATCATTTCATTACTAACTCATCATCATTTTATTCCTAATCTTGTACAAGAAGAGAATTTGTGTAACACCCCACCAAGGGATCCAAAAGAATTAACCTCAAGTTTTCCAAACACTTTTTTTTTTTTTTTGAACCAAGAAAGATAACATCATACATGTCAAACATATAGTCATGGAAGCAATGATGTGTATTCATCTAAAGGAATACATAACAAGTTACATTCCTTAAGGATCCCAAGACGTTGAGTCACATTTAATATAACACTACTAAGAATAACAACGTCCACATCTACATGATGGAATAATTAAAAGTCCAAAGTCCATAATATACATTTGTTCCAGTGCCTCTTGGAAAATGAATACTTGTAATGCTCAATCATCCACTATACATGTCATAGGATATGAAAGGCTTAAAAGAATATACATGTGTAAAGGTACATCATCCTCCACGGATCCATGATACAAGTACAATAAAGTAAATGAAAACATCATATACATGATACATCCATCCAACATAAAAGATATAACAATCATCATAAAAAATAACCATCCATCATAAAACACAATTGATCTAAGTGCGTGGTTCCTCCCAACCGTCAATAGCATCATTAGACCATCGTGGGCACTAGCCATCCCTCCACACGTAACCTCCCATGTCACTGAAGAGATCATCGGTATTATCATAGTAGGAATGTCACTCCTAAAACATACAACATCATATGCAGAAAGAAATCTAACATGCTACAACATACACATAAGAAATCTAACCATGCAAAATAAAGCATAGGATGATTCTATAAGTAAATAGCAACATCTTTCACATGCTAATCATCAATATAAAGAATCGTGTTAGCAAATAACATCCAGCATAATGATCCAAGAATAGAAGGAAGGTAAAGAAAACCAACAAAGAATGCGTTGGAGGAGATAGACTCAAGTCAAAATCCAACATGTCAAGAGGTCATCAACCAAAAATCACCAATCATCATCAATGAAATTAAATGACCATAATAAAAACATTCAACAATAAGTACACCACCAGAGGTACACAAAAACTCTATAGACGAGACTTAGGCTACATTCTAGGGAGTGTCATCACATGGTGGCTTGAGTTACCCTGGACTAGTCTCTCATTAGACTCCGACCCCTCAAGCGTTGAGTTACCTTGGACTGGTTACTCTGAACCCCGGACCATCAACGTGGGACATGTGGAACCAGAAAGCCCTCTCATGAAGATGAGGCAATCATCCCATTCCCATCCTTAGTCTATACAAGCACTCAAGGCATGGGTGGGTCAAATATCTCTAACTTATCTTTTTATTGTGTTTCCCCCCTATAAAATTTTAATTACTAGATTAACGCTTATTACATAACTTGCATTAGGTTACCTTGATACTGACCACTTTGGGCCCCAGACCCCTACTGCAAGCCACTCCCAAAGACATGTACCTAGACATCCTCTTTTAAGAACATAAAACACAGTTGTGTCCCATAACACAACATTCACAATAATCAAACTTGGTTCCTTAATAGGCAACTTGATAATAAGATGGTACTTCCAACCGAGTACACATAAATGCTCCACAAAGTGAAACTCATAAATATAATTTTCAATTTGAATCATAGGACATATCATGTAATCCATCCACATAAACACAATAAAAGAAATCTCACAAAACCTCTGGTGTATGCTCATGAAATCACAAATCAAAGAATTATATAAAAGCACCTCAGTCCTATACAAGCGACTTGAAAGCATCAAAGATAATCTATTATATTGACATCAATTCTTTAGGAGCAATTGAAATACATCAAATAATGAATCACAGTACCCACCGGTTCTCGTCAAGCAACCAGAAAATATTTCAAATAATACTCGCTGATTTATCAATGAAGTAAAATATGACTTAATTAAAGATCAATAATAAATTCAATACTTAAACAAACATCTTTTGTTATTAACAAATCTTAACTAAATCACATTTAATATATAAATTCGTAATCTCAGACCCCAATTCATTTCAATAATAACGTAATTAATACTCAATTAAGTATTATTAAAAATTAGATCATTTAATTTAAACATTTTGAATAAAATGTAGGATTATCTCCCATTATTTCAAAAACATATTCTAAATATATTTATTTGCTTATTTAAAACATTTATTGCTTTACAAGTTTGATAAACCTAAAATCTTCAAATGACAATAATAAAAAAACCTCAATTATTATCCTTATTTAGAACTAAATTTAATTAAGGTAATTATTAAATTTGAATATAAAACTATATTATTATTGTATAATTATTTATTAAATAACAAATAACACTTTCATCAAAACTATTTATAATTAATAGTTAATAAATTTTATTTATAAACTTTAATAATATATAACTATATTTATGAGAACTATTAACCCAGCCATTATTAGAACTACATAGAGTTGAACTCTATATAACATATTTAAAGAAAACAATGTTAAAAAGTTTTTAAGCGAATATAAATCGCTGGTTGGCTCAATGATAGGCTGTGTGGTCTGTTAATACAGACGTGTGGCATTTGTTAAATTTACCTCATCCCATTTTCTATAATAAAATGAACACAATTCGTACAAATTTAATAAGACTATCAAAACTACGACACACCCATTATCACTTTGAAGATGATTACACTAGTGGTTATAAAGTTAATAAATGTTAAGAGTACATACCCAGTGATGGCTATACTCATTTACCAATGACAGCCCAAAATCAGCGATAGTTTCTATACTATTTCTGAAGTTCTTTTTTTTTTTGAGTATTCATTTAATGAAATTATAAGATCGCATTACTAGAACCATTGACTAGTACATTCCGCCAGTTTGTCTCCAATGTATATACTGCAGTACTATGCACAAATGTTTGAACTCAAACTAGAAAGATGCTAATTATAAATCTAAATGTACAGGCGAACAGAAAATAGGGTCTTTTCTGAAGGAGTTACATTATTTTTAATCCTATAACGATTCCTGAAGTCCACTGCTTAAGTTTCTTTGGTAAAGAATACACCCTTGCAAAGAATATTTGGGAATTAAACATGTATCAATTGAATTAAAAATATAAATAAAATCAATGATTAGGATGCTCATTTTCATATGTGCTAAGCTTGAAACAATGCAATCTATGGCCATGAACATTTTGATTTATACTCTACTTGAAAGATTTAAATATTCCAAAGCCCATAACCAAAAATAAATTTTGAAATTGACTGAGTAAAAGAGAACGAGTAAGAAATCCTGCAAGTTTGTGTTTTGTTTATTAGGACAGAAATGTGTTAAAGAATGTTGAGAATGGAAAGTAGGTGGTTATTGCATATAGGAGATGATTTAATGTTCCCTGGCAATACAGTTACGTTGCCCAATTTAACAAGGCCTTATACTGTCAGCACCTTACAATTCCAAGTATTAGAAGGACTTAGAAGGGCACAACCACAGTACCATACGGCTTGCTGATCAGGCAGACCTGCGTGCTGAGCCACCAGAGATGAAATGGGTAGGGGTGCAGTTTAGGTTTCCACTGGAGCTAAAGATGTCACATTAACTGAGATGCGATTGCTCTCAAAATTTTAGAATGATAAATTTGAGTAGGTTAAATAGTGCAATGATGATGTACCTGATATGTCTATACACGACAGTGATTCTATGTCTGATAGGACAGGCTATTTATGCAACCAAAGATGGTGATATCATTTAGAGCAATGAGATTGTTGTTTCTCATATGAATATGTATTCTTGCAACTATAATCGTTCCGTCTCTGTTGGATACTTATGTGCCACCGATCGGATTTGCCAATAAGGAGAGCATACACGAATAGTGATGAAATAAGAATAGTCTGAACAATTATTGAAACGAATGTCTTTAATCAATTTACATATCCTCATTATTGAATAGTTGTGTCTTTTTTTTTTTTTACCTCAAATGACACCTCCCTTTTTCTTTCACGAGATTGTAGCAGTCCACAATGACCTTGTTACTCTAAAACAGATCCTAAGCGATTTATATTGCTGATGGCTCATAACTTGAATGCCCCTGCCATCAAATCATAGTTATGTTGTGATCAGCTAAAAATTGCGCACATTTATTGTTTGATTTTTCAACAATTAGACACAACGAAGATTTGGCTGGATTAGTAACGCTGAAAAATGTTGGAGAAGTATTATAATATCGCTCTGGAGATGATGCATTGTGTTATTCATCACTCAAAAGTAGATCGATGCATAAAGATGTACACCATTTTGGGCATGGATGCAAAAGCAAAACAAACCAAGTCCTAACTCATCGTTACCGCAGTACATGGAATTAGAAACAACTATTTTGCAGTTCATTTCTTAAAGGCTTTGAACACTACTTTATGGAATTCGGCTTAATTGTTAAATAAGGCTGCATATATATATAAGCGTTGGATGACAGCATCCACAGACTCGCTTTATAAAAAATCTACAGGCTGAAGGATATATGTACACAGGACAAATAATCTATGAGCAGACAAGGCCACAACGCATATACACAAAGAACAAAGTTATCTATAGAAAATAAACTTAGAGCAACCGAGTACATTTAAAGATACAAGGAACAAGATCAAGTATCCTTAACTTAATGCAACAATAGTTACAGATATATATAACTTCAACCGTCAAATATGTAGAGAGAAGGAGTACGATTTTAAAGATATATATATATATATATATTTTAAAAATCAACAAAATTAAGTACTTGATGAACAAATGAATTGAAATTAAGAGAAAGAAACGAAGTGAACTCACTGGCAACCTCGGGAGGGGAGAGCATAATAAATCGACAGAGATTGGAGCAGATCTACTGAAGGATGGACTGCGCTTCTTTTTACTGAATGGCCACTCCAAAGAATGTAGACTTCAAACCCTAATACCATGAGCAGATTGCCCCGGCTCCCCTCGCTCATTCCCTTTAAATTGCTTCCCTTTAAATTGCTTTGCACAAATATATGGTTATCAAGTCTACGCTATGGGCATAAGATAAGTGTTGACAACTCAGCATCAGCCTTATCCTACCTTCTAGATAATGGGATAAGAATGATACGGTTGTAGACACCTTGTGCTTGATTAGTATGCTAACTCTCGTGCAGTAGACAACTCGTGCATAAGGAGGTACTACATACTTCTAGGTGAATAGCTAAATAATAATAATGCATGTTACTTTGTTTGATACTCACTTGACTCCCTTTTAAATTAGTTTATTAATTTTAAATCTCATGAAATCATGAAAATTTTAATTGAATTAATTTATTTTCCACTTTATTTTGAAACTTAATTAATAAAATAATAATAATAATATTTAGTATTTATTGAACTCTGAATATATTATTATTAATTAAATGAATTTTATCATGTTCCAACTTTTAAACTTATAACTTTTATCTTTTATTTAATTAATTTCCCAATTAATTAAATAAAATTAAATATTAAAATATCATCTTAATTTTCTATTTAATTAAGTCATTAATTAAATCTTTTAATTAGACTTAATTAATAGAAAATACACCAAGGGCTCACAAAGTGAAATATGAAAATATATCATTGCAAACTGCAAACTAGGGTAGGCACTACAATTTGGGGCTACAAAAATATATTGGATCAAATCAAGTTGTAGATATATTTATTTTAGCTCTTCCTACAACAAATTTTGTAGAGTTAAGAAGGAATTGAGACTCATTCCCTATGCTCATGTAGGGGGAGATTGAATGAAATGGTAAGCTGTTAACTAAATTTATTGATAAGTGTATGATCAGTAATTAACTTTCCAAAATCTCTGTACAATGAATTCATGCAATCTCCAACAATCCTTTCATTTAAATAGGTAATACACTACATACTCTTACTATGCTAAACATTTAATAGAAATTTAAATATTCTATCTAGACATTAATTTGAGAGATATTACAATGAACATATTTTGTATCTTATTTGATAAATATGTGAGTAGTATGTTGGGTATTGTTTGCATTAGTTTGAAATTTCTAAGGCTTTTCTATTTTATTCATATCCATAAAATTATTGCTTTGAATGAGATAAAAAAAATATTTAGGATTTTTTTGATTAAGTGCCTTCTATCTAGCATGACGAATATCCCCAGACACACCATTTCAGTGTTGTTCGTACAAAGAATATAAGTGAAAAATAACACCAGATCTAATTAAATTTATTAAATTAATATAAGACAATAAGATTGTGATATTGAACATATAGATTTGTATATATTTTTATATTTTCTGTATTTTTTTCCACTCCACTAACCTCTTTCTCTCTATAGAATTTTTGTTTAAAAAAATATAAAATATTGCAATAAAGTACAATAAACTTTGAAACTAAAGTAACATATGCTTAATTAGAATAATTCAGGAATTCTTTTTCGATACAAATGAAAAAAAGAAGAACAGAAAAAGAAGAGGGCTAACCATAATTGCAAAGAAAATTAATCAGAATATAAGCTTTTTGACAATTGAGAATAGAGAGCTCGGCATATAATAATAGAATTAAAACAGAATGCTTTTCTATTTAGAAACTCTTTGTAAACCTATGAAATGCCCTAATAATAGAGCATAGAATGTGTTGGAAAATATTGAAGCAAGAAAACGGGTCATCTTTATGGCATTTAAAAAGACAAAGTAGTGTTTTGAAGGAATGATATATTGTGAAAAATAATTATTGATTATTTGAATCTTGCTTACCCACTATTAACACTCAATGATTTCATCACAGAATTTGCAAGTACCTTGTTTCCACTCTATTGACCCATTTCTTGGTGTTGTTATCTCCCTTGGTTTTGAAAACTCCTTTTCATTTCTGACAACTTATTTTTCATGATTTTTTTGATGAATAGTCCCTTTCTATTAATTAAAATATACTAAGAATACAATTCACAAAAAAGGGCTAGGGGATACAAGATCACCCTGCAAATGAGTTTGCATGGCCATAGCCCGAGTAAAAATACATGGCTACAGTTGAAATTAAACACTATTAATAAAAAAAACATATAAAAGGAAACCTCAGGAGGCCAAAATAGTGCTAGCTGAGGGTGGTGGTTCATCTTTATCATGGAAGCCCCAGTCATCTTTTGGATTGGGGGGTTGGCTAGGAATGGTCTAGCCATCTTTAGTAGCAGCAGTAGCAAGATCAGTGACAGCCTCCACATCTTTGATCTCTAGCTGCGGAGGAGAAATTTCTAGATCTAGGTGAGGCCATTTCCTAGAAAATGCCTGACAAGAACCAAGAGGAGGAGCCGAGGACCAACTAGAACCACCACAGGTCGGGGAACCTGAGTGACACCTCCATCCATCATTGCCTCTATTGTTAGAGCGGTGGTAGGAAGCCTGGGAGTGTGGGGTGTGTGAGTGGTGGCCCAAGGAATGACGCCATGAACGGTGGGGACGAGGCATCAAGATTTATGTTGAGGCATCTGGAGGAATTTTGGCAATAGTGCAAGGGGCATTGCCTAAGTGATTTAGCAGCTCCTGTAGGTGAGCTACCTCAAGGGCAACTTTTTTAGCTGGCACTTGAATCTGCATAATTACATTATTAAAAATGCATGCCTTAGTATACATTACAATATTCATATCCAAAAAGCTATGTGTGAAAAGAACATCATTCCTATATTTCTAGAGAGTAAACAAAATTTGCATCCTAAAAGTATGCCAAATCTGGGTGAATTTCTAACCTAGATTCTTAAAGAATCACCCAGAAAAATCATGTGCCAAGAAAATGGTTCAGGCCTAAATGGCTTAAAAAAATTATGAATCGAGTGTCAATAATTTTGGGCATGCCTACAAAACCAGAAGATATGCAAGAAAGACTTTGGTTGTCCACAAAAAGGCCATCCGGAGTCTAGAACCCCAGTATGTTTGAGCGGAGACCCCAAGGGGAGACCTTGGAAGGTAACACACCAAGTAAAAGGGGCAATCTTTGGTTATGTTATAGCTCTCCAAATGGTATCAGAGTGTTTTCTCCATTGAGAAAGAGAAGATTACAAGTGCCATCTTTGGTTGAGCTTGTCCACCATTGGAAGATGGGGAAAAAGCCATTGATAACCCAAACTTGGCTTATAATTGGAAAATGGAGTGGAAGGATACCACTTCCAATCATGCCACTGAGGTTGAATAGACTATATAGCCACTTTGTTAATTAAGTGAACTAGAATTAAAGAGAGAAAAAGGTCAAAAGTCTTCTGATCTGAATAGATAAGGTGGTAGTGTACTTGCATATCTTTTGAGGACTTGAAACTCATGGAAACCCCTGAGAAGAGATCCTTGGGAGTTCTGATGCAATGCACTAGCACCTTGAGTCTTAGCAAGGGGAGTACCTTGAATGGAAAATAGGGGAGACCACCCAATGTTCTGCTGATTCAGGGAGAGGCCATTGTAGAACTCATCCCCAACCCATCAAAGTCAAGGCTTAATAGCTTCCCAAGCTTTCCATATGCTCTTGATGACAAACGAGCCCCATATGGTCACTGGCTCATGCATAATGAGAAGGTTGTGTAAACCAATCCCCTTCCAAGCAGGCCTGTTGATAGGAAAGCTAGAAGATATGCAATGTCAAACCAAAATCTTCCAGGCTTAATCTCTAGTGATAGCATGAATAATCCATTCAAGACAAAGTGCAAGGCCTTGTTTCTGAGTGGAAAGCAAGCCAAGACCACTAAATTCTTTTGGGAGACAACAAAAATCCCAGGCAACTCTATGAAACCCATGATAATCTGAACCAGAAGCCCAGAGAAAATACCTTAGCAATCTTTCCAATTTTTTATAAGAAGCTTTGGGGGGAGCCCAACAAGAATAATAATAAGCATGAGTAGCTGCAAGAACCTTCAAGCAAATCTAAAATTTTCCAGCAAGGGAGAGCAATTTTGTAATCCAATACTCAAGCTTCTTGGTGATCTTGGCAAGCACAACATTCCAAAGTTCAACAAGTGAAGCCTAGAAAGAAAAAGAAATGCCTAGAAAGAGGAAAATCTCTCCATGCATAACCCATTTCCATTCAAACTGGCTGAGCTAAGGTGGAGTTGGCAAGAATGACTAGCAGAAGCAGAGTGTTAGGTTTGACAAAAGGTGTCCAAGCAACTTAAAGCATTGTTGATGTTATCTTCATCCTCAAGAAAAGTGAGAAAGGAATCATCTGCAAAATGGCCATTGACTAACTACGAAGATGATTCGGGCAAGGAAATACCACGAACTAATTCAAAAGACACAAAATGAGCTAGCAAATAGCCAAAACTTTCAGCAGCAAGGACATAAAGCGATGGGGCCAAAGCACAACCTTGCCTGATTGAGGGCAGGCTTCATGAGAAAAAATACTTACTACACTCGATGGAGCATTTCTAAGAAGGAAAGCCAGAAAATTCAATGCCTGTGTACCCTTGTCTGCCCCAATATGGGCGCGCACCATTTTCAGATTCAGCAATTTGACCTTAGCCACTGAAATCTCATCTGTAATCATCTCCTACATCACACATTATGTGGGTTTAGTGACAAAAAATATATAAAAGAATTTGAAAGAAAAACAAACATATAAATACACAAATGTGAAAGGAACAATCATACATACACCGATGTGTAAAATGCTAACCTAGAAACAAATGTCGTGTATCACCAACTGTTGAAGCACTGCAAATGTATTAAGAAGTGTAATACTAGGGATTCCTCTAGGGTTCATGGCATCACTTGCATTGTAATTTTGAAGCCTAATTATCTTAACAGAGCCCCGTATTGAAACTCGGCGTAGTGATCTGAGCGCAAAGAAGAGCTTCCGATCCGTGAGGTTGATTTTTGTCAACTTAGGGCAAGCAATCTACATTGAGAAATTAGGATTCATGCATCCCAGCCTGAGGTACATGAGTTTTGAAGACCGTATATACAACCTTTTCACTCCAAAACAACAATAAATGGACAGATTTCGAAGATGTGGGTAGAGTTTGATGAACCTGTGAAGCCCCAACACACTTTGACAATGAAATGATTTGAGATTTCGAGAATCCTCAACATTGTTGGGCACCTTGGGGAATTTGACGAATGCCACTTTTAGGGTAGTGAGGTCCTGACAATGGGAAATATAAGTTAACCCTTACCCTAAAAACTAAAAATTTATACCCGGCACTTAAAAGTTGCTCGGCACATGAAGGTGCCGAGTGCCATTTTTACTCGGCACTTGCTCAGCACTTGAAGGTGCTGAGTGACAAGCAACAGGTGCCGAGTGAACTCGGCACAAAGAGCAGCTCAACACTTGCACAGGAAATACTCGGCACCAATGGATGCCGAGTGAGCTCGGCTCCAACTGACAAAGAAGATGCTGAGTGTTCTGTTTCAAATTTAGGAAATATAACTTAGGAAATATTTCAACATGAATTCTTTCACAATTAAAACTAGAAAGCCAAACACTTTAAGCTTTCAACCAAACTTGTTAAATCCAAAGAATAGAAGATGAAGAATAATAGAGTAAGTATGCTGGCTTGCTTTCTATTCAATCTGAGATTTAAACTATTACAAATCTGGGAGCATTTGGCTTCAACTAGAAAACCCTAAATTTACCCTAAAACTTCAAATGGCTTCAATACTTCAAACTTCAACTTTGCAGCTCTAATGGCTGCATACAAAAGTGCTTGGAGCAATCACTACTTCACAGGTCGAATCCAATGAACAATAAACTTACAGAATGATCAGAGAGAAGACGTGCAAGTGCAGGCAGGAAATAAGAAAATTTCCTTCTCTGCACTCTGACGACTGGATCTGCTAATCTGCTCTTCTCTACAACTTCTCTACTTTGCTTGATCTGCACTTTATCTACTCTCAATGAATGAATGAATGTAGAGACATTCCTTTTGTCTTCTGACCTAAAACATTTTCCCTCTCATTCCCAGATTAAAAAATCTCACCTACCACATTGATGTTTTCTATCTATTCTGGGTCGTCAGGTGGTAGGTGGGAGATTGGCTCAAGGCACAAACGTCAACACTGCATTAAATTTTCCAACACTCCCCCTTTGTCCCGAGCCAAACAAAACAAGGATCATAGTTGATCCACATCAACTACACCAAGACTCTGTCTTAGGTGCACAAAAGTTCCAATGCCTAAGGGCTTGGTGAAAATATCTGCTAGCTGTTGCTCTAACTTCAAAAATTCTATCTTGATATCCCCATTCTCCACCAATTCTCTGATGAAGTGATATCTAATTTCAATGTGTTTGCTTCTCCCATGGAAGACTAGATTCTTGGACAATGCAATTGATGAGATGTTGTCACAATAAATTGTGGTTCCATCTCCTTGCCTTTCATTCAAATCTGTCAAGATCCTCCTTAGCCAAATTGCTTGACATGTTGCTGCATTTGCTGCTATGTATTCAGCCTCTGCCATAAATTGAGCAACAATAGGTTTCTTCTTGGATGCCCATGAAATTGCACCCAATCCCATATGAAACATGTATCCGAAAGTGCTCTTCCTATCATCTATACTTCCAGCCCAATCACTATCAGTGTAACCAATCAACTTGAATTCATTTGATGCAGTATATAAAATTCCAAATCCCTTGGTACCTTTCACATACCTTAGGATCCTTTTTCCCGCTTGCCAATGGGAATCCCTAAGGGTTTCCATAAATCTAGAAATTAGACTTACTGCATGCATTAGGTCTGGCCGAGTTGCTGTCAAATACATTAGACTTCCAACCATGCTCTTGTATAGTGTTGGATCCACTCTCTTGCTAGAGTCTTCCTTGCTCAACTTTAGAACTATTGCTGTTGGTGTGGGGACTGCGTTACTGTTCTGCACTTTAAATCTCTCCAAGATCTGCCCTGCATACTTTTCTTGAGAGATTAAGATGCCATCATGCATTTTTTTTACTTCTATGCCTAGAAAGTATTTCAAGAGACCTAGGTCTGTCATTTCAAATTCACTTTTCATGGCCTCTTTGAACTCACCAATTAGAGCCTTGTCATTTCCAGCAAAAATTAAATCATCTACATACAAGACAACAATCAACACATTACCATTTGCTGCCTTGATCTAGAGAGTAGGCTCACTATTTCTTTTGCTAAAGTCATTGCTCATCAAATATGAGTCAATCCTACTGTACCATGCTCGTGGAGCTTGCTTGAGCCCATAAAGAGCTCTCTTCAATCTATATACTTTGTTCTCTTCACCTGCAACTTCATAACCAGGTGGCTGCTCCACATACACTTCTTTCTTCAATACACCATTTAGGAAGGCGTACTTCACATCCATTTAAAATACATTCCACTTATGCTAAGCTACAATTGCTATGATAGCACACATGGTTTCCATTCTTGCAACTGGGGTATAAGTCTCATCATAATCTCTTCCATACTACTGTTTTTAGCCCTTGACTACCAGCCTTGCCTTATGCCTATCAATCTTGCCTTCAGCATTGCATTCGGTCTTATAGACCCATTTCACTCCAATCACTTGCTTCTTGGGAGGCAAATCTGTTAGCTCCCATGTCTCATTCCTTTCTATAGCATCTATTTCCTCATCCATGGCATTACACCATTTCTTCTCCTTAATAGCTTCCTCAAAATATATTGGATCAGTATGAGAAATTAATGCAAAATTAACACTCTCATCATAATATTCATACCTTTCATCTTGGTATATCTCCCTAAGACACTTGGTCTTTCTTGGTAACAGGGAGGAGAGTGTGGGATTGGAGTCTTCATTGCTACTGCATTGCCGCCTTGGTCGATCTTCACTGGTACTCGGCGCTAACACTCGGTCATGCCTAGAGGAGCTCGACACTGTCTAAATCTGCTTGCCTTTTCTTCTATCTGCTCCTTCTTCTTACTGTTCATCAGCATCCTCTTCATTCATAAATGGCACTTTTCTTGAAGCGATTGGTGACTCATCAATTTGTCCATACCAAAAGTGATTTTCAAGAAATTCGACATCTCTTGAAAGCATCATCTTGTTGTTCAATGGGTCATACAATCTGTATGCCTTTGATTCTGGGCTGTACCCTGTGAAAATGCATTTCACACCTTTGTCATCAAATTTCTGCCTGTGCTCTTTAGGCACATGTGCATATGCAACACATCCAAACACCCTTAGGTGTTCAACTGTCCATCTTATTCTTGACCAAGCTTCCATTGGAATTCTATCACGGACTGCCTTTGTAGGACACCTATTAATTAGGTAAACTGTTGTTGCCACAGCCTCTCCCCAAAATTTAGTTGGGAGACCTTTCTCTTTCATCATGCTCCTTGCAATTTGAATAATGGTCCTGTTCTTTCTTTTAGCCACTCCATTCTGCTGTAGTGTATAGCTGGCTGTGAGTTCTTTCTTTATGCCATGTTTCCTGCAAAAATTTACAAAAGAATTGGAGGTATACTCCCCTCCTCTATTTGATCTAAGGACCTTGATATAGTGTCCACATTCTCTTTCAACCTGGGCTTTAAATTCTACAAATTTATCAAATGCTTTAGATTTATTTTTTTTAAAATACACCCATGTCTTATGACTGAAATCATCAATAAATGTCATAAAATATGTACTCCCCCCAATGGAAGTAACTTTCATAGGACCAACTAGGTTAGTATGCACTAATTCTAGTTGATATCTAGCCCTCCTAGAATTTCCAAAATTAAAGGGAAGCCTATGTTGCTTACCCAAAATACAAGCCTCACACTTGTCACAAGAATTTCCTACACATGGCAAACCTTCTACCATTCTTTTATTTGACAATAAATTTAAACCAGCATAGCCAAGATGACCATACCTGAGGTGCCATAGCCATGAGGGGTCTTCAATCACACTCCTTAGAGCTGATTGTGTGGGAGGTGCAACACAAACTTGAGATGAGAAACATGTCTCTATCCTCAAGGGAAACATTCTGTTCTTTGTCATTTGAACTGCTGCAAGTAGGTTTTTGCTCCCATCCTTTTCTTGAATGATACACCTATCATTCTCCATCAACACTTTGTATCCATTTTGAATGAGCTGACCAATGCTTATCAAATTGTGGTTCATACCAGGGGCGAAATACACATTTTGTATTTCCTTTTTCTCACCTTTCTTGGTGCGGACCATAATAGATCCTTTACCCACAACTGGTAGGGTTCCATTATTACCCATCTTAATTTATGATTTGAAACTCTTGTCAATGAATGAAAAAAAGGTTTCATTACCACTCATGTGGTTGCTACATCCACTGTCGAGGTACCAAACCTCAGGGATTCCTTCTTCACCAACATTACACATGATGAAGGCAGTGTTTTCACTTCCCATATTCACATCAGCCACATTTGCTTGTCCTGACTGATCTTTTTGTTTCTTCCATCATTCATTTGCATAATGCCCATATTTATGAAAGTAGTAGCATTCTACATCGCTCTTATTTGATTTGTAGTTTTTCTTACCTCCTCTTGAAGTATTTTGTGAGCTACTTGCTCCATCTGCTCTTCCTGAGCTTCTGCTGCAACATTCCTTTGCCCTCCATTACCTCGACCTCTGCCTCTGGAGTTCCTGCCTAAGCCATTTCTTCTTCTCCCCCTTCTTCTTGGATTTGACTGAGCCTTGAAGGCTTGGTCTTGGGTAGAAGAAGATGTGGATCTATTGATCCTATACTCATGGGTTTGAAGAGAACCCATCAACTCATCCATTGTCAAAACAGTGAGGTCTTTTGCCTCTTCTATGGTCATGACCAAGTTGTCATATTTATGAGGTAGACTCCTCAATATCTTTTCCACTATCCTCTACTCTTGATAGTCTTCTCCATTTGACTTCAGTTGGTTAATCACATTGGATGTCCTTGAACTAAAGTCTGCAACTGATTCATTCTCCTTCATCTGAAGGTTCTCAAACTCCCTCCTTATATTCTGTAGCTTTATAGTTTGAACTTTATCAGTCCCCTTGAAGTTCGTCTCAAGGATATCCCATGCTTCTTTTGCATAATTTGCTGCTGCAATCTTTGGAAAAATTGTCTTTGTCATTGCTGCTTCAATCAAACTTAATGCCTTAGCATCCCTCCTCCTTGACTCTTTCAAATGAGTCTTTTGTGCATTTTTGAGAGCAGAATACTGAGTTGGATTAGTCACATCATTGAATCCATTAACTACAAACTCCCACAAATCATTTGCAACCATAATGGTCTTCATCTTCTTTGCAAATGAATCATAATTTTGTCCATTAAATGATGGTGTCTGCTGCCATATCTTTCCTACATCTCCTGCCATGTCAAATATCCCAAGAAAAAACAAATTCCCTAACACACTGTGGATGTGGGGCCTCAAAGCTCTGATACCATGTGGGAAATATAAGTTAACCCTTACCCTAAAAACTAAAAATTTATACCAAGCACTTAAAAGCTGCTCAGCACATGAAGGTGTCGAGTGCTAGTTTTACTCGGCACTTGCTCGACACTAGAAGGTGCCGAGTGATAGGCAATAGGTGCCAAATGAAATTGGCACAAAGAGTAGCTTGTCACTTGCACAAGAAATACTCGGCACCAATGGATGCCGAGTGAGCTCGACTCCAATTGAGAAAGAAGATGTCGAGTGTTCTGTTTCAAACTTAGGAAATATTTCAATGTGAATGCTTTCACCATTAAAACTAGAAAGCCAAATGCTTTAAGTTTTCAACCAAACTTGTTAAATCCAAAGAATAGAAGATGAAGAACAATAGAGTAAGTATGCTGGCTTACTTTCTATTCAATCTGAGATTTAAACTATTAGAAATTTGGGAGCATTCGGCTTCAACCAAAAAACCCTAAATTTACCCTAAAACTTCAAACGGCTTCAATACTTCAAACTTCAACTTTTCAGCTCTAATGGCTGCATACAAAAGTGCCTGGAGCAATCACTGCTTCACAGGTCAAATCCAATGAACAATAAACTTATAGAATGATCAGAGAGAAGACGTGCAACTATAGGCACGAAATAAACTTCCTTCTCTGCACTCTGATGAATGGATCTATTGATCTGTTCTTCTCTGCAACTTCTCTACTTTGCTTGATCTACACTTGATCTACTCTAAATGAATGAATGAATGTAGAGACATTCCCTTTGTCTTCTGACCTAAAACATTTTTCCCTCTCATTTCCTGATTCAAAAATCTCACCTACCGCATTCGTGTTTTCTATGTGTTTTGGGTCATCAGGTGGTAGGTGGGCATTTGGCTCAAGGGGAAAATGTCAACACTACATTAAATTTTCCAACACTCCCCCTTTGTCCCAAGCCAAACAAAACAAGGATCATAGTTGATCCACATCAACTACATCAAGACTCTGTCTTAGGTGCACAAAATTTCCAACGCCTAATGGCTTGGTGAAAATATCTGCTAGCTGCTGCTCTGACTTGCAAAATTCTATCTTGATATCCCCATTCTCCACCAATTCTTTGATGAAGTGATATCTAATTTCAATGTGTTTGCTTCTCCCATGGAAGACTGGATTCTTGGACAATGCAATTGATGAGATGTTGTCACAATAAATTGTGGTTCCATCTCCTTGCGTTTCATTCAAATCTGTCAAGATCCTCCTTAGCCAAATTGCTTGACATGCTACTGCATTTGCTGCTTTGTATTCAGCCTATGTTGTAGATTTAGCAACAATAGGTTTCTTCTTGGATGCCCATAAAATTGCACCTGATCCCATATGAAACATGTATTTGGAAGTGCTCTTCCTATAATCTATACTTCCAACCCAACCATTATCAGTGTAACCAATCAACTTGAATTCATTTGATGCAGTATACAAAATTCCAAATCCCTTGGTACCTTTCACATACCTTAGGATCCTTTTTCCCGCTTGGAAATGGGAGTCCCTTGGGGTTTCCATAAATCTATAAATCAGACTTACTGCATGCATTAGGTCTAGCCGAGTGGCTATCAAATACATTAGACTTCCAACCATGCTCTTGTATAATGTTGGATCCACTCTCTTGCTAGAGTCTTCCTTGCTCAACTTTAGACCTATTGCTGTTGGTGTGGGGGTTGCCTTACTATTCTGCATTTTAAATCTCTCCAAGATCTGCCCTGCATACTTTTCTTGAGAGATGGAGATGCCATCATGCATTTGTTTTACTTCTATTCCTAGAAAGTATTTCAAGAGACCTAGGTCTGTAATTTCAAATTCACTTTTCATGGCCTCTTTCAACTCACCAATTAGAGCCTTGTCATTTCTAGCAAAAATCAAATCATCTACATATAAGAAAACAATCAACACATTACCATTTTCTGCCTTGATGTAGAGAGTAGGCTCACCATTGCTTTTGCTAAAGCCGTTTCTCATCAAATATGAGTCAATCCTACTGTACCATGTTCATGGAGCTTGCTTGAGCCCATAAAGAGCTCTCTTCAATCTATATACTTTGTTCTCTTCACCTGCAACTTCATAACCAGGTGGCTGCTCCACATACACTTCTTCCTTCAATACACCATTTAGGAAGGCAGACTTCATATCCATTTGAAATACCTTCCACTTATGCTAAGCTGCAATTGCTATGACAGCATGCACGATTTTCATTCTTGCAACTGGGGCATAAGTCTCATCATAATCTCTTCTATACTGCTGTTTGTAGCCCTTGACTACTAGCCTTGGCTTATGCCTATCAATCTTGCCTTCAGCATTTCATTTGGTCTTATAGACCCATTTCACTCCAATCACTTGCTTCTTGGGAGGCAAATCTGTTAGCTCCCATCTCTCATTCCTTTCCATATCATCTATTTCATCATCCATGGCATTACACCATTTCTTCTCCTTAATAGCTTCCTCAAAATATATTGGATCACTATGAGAAAATAACGCAAAATTAACACTCTCATCATAATCTTCATACCTTTCATCTTGGTGTATCTCCCTAAGACTCTTGGTCTTTCTTGGTAACAGGGAGGAGAGTGTGGCATTGTTGATTATGGCATGCATGACATCATCATTTTGCCTCTCAAAATCCTTTAGACAAAATTGAAGGATGCTTGTTTTCCTCCACAAGAATCGCCACCTCTGGGAAAGCAAAGAAGAGCGTACCACATCTCTGTATGAAATCCTTGCAAAGATGTGATTCAAAATTAAATCATTTGGTAAAGCAAAAAGCCTGTCTTTGTCAAATGCTCTTTCCCTTGACCTTGTCACTGCCATACTACCCTCCCCATGCTCGCTCAAGATGAACAAAATTTTAGCAGCACTAGTTTGTGATTTTTTCTTTGTTGTTCTCTAGGTTAAGAACCCTACTTATAAAACCATTTTCCTCCCTTCTTAACATTATATATATATATATAAACATTTTCCTCCCTTCTTAATTATATAAAACATATTTTACACATTTTTTTTTTCTTTGATATGTCCAATTATCATACTTATCATCTATGATGACACTTGTATAATTTTATAAAATTTTGAGAGAATTTGCTACCATAGATTTTTTTAATAAAATTAATGCCTTTTTAATGAAATTTTTAATACTTGCCTTGTATCTATGTTCAATGTGAATTGAAAAGTCAAATCAGTTATATATTTTTAATAAATTTTTGGGAGAATTTATTTCTGATAGTTGTTTTAATATTTCTACTTGACTTGTGTCTATGTTCAATGTGATTAGAAAAGTCAACTTCTTCTCTGTCATGATCTTAGCCACTCATTTACTAAGCCCTATCAAGCTCCTTCTCTCATATAAAAATTCCCTCTTAATCCACACTCGAGAATCTTGTAAAATATATTTTCCAATCATTTTGATACGAGATCTCATTTTACGTAATCACTCGTGATCTCTCAACCTTACCCTCTAATAATGAATCACGTTAGATAATTTTAAATATTGAATTAAAACTCAACATGTAATTTACCAATATGTTTTCTATATGGGGACTCGAAACCCCTTTCATGTAGATTTTGAACCCACCAAGATGGACATCTAGAACAAAGTTGACATGAAAAGGTTGAGTAGCCTAAAATAGAAAGATACACAACAATCAAGAAAGATATGGGAAAGAAGAACTTGTTGCCAAGGAGAAACCAACACCAAAGGTTGGTCTCACCTAAATGACCAAATCTTTAAGTGAGAGAGATCATTGGGGAATTGAGGTTCCCCAAACAAAAACTCATAACGATCTTGGATCCTTGATCCATCAACAAAGCTATGTAAGTCCCACAAAAGATGTTATGCAAAAAGAGATAGACTCTCACCACAAAATAGAACGTCCAAAACCTACCAAGACAAAAATTTGAAAACAAACATCTACTAGAATGGTCCCTTGAAAATTATTAGCATGCATCTAGTCAAAAGTGCAAGAACAATAAAAGAGCATCTAAAGAAGAACCTAGAAATGAAAGAGTTGAAAAAACCTTGTCCTTAAACCATGGAACCTTCAAAAATCCACCAGACTAACATGACACCATTATTATAAACTAAATGAGGAGAGGTAAGAAAAATATAATATAAATGAAAGAGATCTCTTAGAATCGATGACACATAATATGCAAAGAATAAAAAGATTCAACTTATTGTGTTTGTAAGAGGCACCCAAAACTAAATATTGGTTAAGAAAGATACCCCAAACTAGTACACTTATCAAGAACAAGAATGACCTTCATGTCTCTAAGAAAAGGAATGGTAAAATTGTGAGTATCTAACAAACCTCATGTTCCTCATACTTCAAGCCATGTGGGAGAAGAGAGGAATCTCCTAAGAATACTTTTGGGTGATGCTAGAGCACCCACAACTCCAATCCAAAACCTCCAAAAAATGAACAGTACTGAGTGTGTAGGTACAATCAGAGAAAGGAACTCCCTCAAAAAAAGTAAAATATCAACATTTCGTATGGTTGAAGTACATGAATGATGTGATAACTTGAGAAATTTATGAAGTGAATGTATGTGCAAAAAGCTATGTATCATAAATGTTAAATGGAAATGAACTAATATATATTGGAAAAAATGAGTATTTTCATGCAAGAGAAGATGAGATATGAGCTCAAAATGAAGATTTGATCGCATCCTCAAGAAGTTACAAAAAATAGTAAGTTCTAAATTCTCTTGCTATAGGTACAAATTATTTGATAAAATAGCTGTAAGGAAAGGCACTAGTGTTAAGAAGTCAAAGGAAGTACCCACTATTTGAAATTGATTAAAAATATGTAGTTGGAAATATTTCTTGGTTCTTCTTCTGGAGGTCAAAATGATTTTTAAAAAAAAGAATCAATTTGAGAATTATAGAGATGCTAAAATTCTAATGCATGATAGATCTTTTTTCTAGTATTTCCATGAAAACACAGATAAAAATGAACCTAGAGACAACCCATGGAGATTAGATCTAGGAAAAATTGTGGTCCCAAATGTATTTTTAGATAGAGAGCCTATAGAATTGTAGACAATCAGTTTGAACCAACTACTAGGATTGTAAGGAAAATAGATGGTATGCCACTCTAGTTAGAAGAATACTTTTGATTAAGCACCCAAGGCATTACAAAAATTAGTAAGGATCACTTTGGGAATAAATATTAGAGAACCGTGAAGTTTGGTAGATATAGGGAAATTGAAAATTTCATGTATAGGGGCCACAATAATTGAGTAATGTATGTTGATAATATGGGTCCTCATTATGTTGAATCCTTTATGGATTTTTCAAGTACAATTTTTATGCATGGTCACATTTAGTTGGAGAAGATGAGCAATGAAAAATTCTTCTTTACTACATGAATATGTGTATGAAAATAAAGAAACTCCGCACCTATTTGGAGTTTGATTTTTCCAGTGAAATTCAAAAAACCTTTTATAATCAATTGGTCTAGATGGAAAACTACTAAGTCTTTCAAGAATTATTCCCTCCATTGTTACTTTAATTCTCCATAAAAAGATTAGCCAATTTAAGAATTTAATTAAATTGGTTACAATTGATGAAGAAGGTGTTAGATAGCCTATCTTGTTGTGGTGCCCACTTTGGGATATACATAAAAGCGTTAATGATTTCATAGTATTCATGGATTTTTTTTTTCAAGAAGATAGTAAGGGTACTTGAGGGAACTATCATAGGGTTGTCACAATCAATTAAGGATATAGTTAGGCCCAAAGAATGTGAAGCTAATAAATGTTATAAATACAACTTGGGTGATTGGATTCTCATGCCAAAATATTTATTGATAAGTTTATATGAGTGCATATATGCACATTACTAAATTCCTTTGTTCATCCCTATAATATTAGGTTTCTTATAATTAATATGGGAGTTATTATTGGTTGAGAAGGACATTATTTAGCCAAGATGGAAGGGTAACATGATGCCTTACTTTATAAATTTTGATGGATATGCAATTGGATACAATAAGATTCAAGATTTTTAATAAGTCATCATGAATAATTTTTAGTTGTTTAGTGATCAAAGTAGATATTATGATCCAAAGGGGTACATTAAAACCATAAAAATTAGGTATGCTCATCAACTACACATTGAATATGACATTATTATAAATTTTGATAACCTATAAGAGGCATACCAAAGGTTCAAGAAATTTAATGTTTTGAATATGATAGACAATCAGAGGCTTTTGAAGTATTAGATAGTTTCCAATAGAAAGAAGGGCTAACCCTTGAGTACAAGAAGGTCGAAGAATCAAATGAAGGTTACCTCCCACCTATCTAACTAATGCTAGTTTTTAACTTCAAAAAATAAATAATGAAAAACTCCAAAATAGAGAAATCCTTACCATTAGTCTTATTTCTAACTAGCATAAAAAATGGGAAAACATACTAGTAGGAAGGAAACATATTTCTGCTATTAGTCCGGTACCTGATCATCTACATATATAAAAAGGCCCCATAGGGCACCAAGTTTAGTGGGATCCAAAACATTAAAAACCAAAAAAATCAAAATCAAATCTAGTTGTTCACTTTCTTTCCCCATTCCTTGCTCTTCTTTCACTCAAGATCCTCCCTATTTAGGTCCACCCCTTATCTTTAATAGGTTTATCAAGGAGCACCCTTAGCCAATCCTCCACTATAAACTATAATAGAGTGGGTAGTTTCACTTTCCTTTCCCAAATCCTTCTCATACTTGTTCATCTATAGGAAACAAAGTGTGGTGATGTCCTCCCCCCAAAAAGTCAAATTTTTTTCAAATGCCAATGTAGTTATCTACCATTTCCTTCATCAAATCCTCTAGCTTCTCCATCTGAGCCTTTCTTTGGCTCTATCTATGGCTATGTTTCCCTTTCTTCCTGCCACCTTTGGGAGTGCCTTTCATGGGGGAGGTGATGTCCTCCCCCAACTTCTATTTAGGGATAGGACAACTTTTAGGGTGTTCAAGATGTGTGAGGGGCTAGTTGGGATAGAGATAACCTTCTTTCCAATGTCCTAGTGTGGTCTCTTCCTCTTGGTGGGATTTTTCTCACTCTTAAAAGACTCAAAGTTGAAATCATATTTGAGGGGAATTAAATTTCTCCATTTGGAGTCATTTACTACCTCTATCAGTAGTTTTCTTGCTCCTTATTATGTCAGTATCATAGTCAATAAGGCTAATTTTCAGCTCAAAACAAAGGTTTTTTTTGGTTAGTCATAGTGGCCAATGAGTCAACTAGAACTGGCAGATTTAAGGCAAGGTGATGTTGGTAAATTTTGCACATAAAACCTTGGTGGATGATATAAAAGGGTTTTCCTTCGCCTCTCTTTTTCCTAGCCATAAAGACATAGTCTTCAATGGAATACAAAAGAAGGTATGAAAAAGAGATTAGATCATGGTTTTTGAAATGGTTGAGAATGGGGAAATGGTAGTAATACAATACCTAAAAATTATCATCAAGAGTGATGTATCCCATATTGGAATTCTTTAGAATAAATGAGAGGGAGGGTAAATTAGTTATCCAAGGTCCAGATATACAATTAAAACTTTTCACAACTTAGTGAACTCATATCCATAAATCATTTTCATCATATATGCATCCATTAGATCATAAAATCACTTAAGCTTTGTAGGTTACTATCAAATAAAATTTGTAGAAATGTAAGTATGAAACATAATAGATTCAATAAAATATTTGACACAATGATTTCATGTGGAAACCTAATTTGGGAAAAACCACCAGTAACATGTTACTCATTCTCATTCTTCTGAAGTGATGCCTTGTGAAAGGCCAACCCTATTAAAAGTTGTAATGCACACAATTAAATGTGGAATAGTTAGAGGATTTCAATCCCCCTATTAGGAATTAGCCTTGTTAGAGGACTTTAGATCATTCAGTTGGAATGTCACTTAGTTAAAGGATTTACAACTGACTGTTAGGTCAACCTTAATCTAAATGATTTACCCTACATTGGTACAATGATTAGAAAGTAACAGTAAGGCTTGATCTAATAACAACCTACAACACACTTGTAGACAACAAATCTCTATTTTTAGTCCTCCATTCTACTTAGCTTTCACACACTTCAACTTTGATAGCTTGTTCACCCTTTAAGCATCCATACCCTAAGCCTTCCTGCTTTGCTTGGCAATAGCAGTCTCTTCTCTTAGGGTATTGAATGAAGCAATTTCTTAGACTCCTTGTCTTCCTTAGGTTCTTGCACATGACAAACTTTTCTACTGACCAACCATCTCTATAAATAGAAAATTAAGATCTATTTTCATTCAACCTCCATCATCCATTTTAGGGTTAGGTTGGATTAGGTAGGATTCAATGAATATACCCATCTCTTCATTTTGATTTCTTGTTATAATTAAATCAAATTAAAATATAACTTAATGGAAATTTTCTAAAGAAATTTTGATATTTAATTATTTAAGAAATATATTAAATAATAGAATTAAATTTAAAGAATTTCTTAAAGTTCTATTTTTTTGATGTATTTATATTTATTTAATTTAATGATAATTATTGAAGAATTTTATTTTAATAATAAAATCTAAATAATGTTATTAAGTAAGCTAATAAATATATTATTAAAAATATCTCGTAAATTAATTAAATACAAGAATGAAATTTAAGGATAAAGTTATGGCTATAATGGTTTTAGTAATTATATATTCAGATCTAGATAGCCTTTTGTCGCAATTTTATTACACTTTTATTATTAACAAGCTTGATTAGCATGTTAGCTAGATATGGATGATTGTATCTGGCATCCAGACATGTACGAAAAGAGAAGTGTTGGAAATCTTCCTCAAGAGGTCTTTTGTTGTATCAAGGAGTTATAAGTTCAATTTTTTTGTTTAAATAAGATATTTATATTGTAATATTTATATTAAGGTCAATCTAACTTGGGTATGCCCTTTTAATGATGTAACAATAAAGGACCATAGTCTCAGGCATGACTGGAGGTTTTCTTTCCCCGTTTTTTCCTACTAGTGCCTATTTGAACGGTGGAACTATATTGTATTTTTTATTTTATTATTAATAAAATTATCATGGCCTTGGCCATTTATCGATGAAAAGGAAAAGAAAAAGAAAAAGAAAAAGTTATGGTTCTAATTATGGCATAGTTATATTTATTTAATTCAATGACATTTATTTAGGAGTTTTATTTTATTTTTTATTTTTTTGATCGGTAAATGGCCAAGGCCTTGATCTATATTATTAATATAAAAGAAATTATAGAACATATCTCCATTCAAATGGGCACTGGTAGGAAAGAACGGAGAAGAAAACCTCCAGTCTTGCCCGGGACAAAATGTCCTATATTATTACAAATTTAAAAGGGGCATACCCTAGTGAAATTATTTACCTAATTTTTACATATAATCTGGGGGATACCCCTAATAATTTACAACTTAAGAAAATCCATAGTCTCTGCCGAGTGATGCTACAATAGCGAACAAGGGATAGATTATAATCTCTCAATTCTTTCTTCCTACATCCAACCATTTTTTATGCTAGACACTCAAACAAAGGGTTAGTAGCTTATGAGAAAGAGAGAAAGACACATAGATATCCATCAAGATAAAGAGCTAATCATAAAACACTAACCTAACTAAAAAAGAAGTTTAAAGAAGGAAAGAAAAAGAGACCA
The DNA here is from genome assembly GCA_028749045.1 of Cupressus sempervirens. Taxonomy (NCBI): domain Eukaryota; kingdom Viridiplantae; phylum Streptophyta; class Pinopsida; order Cupressales; family Cupressaceae; genus Cupressus; species Cupressus sempervirens. The sequence continues at coordinate 515,162,249 of CM053793.1, read as the reverse complement.
AAAATTGACAGCGAGTTAATCTACTAGAGAGGGAATAGCGGGAAACTTTGCTAAAATCTGAATGTATTCATAATAACCAACAATATGAGACAAAATACCACATCATAAATAAATTTTAAAAAATGGAGTCCCGAGCCATGATTGCACTTCTAAATTTCATTACAATTAAAAATCATAACTTAACCAAATATAGCGAAGATGAGCCTCTTCTATGAGATCGCCCAGCTATAACTAATAGAGGAGGCTTACTAAAAGATTTATAGATCTAAAGAACCCATATCAAGAGGCTACATGCCTACCAATCATTAATGGAGATAGAACCAGTGACCAAAAGGAAGAAAATGGGGGCTATAAAACAGGTCAGTCGAGCAAATCTGACTGACTTTAAATAATTAGTCATAATTTGGAAAACAAAGTCTAATCCTCATTGAAGATCTACTACTATATTCTAAACTACATAGAATCCCAAACAATGATACTTCACCCAGTATCCATAAACTCAAAGAATTTCCTAAGGATGGAAGTCGATAAGTAGTTCCGAGAAAGCTAGATGATTACCAAGTACCAGATCTATATAATTTCTAAATTGAAATCACCATCTAATTAATGATATCCTTATGATAATTACCAAAATCTATAACTTAATCTAAAGTGAAAATTAAGAATTTATTAAAGCTTGGAGTGTTTAATTTCTAAAAATTTCATAAGATTTATTCGTACCTTAGAGATATCGCATATACAGTTGAGAAAGCTATTAACTAAATTAAAATAGAGTAAATTGGGCCTTGCACTACCTAGTGTTAACATGTATCACAAGCCTAATCTGAAGTAAGGGATTAAATCCATCTCAATTTAGATAGGATCCTAAAAGCATCCAACATCAAGAAATACACAAAACCTCATCCAAATATCCTTATATAATATATTTCATAATGTATTAACACACCAATTTATAGCAGAGTGCTTATCACCAATTTATAGACCCCACATTTATATGTATCACTCTGATTTATAGACCATACATTTTTGCTAAATACCGAAGGACAAGCATCTTAGCTATATTAAGCGTAATAACAAAATCGCTACCATAATACATACTAAATATTTCTATAGGGCTAAATCTAACCAGAAAAGCTAGTATCTAACTAGCCGGGCCCTTTCCTTCCTTCCAAAAAACATTAATCACATCCATCATGTCGTTTGGATACTCCACTCGATAATTGGGAGGAAATACATAGTCCTGTTTCACCCTACTTGATTTCTTTGCATTTGGGGTACTGAATACTAGATCATCCAGATTGTCGAAAGACACCTCTAGCTTGATGTAGGCGTTGAAGTGGTGAAGATAGTTGAGGAGCCATTCTTTTTTTCTTCTATAATAATCTCTCGCCAATGAAGGAGAAAATGCAGACTGGCTTCCATTTTGGGCCATTCTCTATAGAAGGCTAGGTTATCCCGGATCATCAGGGACTGATGGCGAGGAGCGGTGATTAAGTCCGAATTCCCTAAAGGAAGATTCATATACCTTTCATAGAGGGGAATCCTCCATTTTTCATCGATGCTAAACATGACTTTTTCCAGACCCTTTCTCCATGACAGGACAAATAGATCATGACAGAGCTTGACAATATCATTTGCCGCTACTTTAGCTCTTACCAAACATCCGATAAAGGACCTGATGATGTCACTATTGGTCCTCCAGGTATATTGGTAATCAAACACTCCCTCTCCTAGAGCTCTATAGATAGCAAAATGCATCATGTTGTCCACCGAAAATAAAATACGATTCCACCTTTCTGGTTTCACCGATCCACAAAATGCCATAGTTTGACTTTCATAGGCGTGGAACAGGTAAATGTTGGATTCCATGTTTAAATTGGGAAATTGGGGATGGATATCTCAGACGAGCTCTCCTATAGATATCGAGGGGAAACTTCTAGATGCAAACATGAGAGATACAATCTCAAAAAATACCTAAATGAAATTTCCAAAGCTAGCCTATGCTAAGTACTTAAGGCGTAGAATAACACCTAAGAGGGAAATCATTAAACGAGATTGCAATCTTCCTACAAACTATGGTTTATGCAATAATGATGAGAAGGGTACCTAAATCATACAAACTATATACTTCACACACTCGGGATACCTCAAAAAGATCTACCAAGAAATTATAATTAAAAGATGAAGATGACTGAACTTCTTCTTTAGTGATGTCACTAAATAAGATGAAAACTACATCCTACTGGAAGAAATAATTAAACTATACAGACTAAAAGGATACACTCAAGTTAGTCAAATATTAGAGTGAATTAGAGTATTTTTATTAACGAGGTGAGAGTTGACTCCATCTGCTCCTAAATTTGCTAGCTGATCCGCCAGTGAATTACCTTCCCTGTATATGTGACAGATCCTATACTCTTCCAACTTATCCAATAGGGAGAGAATTTCTTCTAAATGTGAATTAAGGACCCAGTTGGGGGTGGATCTTTTTCTAACAGCGTTTAAGATAATTTGAGAGTCTCCTTCAATGATAACTTTTGATAAATTGAGCTTAAGGTATAAATGAATCCCTTGATTAAGAGCCTCCAGTTCTGCTATGTTGTTAGAGGTGGGTTGGATAGACATTTCTTTTTTAGCTATCCAAGATATTGCCTCATTATTTATAATACAACCAATACTAGCTGTACCCGAGTTATCGCATACAGCTCCATCAAAATTTAGTTTGACCCATCCAATTGGTGGCGGCTCCCATTTGCAGATTTTCCTAGCCTCTATACTTTTCTTCATATAGATAAGAGGGGGGTTAATTAGGTTAGACTAGCGCCTCTTCATAAGGCCATCCCAATTTGAAAAAGAACCTTCCTCTAACCTTGATTTACTTAAGTGTGAGTTGACCAATTCTAGAATACTAACTTCAATTTTGACCATGAGCTTTGCCGGTTTGAGTTCCAAGCTCTGGAAAATACGTCGATTCCTTTCTTTCCAAATTTCCCAAATAATGATAGAAGGGGAGATGTTCCACAGCTTACTATAGACACCCTTTACTATTTCCATAGGCTAGCTAAAGAGAAGATCAACCAATGAATTTGGAAAAGGTGTAGACCAGTCCAACATCCACCTGAGCCATTCCCAACAACTTTGAGAGTAGGAATAGTTAAACAAAAGATGATCAACATTTCAATATTGCAATGGAAAAGGGTACACCTAGAGGGACCCTAAAAACCAAGAATGTATAGTCTATCCATTGTTAGGATCCTCTTTTGAATAGCTAGCCAAAGAAAGAAGCCAGCTTTTGGGAGACAAGAGGAATCCCAACATAGTTGTGATGGGATATCCACAAACTCTGTTTAGTGAGCTTTGACAATAGTCCTATAGCCATTGCTGACCGTATATTGCCCATCATTGGAAGCTGCCCAAATTAGAGTATCCTCTCTGTTAGTTTGTTTAATTTTTCTACCTTCCAACAGCTTATCAAAGCTTTCAGTTATCTCTTTTTCAAAACCTAGTCCTTTGAGCAATTTCGAAGACCATTTTTGTGAACCTTCTACATTTGACAGAATCTTGTAGTCCTTAACTTTATTGCCCCAAAGGGTCATTAATTTTTTTTTGAGGGTCGGGTTATTAAGATGGAGAGAGAGAGAGGTGGATTACCATCCCAGGAATCCTCCCAAAATAGGGCTTCGTTACCCAAGCCTACATCCCAAGTTAGAAATTTACAAATCATACTACGACATTTTATCATGAAGTTCCAACATTCTGATCCTTTGGGAGGAGAAATAATTTTGAAAATTGAAAGCTGATCCTCTGTGATGAGATATTTATTATAGAGTATCTTAGCCCATTTACGGTTATGTTCATTGTAGAGATGCCAAATAAGTTTCGCTCCTAAAGCTTCATTTTGCCATTGAAGGTTTTTGACCCCTAATCCCCCTAATTCTTTAGGTTTATAGATATTCTTCCACTTGATGAGAGCCCACTTATTATCTCCATCCCTATCGTTCCATAGAAATTTTCTCATCTTAGTTTCAAATTTCTTATGATTTTGCTGAGAAAGAGGGAGGCAGGAAAGTGGGTTGGTAGGAATGACTGATAGTACTACACTAATCTTAGTACATTTGCCTGCCTTAGTTAGCCATCTATCCTTCCACAAACCTAACTTGGAATCTAATTTCCCTAGAGTATCATCCCAAACCTTACCTAACTTAGTTCCTTTCTCTAAGGCTATACCAAGATATTTGCAGGGGGTGGTTCCTTTCTTAAAACCCATGATCCTACAAATTAGTTCCTCAATTTCTATCTTGGTGTTTATAAAGAAAATTTTGGATTTGAGATTGTTGACCTTTTGTCTCGAGACTTCCATATATAGGTTAATAATGCTTTTAAGAGATCGAGCTTTTGTAATTATACTTTTCCCAAGCAGAATAGTGTCATTAGCAAACTATTGGTGAGTTATATTAGGTAAATTTTTGGAGACAGTGATACCTGAGATCCACTAATTGTTGTATGCGTCCTGAACCGCTCTTCCAAATGCTTCCACCATAATAATGAACAGTGAGGGGGATAGAGGGTCCCCTTGTCTAATTCTTCTAGAAATATCAAAAAAAGCTTCTGGAGTTTCGTGGATGAGTACAAAAATTTTAGGGGTTGAAATAAATTTGAAGATTAGATTAATCCACTAGTGTGAGAACCCAAAAGCTTCTAGCATTTTACATAGGAACCTCCAGTCTACCATGTCGTATGCTTTCTGAATATCTAGTTTCATGAGCATACAAGCTTCCTTATTGAGCCTTGCAAAGTGAATAGTTTCTTGAATGGTGATGATACCATCTAGAATGGATCTACCCGACATGAAACCAGTTTGTTCCTCTGAAATAATCTTAGGGAGGATCTTTTTGAGTCTATTTGCTATAATTTTGGAGAAGATTTTGTAGACTATGTTGCATAAAGTAATTGGTCTATAATCTCCTGGAGAATTAGGATTAGACTTCTTAGGGATCAATGCAATGAAGGAGTAATTAATTTCAGTAAGGAGAGAGCCTCCATTTCTGGATGCTTCGATTGCTTTCCAAAGGTCAACTCCTATGATATCCCAACATTTTTGGAAAAAGAATGCCTAGAATCCATCAGGACCCAGAGATTTATCTGGATTCATGTTGAAAACCACACTCTTAACTTCTTCTAAGGTCATAGGTTTGATCAGATTAATGTTATCCTGGTGATCCACAACTTTAGAAATGACCTTCAAAAGGCTCGTTTGCACTGTGTAATTTGAACCTTTATGATTATTTAATAAGTTTTTGAAATGATTAACAAAGGTGTCCATAATTTCTCCTGGTTTTTTGGTTGAGATTCCTTGTTGATTTTTGACACTCATGATTTTGTTCTTTTCTCTTTTATATATGGTGGAGTTATGAAAGAATTTAGTATTATGATCACCTTCTGCCAACCATCTTTCTCTTGATTTTTGCCTCCAGATTATCTCTTCTTTAGATAGAATATTTTATTGTTTGGCTAACAGTTCTTTTTCAAGGAGATAGCTCTTATTATCCATACCTTTACTAATCACTTCCGAATTAAGATCTTTATGTTGGTTTTCTATATCCAATTTTTCTCTAAAAATGTTGTTAAAATGTTCTTTATTCCACCTAAGGATATGATCCTTAAGCATTTCTAATTTGTTGACGAAGACAAATATTTTAGACCCTGCAAAGCTCTCTTGGTCCCACCAAGATTTTACATTACTTAGAAAATTTGGATCTAGGAACCACATTTTCTCACATTTGTATGGCTTTCTAGCCGATTTAAGGGGCTCTATGAATTCAAATCTAACCGAGAAATGATTTGATCCAACTATGGGTAAAATTGAAGACTGAATGTCAAGATTGATGAAATCTAGTTCCCCTTTAATCATAAATCTATTGAGTTTCTTTGCTATGTAAGCAAAGTCCTTTCTTCTATTGTTCCATGTATAAATGCCATTATTGGTGGGAATTTCAATTAGATTATGAATGGCACACCACTCTTTAAATATTTTAGATGCTTGCGATAGCATCTGAATGCCACTGACTTTTTTGTTGAGGTTAAGGATGGTATTAAAATCTCCTCCTAATAGAAAAAATTCATTATTATGACTATTCAAGAATTGACCTAGTTCTTCCCAGATTAGTTTTTTATCAATATTATTAACCGGACCATACACATTAATGATAATGAAATTGAGGTTTGATTTTAAACTTTGAACCTTATCGCTAATCCAATTATTAGAACTATTAAGGATACTGAAACTAACCTTTCTTGGGTCCTAGAGGATTCCTAAACCCCCTGATGCCCCTGAAGATTCTTGAAACATGGACCGCCATACTCCAAGCATCCTACTTAACTTATCTATTTCTATAGAATTTAATTTAGATTCTTGAATTAGAACAATATCAGAGTTAAAAAAATTTAGGTTATTTTTTAATAACCTTTTTTTGCCAGGGGCGTTGAGACCCCTAGCATTCCAAGTAGTGATCTTCATACCTGCTCGGGAAGCCACTTCCCCTTCCCATTGTGGAAAATTTGGTCTATCTTCTACTGTTCCTTGCTCAGACCCTCTACTTCTCTAAGATTTTTAGAGATTTCCTACCTCTTTTACCCTTTACTTTGCTGCAATTTGGAGATTTAGGTCCTTCTTGAGACATGTAGATACCTAGCTGATCCAGGTTTACTTCTGCTATCTGTACTATATCCTTTTTTTCTATTATGGACTATTCCTGATCCTTTAGCTCAACTTCTGATAGAATCTGTTTAGCTAGACCTATTTGACTGGTAGATTCTATTGCCAGATCTTCCATTTGAATGTTTAATATATCTCTTCTAAGATCTTCATGAGTGTAGTTCTCCCCCCCTAATTGAATAATTCTCTAAATAAGTTCTTCCTTCTGAGTTGCTGAAGTATTGTCACAATCTTTAGGGCTGAAAGCTTGGACTAATTCATCAGTGAGCTGATCAATCTTTTCCCTTTCTACCTCTGACATGTCTAGTATAGTGTATGATTTATCTAAGAAGATCTTCTTATTCAAAAATTCTTAAAACTCATTGATTGTTATCTTAGTTGTTGTGTCACTGTCTTTGACTTGATACTGAATTCTGTTGTTAGGGGTAAATGGAGAGTAGCAGGTATCTATTGGAGTTTTCCAAAACTTGTTTTTTCTGGTGGCTTTCTCTGGCATTCTTTCATCTAACCTAGGCTGATTAGGTTTTGGGAAGCTTTCATCCTTTTGAGATTCTTGAACACTGCTATACCTACATGAAGTGAATAACATGCGGTTTTCTAGCTCTACTACTTGAGTTTCATGGATATCTTCTGGATAATCTGTTTGTAGAGGGTCAGGGATCCCTCTCAGTTGACAATCTTTGCTTACTTGCATTTTTGTTCCCTTACATTCCTTGTGCTATTTACAAGTTGGTTCTTCCATTTTACTGGTATAGTTTCTTCTGCCTTTTGGGAGCTTTGTCTTTATGCCACCAGATCCACTTTTATTAATCTTATGTTTATTCTTGCAATTTCCTATTTCCTTAAATTCCTTATTAGTTTTGGGGGGAGATACCAATATTCATTACTCTTGTATCCTTTATTAATTCCACTTTTGAGGCTAATGGTGAGACTTCTATCTTCTCTGAAATAATGCTTTTCAATGAAGCCCTTTGTCTTGTCTAAGAAACTTGACTGATCTGGATTTCTGGATTTTAGATCTATTTTCCTGGAGTTTTGATCCTTCTGACTATTTTAGAACTCAACCTTGGAAATTTGTTCCTGAAGTCTGAGGTAAGGGGAAGGACCTTAGGTCCGATATTAAGTGTAATATTAGATTTCAAGATATCAATAATCTTCCCTTTATAAGCTTGAAAGCTTATAGTATAAGAAGCTTTCCTAGTAATAATTTTCTTTTGAAGCTCTGAAGGGTAATTACTATTTAAATTAATGAAAATTTTAACATTATTATAACTAAAATAAGAAGCATCTATAGCAATAACTTTTCCTATTGTAGAGACTATCTCATAAATGATATCAATATCACATAGCTCCAAAGGAAGAGACAACATGGAAAACCATAATGGGATCATGCAATCCACCCTATCTATATGAAAATTAGGAAACCATTCTACAAATTTGACACAGTAGCCTTAAAAAAATCATTTAGAGACAGCAATAAATTCATTTTTAATCGATTCTTCTTCACACTTTAAAAACAATGTATTTTCATAATGGTGGAAAATAATTACCTGGTCCTGGGAGTTACCCGATAGCCATTCCATTAGAGGATGGATATCTTTGTAAGGACTAGTCCAAATTGCAAAGATCCCTTTCAATCGAAATTCAAGCCAAGAATTTTTGATGTCATCAATGGTGATGTGAATTGGGTTATCATGGGGGTAGGACCGCAATGTTCTGAGAGAATTATTAGGGTTAGGAGAATGGGAGTCATGGATATGCCGTCTGTGAGGAGATATGTATGTAGGAGGGGAAATTGGTTTAAAATCTAATTCGACATTTGAAAAGCTTGGAGGAAATGAGGCATTCCCCAGGAGGGGCTCGGTTATGAATGATTTTGGATGCACATACTTAGTCATGTTAAAAACCCTGATATGGTTGTCAAGCTAATCTACTGTAAAGATTGGCATTTGGGGGCGAACTCCAAAATGGTCTTCATAACCAAAAGAAGCATCCACATTGGTTTTAACTTTTTGAAGCCCTCCTTCTTGATAAAAGCTTATAGATTCATCTACTAATTTATCTAGTACCTCAAATCTGTTGGCCGTAGGGACATCGAAGGTTGCGTCTGTCTTTCCATATTTTTGGTTATGAGTTTTGCTTCGGTTCATTGGAGAACATTCGTGCTTTGCTACTTTGATAGCATATGAATTCTTGGGGTGTCTTCTTTTATCCCTCTACCCTCGATTCAGGCCTAAATAATTAACGAAAAACTTTATTTTTGGCATTTTCGCAAGCAGAGCTTCCTCAGTTACTCTCTAATTAATTCTTAAATTAGTTTTTTTAGGAGTTTTATTTTAATAATAAAATGTAAATAATTTTATTAATGAATATCTTATTAAAAATTCTTTGAAAATTAATTAAAGAGAGAGAAAATTAATTTAACTAGTATAGATATCTTAAATACATCTATCTAAAGAAATGCCAATAGATATCCACTACAAAATAATTATAATTTAATTTACTCCATTTGAAAGTATTTATATTTCCTTTATGTCCATTTATTTAGTTTTTTCCTAACTTAAACTTTTTGTTTTAATATATATCTAAATTATATAATTTAATATTTTATCTAGTATTTATTAAATTACTTTTAAAATTATATTCTATCTATAATAACATTTAAATTTTTTGACATGTAGATGGTTGTGAAATTTAACCTAGAAGAATAAAAGTTACCATTAACAAACTCACAAATTTATGGAAAAGCTCTGCTCTACAAAAATGACAAATTCAAACATGAAATTTGTGGGAAATCTAGGCCAAAAGTGGAGGCATCAAAATAGAAAGAAACATCCCAGAGACCTCCATAGGAGGGATGGCTCCATAGCTAACCGTAGCAAAATTCATTACGAGCTTGGGAAAGTGGATGCTAGATTTGAGGTTCCAATGGCCAATAGGTTTTCGATCTTGGAAGAACATATAGGAGGAAATCAACACCAATGTCGAGAAGGAGGGCTTCAAGTAAACATTGTAGAAGCCTCTTTTGACTGTTCAAACATATTTGAATCCCATGCACATTTCCCAGTTTTCACCGTCGAATAGTTAGATGATCAAATTTGAGTTTTCAATCTAACTAGATATGAGCAACCCAAGCTTATAAATCCTCTATCTCATCCAAGGAGTAAATCATTGGTGGCCATGACCCTAGCCGCTAAGATTCCCTTCAAGCCTTTTTCCCCTTCTTCCTACATTCCCCCTCATCGCAGACAAATCAATACCAACCAGTCATGTAACCCTAAAACAACTTCAGGATTTTCCCCTAAGAAACCCCAAGATAATCCTATTAAGATTTCCATTGAAGCAATAGATGACTCCTGGTATGATTGTCTTAAGAAGGGTTTTTTTCCTATCTAGAATGCCCTACTAGAATAAGTCTTTCTTTTAATAGAGTGGCTAAAAGACAACTATCAGGAACATGTAAGTATTTTTCACCATTTAGACAATACATTGTTCTTAAAATGTGAGGAAGAATTTGTTAAGAAAGAATTCATTTATGTTTTTGAATTTTTTTTAGAGGTTACTATGTCAAATTTTTAGAATGGTTTCATAATTTCCACTTAGAAATGGTCAATTGCATGATCCCCACATGGTTTTCCCTAATTGCTCTCCCTCTGGAGTTGTGTGATATAGACATTATTTATTCTTTAGGTTCTGCAATTGGTGAAGTCATAGCTATTGATCTATCTTTCTTCTATTGTAATAATGTTAAAATCTTCATTAATGTTAGCATTAAACATCCTTCAAAAATCCAAAAGAGAGTTGAAACAGGTAAAGCTTCTTATGACAGTAAATTTCAATTATATAAAGGGAAAATCATTGACATCTTGAGATCTAATGAGTTACAAAAAATTAGACCCAAGATACTTCCCCTTACCTTAGATTTGAGAAGTTTATTCCCTAGGGTGAGCTCTGTAATAAACAACAGCAACCAGGAACAAGGTAAGGAGATCTCATATTCAAAGAATCAGAATGATCAGAATGCTCAGAATAGGCCAAGGACCTCTTTAAAAAGCATCATAATAGGGAAAGTAATAGATTCCTCACCAGCCCCAAGATCAGATTTCACAGCAAAAACTAAAGAGGGGAAGGTTGGGAGATCCCCAAAGAGATAAAAAAGAACATAAGAAAAAAGCAACAAATGTAATCAGAAATGATACTATAAAAAGTGGATATGAATCTACGAAATGTTAGCAAAAAAACAACAAGAAGAATACTGCTGAAACTGGAGAAGAACTTGCTTCTGTACATATTAAAGATACTATCAATGATAAAGATCAAGGAAAGTGCTTAGTTTTAGCTCTAGCAGATTTGGAAAATCAGAATGTTAGTACCAGTAAGGAAGATTGGGGTGGCCCAGATCATCTTAATACAGAACTAGATAAAATTGTAAAATATTTTGAGAAGAAAGTACAAAAAGATATAGATAAGAATGATAAGGAAGGCCTAGTACTAAGTACACCTAGAACAGGAAACAACAAAGAAGAAGAAGGTCTCTCTAAAATGCTTTTTTGCAGAACAGGGGAGTTATTTAGAAGCAAAGAGGTATTTGGAATTGATTCAAACAAAGATAGAAATAAGAATTTAAATCTAAACATATTAGAAAAAGAAAACATTCTTCTATTCTCTGCAACGAAGATGGGAAAGAACAACACCTCCATTATAGTAGAGAATCAGGACTAGGAGTGGTTGCATTCACAAAGAGAGGTTGAACCAAAGATAGTGAAATCCAATAGTAAGGGAATCAAAGGAGTATCCAAATTTTGGCAGACCTTGAATGAGTACCCATCTTCTCCCTTCACTTTAGAGAAGGATCAACCAAATACATGGGACAAAGAGAGGGCAAGAATAGAATCAAATAGTTTAGAGAATTATGATCCTCATAAGGAAGAAGTTTCTACTCTATATCAAACAGGCCGCCCAGAGGATAATGAAGCAAGTCTTATAGAGGAAAGAGAATCTATTGATAGTTACCTCAGGTAAAACAAGCAACAATAAAGAGCCACGAAGGGATACAAACACCTCTATATCAACTCGGCCCCTAGCTTCAGTCAACATGATGAATCCACCCAAAACATTTAGTAAATTCTTGCAAACTCCCCTCGCTAGCATCAGCTCACCATTTACTCCTAACAGCCTAGATCAGTAGACACACAAGGGAGAGATCCAAGCAAAAGATCTACCAATATTGGAGTTTCAATAATTTTTGAATCAGGAATGTATCTCTGATTCTTTATATAAAGGAGATATGGAAAAGGAGGACGATATAATGATTGATCAACTTACTAAGGAGCTAGTCCAAGTTTTCAATCTAGAAAATCTTGATAGGTCTTCAGTAATACAGAAGGATGAACTCATTTGGAGGGTCCTCAAATTGGGAGATGAAAACTATTCAGGTGAAAATCTCAGAAGAGATATATTGAACATTCAAAGGAAAGAATTGGCCTCACCATTTTCCAAACAATCTGAAATAGATAACCAGAATGCTGAGGATAATAACTCAGAGCAACAGGAACAATTGCTAGCAAGAAAGATTGTTATAATATAGGCAACAGAGATGAACACTGGACAGCTTGGGATTCATATGACACAAATTGGGCCTAAATCTCCTTGTTTTGGTAAAAAAAAAGGAAAAAGAGGGAGAAAGTCACTAAAGGAACTTAGAGAAACAGAGAGTCTCAAAAAGGATCAGCAGAAGATAGATCAATTGTTTCACAATGGGAAGGGGAAGTGTCTTCCTGCTCAGGTATGAAACTCACCACATGGAATGCTAGGGGACTCAATGCCCATAGCAAAAAGAGGTTACTTAAGCATAACCTCAAATCCTTTAATTCAGATATTATTCTCATTTAGGAATCTAAATTAAATTCAATAGAAATAGATAAATTTAGCAAAATGCTTGGAGTATGGTGTTCTATGTTTGAAGAATCGGTAGGTGCCTCAGGATGTTTGGTCATCCTCTGGGATCCTAGGAAGGTCAATATTAATATTCATAACAATAATAGAAACTAGATTAGTGGAAAAGTACAAAGTTTAAAATCTTATTTAAACTTTACAATTATTAATGTGTATGGTCTCGTTAACAATACAAATAAACTACTAGTTTGGAATGATATTGGTCAACTCTTGGATATTCTAGATAACGAACTTTGTATATTAGGGGGTGACTTTAATACGATACTAGATTTTAAGGAAAAGATAGGAGGTTCACAAGTGCTTTCACAAGCATCTAGAGACTTTAAAGAATGGTGCACTCTGCACAATTTAATTGACGTTCCTACCAGTAACAAGACCTATACATGGAACAATAGGAGAAAGGACTTTGCCTATATTGTAGAGAAGCTTGATAGATTTCTAATCAAAGGTGAATTAGACATTAACATCTTAAATTTTCAGTCTTCAATCCTTCCCATTGCTAGATCAGACCACTTCCCAGTCAAGTTTGAATTTATTGAGCTTCTCAAGCCTTCTAGGAACCCCTTCAAATGTGAAAAGATGTGATTTTTAGACCCAAACTTCCTCCATGATGTCAAATTATGGTGGGACCAAGATAGCTGTGTAGGATCAAAAATGTTTATCTTTATCCATAAATTAAAGATGCTAAAAGAGCGCATCCTTAAATGGAATAGAGAACAATTTAATAACATATTTAGAGAAAAGATGGATATAGAAAATCAACTTAAAAATTTAAATTTAGAGGTCATCAAAAATGGCATGGATAATAGTAGCTACTCCTCGAAAAGGAATTGCTATAAAAGCAAGAGTCAATCTTATCCAAAGAAGAAACCTTTTGGAGATAGAAATCAAGAGAAAAATGGTTGGCTGAGCGTGATCGCAATACAAATTTTTTTCACAATTCTACCTTGTCTAATAGAGCCAAGAGGACAATCACATGCATTAAAGACTGGTTAGGAAACTATTCTAAAAATCCCATAGATATTGCAGACACCTTTGTTGATTTCTTTCAGGATCTACTGAATAACTAGCATTGCTCAAATTATATTGTGCAGTCTAGTCTTTTAAAAGTTATTCCTAAAATTGTTACCCAAGATGAAAATAAAAACCTTAATAGACCCATTACTTTAGAAGAAGTCAAGAGAGTGGTTTTTGACATGAACCTGGATAAATCATTAGGCCCAGACGGATTCCAGTCCTTCTTCTTCCAAAAGTGCTAGGATATTATAGGTTAGGATCTCTGGAAAGCTATCGAAGCTTCTAGAAATGGGGGCTCCATCCTTGCTGAAATCAATTATTCCTTCATTACTCTGATTCCAAAGAAATGTGACCCTAAATCTCTAGGCGATTTCAGACCAATAGCCTTATGCAATACTGTCTATAAAATCTTCTCAAAAATTCTAGCTAACAGGCTTAAAGGGATTCACCCCAAGATTATCTCTGAGGAATAAACAAGTTTCATGCCAGGCAGATCCATCCTTAATGGTATCATCACCATTCAAGAGATGATTCACTTTGTAGGCCTCAATAAGGAAGCATGTATGCTCATGGAACTGGATATCCAAAAACCTATGATATGGTGGATTGGAGATTCCTATGCAAGATGTTAGGAGCATTTTGATTCTCTCATCAATGGGTTAACTTAATTCTTCAAATTCATATCGACACCTAAGATCTTGATCGTTGTCAATGGTACACCTAAAGGCTATTTTGATATTTTGAGAGGCATCCAGCAAGGGGATCCTCTTTCTCCCTCTCTTTTCATCATTTTGGCAAAAGAATTTGGGAGAGCGGTGACATATGCTTATAATAAGCAAAGAATATTAGGTATCACTGTCATGAAAAACATGCCTAATATTACACATCAGCAATTTTCTGATGACACCATTCTCCTAGGAAAGAGTAAGATCTCTAAAGCTTACTCCCTTAAACGTATCCTGGATTTATATATGGAAGCCTCATGACAAAAGGTCAATGCTCTAAAATTGGAAAATTTCTTCTTAAATACCTCTCCAAATATGGAATCTCAGATTTGTAGGATTATGGGTTTCAAGAAAGGAACCGTCCCATGTAAATATCTAGGTATAACTTTAGAAAAAAGTTCAAAATCAAGAAAGGTTTGGGATAACACTCTCATAAAACTAGATTCAAAGTTATGCTCCTCGAAAGATAGATGGCTCACCAAGGCTAGAAAATGCACTAAAATCTGTCTAGTGCTTTCAACCATCCTGACTTACCCTCTGTCTTGCTTCCCTGTATTGAATCAAAATCTTAACAAACTTAATTCCAAGATGAGGAACTTTCTTTGGAATGATTGAGACAATGACGACAAATTAGCTCTTATCAAGTGGGAAAATATTTGCAAACCTAAGACCCTTTGGGGTTTAGGGATCAAAAACCTTCAGTGGCAAAATGAAGCCTTACGGGCAAAAGTCATTTGGAGGCTATATCACGAATACAACCTTAAATGGGCTAAGATCCTCTATAATAAATATCTTATTACTGATGACTTGCTCTAGATTTTTAGAATTAGCTCCCCTCCTAAAGGGTTTGAATGTTGGAACTTTATGCTGAAGTGTCGCCATTTGATCAATAAATGTCTAACTTGGGATGTTGGATCTGGGGAAGAAGCATTATTCTGGGAAGATTCCTGGGAAGGTAAACCTCCACTCTCCTCCTACAAAGTACCCGTAACTCTTAAGAATAGGCTCACTAAGCTTTGGGGAAACGAAGTGAGAAATTATTGTTGTATGGTGGACTCTGAAGGCTCTCCATTGTGCAATTGGAAATCTCTCAGAGGTCTAGATTTTGATAAAGAATCAATCTACCAATTTGAGAAGTTTGTGGAAGGTAGGAAACTTATACAACCTAATAAAAGAGACTCCCTTATATGGGCACCATCTAATAATGGGAAATACAATGTCAAAGATAGATACAAGGCCATTCTAGAAGCTTGTAAACTAGTATTTGTGGACATCCCACTAAAGCTTTGTTGGGACCCCTCCTGCCTCTCGAAAGCCTGATTCTTTCTTTGGCTTGCAATTCAAAATAGGATCCTCACTATGGATAGATTAAATCTTGTAGGTATTCAAGGCCCTTCAAGATGTGCTCTCTGCCACCAAAGTTTAGAGAATGTGGATCATCTTCTTTATCTTTGCCCCTATTCCCAAAAATGTTGGGAATGGCTTAGACAAATGCTGGGGTGGTCAGCCTCCTTTCCTATATCATTTACTAATCTGATTCAAGGATGGCCATCTTTTAGTGTCATAGGTGTCTATAGAAAAATTTGGAACATTTTACCTTCCATCATGATTTGGGAAATCTAGAAGGAAAGGAATCACCACATCTTTCACAATTTGGATCTCAAACTTGAGATTCTTATATCAAAAATAGAACTTGCATAGTAGAAACTATTAACGCTTACTTAAGAAAAGTGAACCTAGAAGAAGGATCATTCTCCAACTAGGATGGCCTCATGAAGAAAACCTGGCCTAATCTAATTAATCCCCCTCTATATTACCCTAAGGCTAATAAAGAGGCTAGGAAGAATTGTAAATGGGAGCCACCTCCTCTTGGATGGGTTAAACTAAATTTTGATGGGGCATCTTGGGGAAATTCAGGCACAACTGGGGTTGGATGTATCATTCATAATGAGGATGGGCTATGGATAGCCAAAAAAGCTCAGTCGATTCTACCAACATCCAATAATATAGCTGAACTTGAGGCTCTCCTCCAAGGAATCTAGTTATGTCTTCAGCTTAATTTACCTAAATTTTTTTATCGAAGGTGATTCTCAGATCATTGTGAATGCTATAAGGAAATGGCCCACTCCCAATTAGGCACTCAATTCTCAACTAGAAGTGGCTCTGTCCCTCTTAGAGAAACTTGTTGACTTTAGGATTGGTCATATCTATAGGGAAGGTAATCAACTTGCAGATCATCTTGCTAACTTAGGAGTAGATGGTATTAACTTCTTGCTTATAAACGACAGTTACTCTTTGGCTCCTTAATATTCTAATTTTCTATTTTACACATATTTAAGGTAGACTTATCTTTGAGCCCATTTAATTCTCATCTGACCCTTTTTAACTATCTTTAAGTCTTCCTCTAGACTATGTCCCGGCAGATTGAGTACTATTCTATCTATATTAATTTATTCCATTTTTATCTATTTTATATATTTGATACCTTGTGGCTTAGCATTAATAATCATTAATCGATATGGATGGTTACGAAACCATTCACGTCATCTTAGTGCCAACTTCATATGTGTGATCGTTAGGAGAATCATGTAATTATCTTCCTCATCATGGCTAATCACAAGCTCTTGCTCAACATTTATTTATCATTGTTTATCGTCTTCTTCTCATTTGCCCCTGTAGTTTAACCATTGCCTTCCAGAATTTTCCCTTCACATCTCACAAGTGTTATCAATCAAACTCAGCTCTTCTCTGTCATCATTGAGCATGGAATCCAATATAGCTCTCTTCCATACTTCAAAGAAGTGCACTATGGCCTTTTGTGGAGCAGTGAAACCTGAAAGATGGAATCAAATTCTACACCCAGTGGATGACATGACACAGTTTTCTATGAAAAAATCCCTGGGTGAAGGGGTTTTTGATTATGAATACACTTGGAGAACAAATTGTGACATCATTGGGTCATTCATTGGCTGCCTGGTAAGAGCCAAAGTTCAAGCTGATAGCATAGTTAGGCTTTGTCACAACTTGTTTGTCCCTTCTTGGAGAAATGAACTTGAACAAGTGGTCTGTACTATAGACAAGAAATTATAGATTCCTTTCCCTAAGAAATATATGAATCTTCCACTTGATCATCCAAATCTTGACACAACTCCCCACCGCCAATCTCTACTCGTACAAGAGAACTTTACATTTTATCGTGAGTGGACAAAGATGGAGGCCAATCTGAATTTTATTCTTCACTAGAGGGAAATCATTCTTGAAGATAATGTGGAATGGCTAATTAATTATCTCCATATCTTCAATGCCTACATTCAGCCTGGGGTGACATTCAAGAATCTGAACTATTTAGACTTTAGCACACCAAATGCAGAAAGAACAAGCAGAAGTAAAGTTGAGTTTGAGATCCTATGAATTACCAGGTGGAACACTTTAGTGACATCGAGGATGTAATCATAGTCCAGTGGAAGGAAGGAAGAGGTCCAGTTGAAATATGATTCTCTCTTAGGACTAGTATCATATTAGTAAGGTTTTTATATAGAGTAAGCAATTTTGTTAGCATGCTTTTGACTCTCTAGTTAAATATCTTAGCATGATAAATATGTATAGATGTTATATCATAACTTTTCTCTCTTAGCTTTGTGTATAAGAACCTCTCGGTTTTATATATAATACATGGCTACTATTTAGGATAACAATAATTTAGGGCTGTCGAGATCCTACCTTATTTTAAGAATTCATTCTATGCATTCTCTAAATGTGGGTAGTTTGAATAATTATGCTTGAGCAATGATCAGGTTGGCTCACACCTCTTAATTTAGGTTTCTTTTTGTATATGGGTTGCTTATCTATTTTTTTCTTTGAAAATGTGTTGATAAGACTTTGGCATTTTCCCTCTGATCGTTATTTCCCTCTTTGTTTAAAGTAGTTAGTCTTCATGCCATAGATCTATTTTCTTAACTAGCCTCTTTATACATATCATTTAGGTTAATTTCTTATGAATTAATAAATGGTCCCTAATTAGGGATGAAAGTATTCATTTTTTGTTGATAATTTATGTAGTCTTTAGCTTGTTAGTTTATACTTATTCTCTTCTATGCTATTATGGTGTTAGATGCTAGAGTTTCCTTAGCTTAACAGATGTAATCCAGAAGGTTCTTTTCTCAAAATGCATGGATAGTATGGATTCCTTCATTGGATTAAGTTTTTATTTTTAAGGAGAGGGCTATCCAATTGAACTCCTCTTGTCAATAAGAGTTCTATGTTAAGTATGGATTCTCGGTCTAGTCCTTTGGTCTTCTCTCATCTTCTTAAAAGCTGCTAGATTCTGGGATAGGAGTAATGTCATTTTAGAATCTTTTGTTATGCTGTTGTATGACATTTTAGCATGGTTTCCATTCAATTTTGGCATGATCTCATCCAGTGTGGCTGTGTTTCTCTTGGTAGTAGGGGTTTGGAGCGAACTTTTAGTCATTTTTTGAGCTTATCAATTATCCGTCTTCTACCCTCCCTGTGATTCTCTCTTCATGCAATATTGGTTTTATCTCCTTGGTCATCATTGTCCTTTGTCCTTTGGTTTTCTTTCTCCCCTTTTGGTAACCATTTTATTGCTAGTCTTAGTGTAGGTTTTCTTGTTGCTTTTTTTCGAGCAAGGTGTTGTTACATTCTCTTCAGGAGGAATTCCCAAGTGGTGGTTAGGTAGCTGCTTCTAGATGTTTTGAGTCCAGATAGCCTTAGAGTGTAGGAGGCCTGACTTAATCTAGCATTTCCCCGTTTCCCTAGTCTGAGGTTTTTCATGAGCTCTTGGATATTGGAGTTTATGATTGTTTGTAGAGAGTTTCTGCCATAATGTTATATTTCTTATGTGGATTCTTTTCTTTTCAGCTCTGGTATGATCAGGCTATGGTAGTCATGACCCAATCTGAGTATCCTAGGTCAAGGACTTGTTTATCTATTTTCATAGCTTTCCTTCTTTAGTTTATGTGTAATTTTAAGTAAGGTAGAGGATCGAACACAGGAAAAAATTGGCTTCTATTTGCTAATTTTCTCTCTTTTTATCTAATTTTTGTTCCTTTATTCATATGTGGGTGCTATTTAGAGCTTATTTCCAACTCTGACAAGAGAGTATTATTGTTTGTTATGGGCTTCTTTTTTTCAAAATTATTTGATTTAGTAATGGATAGAAATGCTCAGAGATTATATAAGCAATACTACTAACCAATTCAATGGCAAGGCAATCAAACAGGGATGCAAGCTTTTCATCGCTTCACCTAGATTAAAGACTACTAGAATCTCGCTAAAAGGAGCTGCTAGATTCACAAAGCATTATATAGTATTTTCAATGTAAATAATTATCAAATGTGAAGTTTAGTTAGGATATTCTAATTGGGGTATGCCCCTTTGTAGGTGTAATAGTATAGGACTGAGGCCCCAGGCTAGACTGGAGGTTTTCTTTCCCTGTTCTTTCCTACCAGTGCCCGTTTGAATAGAGGAATGCCATTGTAACTATCTTAATTTTTATAAATATATCATAATGGCCCTAACCATTCTACTGAAAAAAAAATAAAAAATAAAACATTAACACACTCACACCATCAAACTCCCCCCAATTCTGACATTGTAGAATCCCTATCAGTATTAATAAAGATATTTTAAACTTTCAAAAAGTGTGCATGGAGATGTAAAAGATAATATTTGAACTACAAGTTGCCTTTGGTGATTGCACAATTAGAGGCCCAAATTTAGGGCATAAATCTTTATTAGAGATCGGGAGTTCATTTTTCAATAACTAGGATTTGGAGAGGCAATTTTTAGAGAATGAAGCTTTTTAGAAGGAAGGAGTTTTCTGACATGCTTCATGTGTTTGCATGTTTCCGTGTTAACATCAGATTCAGGTAGAATCTTGTGATTGATTTATGCAATAGATTTGCATTTTCTAATCTTCTCTCTGCTTCGTGTTTAGAAAAATTCATTCATGGAAATTTGTAGGTTTGTTTGATATCATTGTTGAAGCCCTATTGAGACTCTGAGTTTGATTTTGTTTCAAGGTTATCTGTGTTTAAGAAATGAAAATTTTGGAAAACCCCTATGCTTGTAAATTTTTGATCGATTGGGTTTTTGTTTAAAATCAAAATTTAGAATGTAAATTTGATTAGTTTATTTAGGTTTCCCTATCAAATTAAATTTGCAATATTTATTAAAAAATAATATATTAAAGAATTTTTTTGTTTTTTATTGGGGGGAGGGTAGGGGGAAGGGGGTGTGGGTGGGTCTTGTTTTATATTGTTTTTAAAACAATTTATATTATTAAAAAAATAATTGACAAGGGAGGCAGGTCTCACACCGTAACTTTCCTCCCTACAACAAGCATTTAAAGGCTAGCTGTTTGGGCCTAAAGCACTTTTAAATTATGTTTTTTTTTTTTTAAATTTAAAATTTATAGTTATATTTAGTTTGTTTTAATTTAAAATTATTTAAGTTTTAAGTTATTATTATATAATTTAATTAATATCATATTATTATTAATATTAATTATGATTATTAATAAAGCTAAAGTATTTATTAATAGTCTTCATTTTTATATTAATAAATATTATTAATTGCTATTTTTATTAATATATATGTTAAAAAGATAATTATTACCACTAATAAATTGATTGTTTTTGAATTAATTTTTAATAATATTTAATTAAGATATTTAATTAAATTATTATTATAATGAATTAGAACCATTAATTGTGAATGGGTATTAGTAAACTTCTATTATTCTATTAATAACTTATTAATCATTATTTAATAATTATTTGTTTAATGAAATAATTAATTTTAAATTTTGTTTTATAATCCTAGGAGAGACATGAAATTGTGAATTGTGATTTGAAAAATATGTATAATTTTGATGAACTAAAATTTTGCTCAAAATGATTCAGTTTTAAATGTAAATGATTTTTATCACTAGGGTAATTTTATGATTCGTAAACCCTTGTAGTTATCATACTTTGAGAAAATGAAAATGTGAACCTTGATTAAAATAAAAAACATTATGAACTGTAATACTTGAAAATGAAAATGAGATCTTGAAAATCTATAATTGAAAATTAAACCGTGGTGTTTTCAAAACCTTATGAGTTATGGAAATTAATTTTGTATGTACTCTTTATGACATGAGGTTTATTGATGTCAGGTTTTGGGGTTGGCTTAGCTTTGGTCAGTTAGGATATTTACTACAGGCTTGGGGATTTGTGCTATGATGCAATGATGATGTTTTGTATAGGATTTGTTATACCCAACCTTGTTGATGTGTCATGTGTTTCTATGATGAGTTTGATCTAATGATAATCATTGCTTTCTAGTCTTCTTGTTTGAAACTGAGGTGGTTGATGTGTCTGTCCCTATATAACCTTTAAGTCTTTCATCAATTATATTTGAATTGTGTCTTAGTTTCTTGTATAGGACTAAGGTGATTATGTGGTTTTTTCTTGGTGATGTCATGTTATGACATAGATTTGGTTTATGTTTACTTGATTTTAGATCAGTCATGTTAGGATGATCGTATTGGTGGAATCTATGATCTTATGATCAGTGATGTCTATAATATGTTCTAGTTACTTTTTTGAGAACCGATTTGTGGTTTATGGTCAATTTTGATCTTTTCCTTTTGCTAAGCTTAGGGTAGGTTATCTATATGTCATGTTGGGAAGTGACTTACAATAGATGTCAAAGCCCTAAAGATGTTGCTTGGGTAGCCTATTGTAGGTTGTTTTAATAAGTGATAATATTTCACTAAATGGGTTTAAAATAAATTAATGAGATATGGTACCACATAAACTCACTAGGGGGCTAGAGTTCTAAGAGACTACTAGGGTAATCTTAGAGTTGACTCGTTATTATGCCTTGTCTATACAAAAGGATATTGATACTATAAAGAGACACTAGGGGGCCAGAGTCCAAAGAGGCTACCAAGGTAACCTTACAGTTGGCTCATGTGATGGCACTTGCCCACTTACATAGTAGCTGTCCTACATGTCCTTGTTGCCTCTAGGTTTAGTTAATTGTTGTGTCTTGGTACCCTTTGAGATAGTTTTCATTCAGGTGATTCCTTGAACCTAGATTTTTTGATAAGAAAAAAAGGTTTTATATGGATCTTAAATCCCAAAAGTTCTTACATAACAAAGGTCTATAAAATATTCAAAACAAGCCCAATAATAGAACTACAGCCAATAGAAAGGCCAGAACATAAAACAAGCAAAAAACCAAAGAAGAAAATAATAGAGACTAGGAAAACCAAAGTTAGATCTCTAGATAAACCTTCATTTACTCCTCCACCTTCCTATCAAGGTCTTGAATGGTTTTTGCCACTTCATAGGCTTTTTGAACCTCCTCTGCCATTTGCTTCTAGTTCTTCACACAAGTTTGATCCAAGTGGCTCTAGGTTATGTTTGTTATGGTGTCCTCTTCCAACCTATCTTCTACTTTTTCATTTTCCTCATTCTCCTCCACAAAACCCTTAGCTTTTAGCTTACCAACCAAGGAAACAATATTTTCATTGAGAGAGTTTAGAATAGATATCATCTAGTTAGCCATGTTGTGATTGTAAGTCTCTAGATTATGCATCCTTTTCTCAACCAACCTTATAGGATCCACTTTGTCTGTTAGATTCCATTGCTCAAACATCTTCCTCTAGCTTTCCAATTGTCCCATTCCTTCTTCTGCCTCCTCGAATTCATGAAAAATCCATTTAATAATCTAAAATTATCAATCATGTTTTTTTTGCATTTTTTAGCAATTTCATTCCCACCTCCCTTGTGTTGTCAGTGATGGCTAGTAGCACGGGTTCAATTAGTTCCTCCAACTAGATCTTTCCCTCCTTTTCCTCAAGGATTTGGGGATTCATGATCTCTCTCACAATCCCCATCTTTGAGGTTTTGGCATTGAAAGTTTTCCAAGCCATACACTTGTCTTTAATAACCACCTCTCCACTTCCTTCCCCCATTTTTTCCTTTTGTTTCTCCTGAGGGGAATTGGAGAGGGAGGAAGCACAAAATTCTTTGGACCAAAATCAATTTTCCCCTCTAAGGGCACAATCTCCTCTTTCATCCTCCTCTGCTTCTTCTTTGGGTTTGTAAACATCTCCTCTTTGTTCTCAACATCCTCTCACTTATTCTCATCATCTATATCCATGTCTTTTACTTCCTTATTATACTCATCTTCACCCTATCTAGCAACTTTGGGTCCATGGCCCCTAGGGCTTTTCCTCCATAAAAGTTTACTTGGAGTAGGTGTATCCTTATCTTTACCCTTGGCCTTCTTTCCAGACAAAAGATAATCTTCCTCCTCCAAAATGATACCCTAAACATCTTTTGAATATGAGGAAAAGTTAGAGCTTTCTATATCCTTAGATGCAACCACAAAATGTGACAAGGATTTACTCATACCTTGGGCCTTAAAATGTTCATAGATCAAGAGAAGTAAACCCTCGTGTAGGATAAGGTTAGCACTAGGTTTTGTCTTGTACCCTAAAATGTTCTTATTCATTGGAAGAATACAAATAAAAATGAAAGGAAATCTTAACTCCATAATGAAAAGGATTGAGAAAATCAAAATGATGGGTTGTAACGCTACCAAATCTCGTATTCAGAGAAACAAACTCAATAATAGGCCTCAACACATACCTCCATAGCTTCATAATCAAGTTTATCTCATATTAGGTTTCACTTTTCACCACTTCCTTGTTCTCCCTTGTGTTCTTGGTAAAATCTTTAACCACATTTACAAACACCTTTTTGTCTCTGTATAACTTTAAACCCTCATCTGGGATTTCAATGACATGGGTGATGAACTCCATAGTAACTTGATATGACACCCCATCAATTTTGACCCTACCATCCTTCCAAAAATTTACCATAAGATTGTTAATTGCTGGGTCATAACCATGAAGATTGGCAATGTAATTTGTGATACCACCCTTTTCAAGTTTCTCCGAGACTTTAGTCCTTTGCTTCTATTTTTCCACCTCACCAATTGGTTCTTTCATTCTCTACTCACCCACCATCTTGGAAACCTAAGTAGTATCCTTTCTCATAAACTCTTTCCTCTTTTTACCTTCCTCTATCTACTATATACTTTGTTGAAAACCACTTTTTCTTTCACCATTTTATCTTTCCATTCCAAAAAATTGGTAAAGACAATAAACAACCCATAAAGCCGGGTGATTTGACATTGAAAATGCTCTCTGTTAGTTCCTCCTATATTTTCCATAAATGTAATTGCTTTCACACAAATTGACATTAGTTTCCATAATTAACTTGAATTTCACTTGTACCTCCTTGGATCCTCTCCTAATTAATTAGGCTTTTTGAGTTTGATATCATGTTTGGGACTCGTGTTTATCTCCTCAGTGCAATGGGAGTGGACCTTTTTAGGTTTCACAAGGTTGGGTGGTAGTGCATTTTCTTATACCATTGGGATTTGACCATTGAATATCATTTCTAGATGTGTTTGTGTTGATGTTTTTTTTATCTGATCTTGTATTTCTATGATGGATGTTTATACTCTAAGTATTCTGTATTTGATTTCATGGATCTTACAAGATGATGGAATCTATTTCATGACAAATATTATTTCAGCCTTTCATACGCTGTGACCTATGTAGTGGATGACTGCGCATTCTATTTATTGCCTAGTGGCATCTTGTAAATATATATTGGTTTTAGTATTAATTAAACTTAAATGTAATTCAATGTCATGAGACCCTAAGAGATGTAATCTATTTTATGGTACGCGTTTATGTTAATGTAATTAATGCTTCCACTATATTATATCGATTATTGTTAAGTTATTATCTTCCAAAATTTTTTTTTGGAAAACTTAGTGAAGCTTTAGGTTAATTTATTTTGGGTTCCTTAGTAGGGAGTTACATAACATTTGTCTCTAAATTTGAATCCTTGGAAAAGGTAGAAGAGAAAAGCTATGATCCTAAGACATAAACCCTTGCCACATGGCTTACATTGAAGGGAAATAAAGGTAAAATAATTGACATATCTAAAGAAGAAGAAGGGATAGCTCTGGTGCAAACTATATACAGTATACACCCTAGGCTTTTTGCATCATAGTTAACACATCAACCTCTATTTAATAAAGCTCATATTGAACACAAGAAAGAAAGTATCATATAATTTTACAGGAGAGAAATGGACATGAATTTTATGATAAATAAAATGTGTTTGAATACTAGGAGGTTAGAAAAAGAACTTCATGACTTAAAATGTGCTTGAAATACTTAAACTATTATGGTTGTTAAAGAAAGCTATGAAAAAGAGGTAGTCTAAGATCTTGATCATCAAGATTGCACTTCTAAGGTGTTAGAAGATATTTTTGTCTATAACACAAATCTTATATTGCCTAAATGTGATGAGTTGCTCAAGGAGTTTAATAGCATATACAATATGCTAGGTTTATTTGCTAAGGGAAAATACATACTTTCTAAGACATAAGGGAAGGTATGAATTAAAAAAAATCTTTGATGTTAAAAGAGGTATCCAAATTCTCCTACACAAATGAAGGCTATCATTGATTTCATTGAAAGTGTTATAAAGAATATGAGTTATATAAATCAAGAATATCATTGAAAGTTGGAAGAAAAGTTAAAGGTAATTACTTCTATTGATCATCCCTATTTTCATATCATCAAGAATGAAGAAGGTAAAACAAAACAATTGAAAGAGTGGAGACATAAATTTTTAATGTTTCCCTAGGAATTAACAACTAAGTTCAAGGAGGAATAGAGTTTTCAAATGGATTCATTCCATATGATATTGAACAAAATGAGTGTTGTCGAGGATAGCTTCATAAATTTTATAACACATGTCAAAAATTTTAGAGGAAAGAAATTGGTTGATCTACAAGCCTTTGGTCCACTAGTCAAGTAATTTGTTTATCTCACACATTCGTAGATTGCAATGTGGATTAGGTCAACCTAAGTGTTTCTAAAGAGGTTTCTAAAGAGGTAATTGTTATTGACAAAGTGGAAGAGGCTTAATTTTTTTTTCATGTTTTCTATTATCATGTAGTTATGCTATTAGCTAATAATTAGTTATGTTTATGATGATACTGAAGTTGTGGTGTACCTCTTCATTTTTTATAAGAAAAGATACCAAGACCCCTTTTTAAGAAGAAACAATTTCAAGAGATGTGAAATAATATAATACTTGTTAAAAGAAGAAATTTTTCATTTTATGTAATGACTTGTTTGGACATGAAACTACTATGTTGTATTTACTTATGAATGAAGTTAATATAATGAAGATCAGGGATAACTTTAAAAAATCCCTTTGGGGAAAAAAATAGAAAAAAAAAGAAGAAGCTAAACTACTAGCAAATCTAACATTTTATGGCCAGGAAAATTTTCATATCAAGGGCAATTTTTTTGTGCCATGTAGGAAAATAAAATATTATATGTTGGTAAATTTTTATCGCACTAAATTTTTTTATTTCAAATGTGGTGAATTAATTTTTTCCTTGCTGATAGATAAATAAATGTTGGCTATTTCTTTTCTTGCCAAAAATTAGTTTGTAATGTCAGTGGAAAATTACTTGTTTTATAGGAAAATGAATAATAATGGTCTTGACTAATCTTTCTAGGTAAATTGAGAATTTTTAAAATTTGAATATGAATTTTCCAAGTGTATTGGCTAGGGACCTTTAGAGCTTTATGGTTGCCAAGTGTACTATCTATTAATAATAATTCCTAACTTGTCTTTTTTCACTTTAGTATCCTTAATACATTACTGTTATCGATCATTGAGTAATTAGAGATCAATGACATAAGATGCATTTTGGGGCTAGTTGCTTGAAAGATCAGGAGCCACATGAAATTCTCTAGAATGGAGACATGTGTCAAGTTTTTCATGACAACCAGTAACTAAAATGTAATGGGACTAACAATTACATTTAATATGTTCCATTTCTAGCTAGCTTGGTAGGCATTCTGACTATCCCCTCCAACATTAATGCAATTATATTTCCCTCACTTGAAAATAAATAGGAATACAAAAACACAAGATATGAAAGATCATGAATTATTTAATGAAACTTCTATTAAATAGTCTCTTAAATTCCTCTTTCAAAATCATTTTCCAAATTCTCTGTTCAATTATTTGTTCTTAGTTTTGTTTTTTTACAGATTTTCTTAGGTGTTGTATATAGAATTTGTAGATTTGTTTGTAGACTCAAGTACCAAATTTTATAATTGTCATGGATACACCAATTCGATTGAAATACAACATAATGGGTTTGTAAAATCCCTTTTTGGACATGATACACAAGGATGTGCTAGAAATAGTTTGCATGGAAGACTCCACTAGTCTTTTCTTGCTATGCTTTATACATGGTTCTCAGGCATGAACTCTTAAGAAATGAGAAATGAGTAGAAATTTTGACACTTCTGCATGACATTTTTGAGGAGAAAATTTTAGAATATGATGTGAAAATCCTTGTATTGGTTGAGCAAGTATTGAGGTTTGGCATTGGCATCACTTTTGTGGACATAGCAAAAAAGTGTTGGGAGAAAGGCATAAGGATCATTATACAGAAGCAACCCTTACTACTAGGAATGAATGAATGCTAATTGACTCACCATTAGAAGTGGGAATGGATCGAGAGGGATTTTTTGTGGAAGTAGTTATTGTTGGATGATGTCAATGACATCAACTTCATATGGCTGCATGAGTTTAGTGACATTATCATTCCGAAGATATTCCTCTTGGAGGGGCTTGAAGATCTTTTTGATTAAAGGCTTCAATCCCTTAGCTTGTTTTCTATACTTTGTTAACATATTTTAAGTTTCGTTTTGTTTTTATAATAAACCAATTAGTAGTTACTTTGGATTGGGCCTTTTCTTTAATGTAAATTACAAAATAGTAAAATTAGGTTGATTTAATTAGTTATTTTGAATATCTATGGTATAAATATATACATTATATAATCTTGAATCTAATCAATGAAAATAAGAGATTTTTGCTTCTCAATTTGTTATTTCTATAAATGTGTGAATTGTTATTCAATTTTATCTTTATATTATTATAGTTTGTCAAATCTCAATTCTAGGTATTTAAATTATTTGGTTTTAACTGTAATTATTATAGAGTGATACTAATGAAAAATGATTTTATGAAATGCACTATTCAAATGTTAATTTTTGGCTCTATTATAAAAATGAATTGTTAGAAAGTTATAAACATAAAAAAGGTTTCAAAAATCCCTTTATGGTTTCATATTTGATTCATTAATTATAGTTAAAAATATTCAATTGAAAATTCTGCAATGAAAATTTGTAATATGTATATTTATGTGCTAAAATTTTCAAATCCTATAAATTTTGATAATATATGAATGTAGGGTCATGCAAGTTATATAATAATAATTGTTAATTATTCTAATTTGTAGTTAATAGTTATAATAATTTTAACTAATATTAATTTATTTAAAAATATTAAATAGTTTGTTAAAGATAAACTTATGATACATGTAACATCATGCAATTCAAATTGTATAAATTATATTAAAATTTAATTTGAAAATAAAAAGTCTAAATTATAACTTATATATAAATATTGATATAAAGTATTGAATTATTAATTCATTACTTCCTTTTTTCAAATCTAGATTTATTTAAATATCATGATCATCATAACTCTTTTTATCATATTTTGAATTAACTAAAAGAAAGTCATGGTTATATAAATTTAAATCAAGTTATCATTATCAAGCAATTATTGACTATAGTATAAATTATTTTTAATTAAGAGAAAATGTTATGATTTTTAAATAAAGTTATCATTATCAGGCAATTGTAGATCGATGAATGATTATAATTTAATAATTTTAAAATTGTAATTTTTCATGTTCAATTTTATTCTAATGCAAATCAAGGATTTTTGAAATCGTCAACATATTCAAATAATATGTATGTGGGTCAGTGCAAGAAGTTGGGTCTCACTTTTGGCCAAAAAGTGGAAGTGTTTTTCCTATTTTTGAAATATTTCATCAATTATGCCAAAATTTAAGCCATTTATAGACTAAATATTTAAAAAATTTCAGAAATAAAAATTGTAGTGCTTGAGATCTTCTTTTTGAATATGTAATTTTTTTGTATACCCATATGATAGATATATTTTTTGGTATGAATCTTAAAAAACCACTTTTTCAAAATGCCTATTTTAGGACCATACCACACTCATGTATGGACACCATAATTTGACACAAATAAATGAATTTTTGCAAACCCTTTTAAAAAAAGTTATCTGACACACCAAAGATTGACGAAAATATTTTTCTTGAATATTTTAATGAATATTCTTTTTTATTAATTTTTAATTGGCTATGAAGGTAAATTTTAAAACCTCTTGTGTATGGACACCACAATTTTATCAAAATTTCACTTTTTTCAATCTTTTTTTAACTTCAAAAGAATTGAATGTAGATTGATGACATATAAATTAATTTAAGAAAAATCATAAAATATAAAAGTTATTAAAGTTTTAGTGAACGTTTCTATTTTACATTTAGGTACCAACTTTGATTAAAAAATAATACAAAAATATTAAATAAAATTATAATAGTATAAAATTTATATTTCTAAGATCAAGATAGTGAGAGCTCTAATGTATTTCTGTTTCATAAAAAATTTGATCGGGAAGACCCTCTAAAAATTATGGCAAGCCATGAATTTATCAATTCAATGCCTTAGTCAAATTTTGAGAGGCCAAGGCATAGGTTTGGTCTCACAAAGCCTGTCCCAAACAAAAATCTGAGGGAAAAAAATAAATCTTGCCTCATGTTGTGAGAAATGGGCACCCATTATTTGAAATTCAAAAAATGGGTACCCATTTTAAAAAACTAAAAGCAGTATGTAAAATCACCCCAAAACTTTTTAAAATGATTTTTTTTAGAAACGGGTACCCATTTGTAAAAAATTCAAATTTTTAATCTTTTGAGAAACAAGTACATTTTAAAAAAAGAAGAAGAAGATGTGTACCCAATTTTTTTAAAAATGTGTGCCCACTTTTTAAATTTAGGGTCGGGTACCAAAGCCAAAAATGGTTGCCTATTTTTTAAAATTGGGTACCCGTTTCTAAGAGGTCTCATTTCACATATTTGACTTCCACAGAATTGTGACCCAACTTTGTGCATTCATCCATGTTTTAACTAAATGTGTACAACTCCACTTTGTCACTTAAATTTTAATTTGCAAAAAATAGATAATTTAATATTTTTTATGTGAAAGTTTTAACAAAAAGATCTGGATCATCCAATGAATGATAAATCAACAACCATGACTCTATTTTGGGGCTAATTTTCAAATATAGAAGTTAAATTCTATTTTTAATTGAAATTAGGATAAGTGTCCAAAATCCCTCAAGAGTCAATGTGTCAGTTATAGTCTTTCCTATGTCCAACCATTGATTAAAACAAAGATTGATGAACTAAGATGAATTGTAGATTTATTTGGGCAATGTCTTCCTTTGTGCCTAGATTCATCTAGAATCATGATACGTGTTGAGACATTGCTTAATTATGTGTTTTTTGTTAAGTTAATCTTTACAAATTACATGCTTGAGCATTGGTAAATTACAAATGACATTACAACTATTAGCTATAAACTTTCAACAAGAGTCTCTTAGTCTTTATTAGTCTTGACCGTTAATTGACAAAAAGATCAATTGCCTGATATGATTTTTGTGTTAATTTTTGGGATGTTATCAATGTTCTCAAGAGTCATCAATAATTGTGACATGTGTCAAGGACATATTTCTATGATACATGTCACAATTCCAAATGACACTTGACAACAACAATAACATTCCACAAATTGACCCAAAAATCATATCACACCATTGATTATTAAGTTCTCTTTTTATTATTTAATTAATTAATACTTTTTAATATTATCATTATGTGCATTATTGATGACAATAACTTACACATATATTGTACAATACGTTAAACCATTAATTACTTATGTTGTGACTTTTAACTATTAAAACTTTTCTTTTATGTTTTTAGACTATGAAGTATTCAAGAGTCTGAGACTGTAGAGTTTTCAACTTTTCAAAGACTCTATATGAATTCTAATTTATATTTTGAATATGAAAATTCTAAAACTTAAGGAACACAAGAGAGCACAAATTACTTGAGTCTCTACTAGCACTAGTATTATTGAATCTTGATTTTGGGTATTTAATTTTTAAAATATTTTTTTGTAGTGCACTTGCAATAGTAGAAGTCTTATTTTCTTAAGTTTACATTTTACAATTTTTTAAATTAGAGCTTGAATTATAATTCTATGTAATAACTAATACTAGTAACACACATGGGAAAAAAACAAAGTCAAAAACCTCCAGTATGATTCTAAGCCAAAATAAAAAGAAAGACACTATAGAACTTAGGCAAGTTCAAAAAACCCAAGCTTTCAATGATGAATATTATGATATTTTTATCCTATTATCCATGAAAATTTGGGAATCATGGGAGTTAGACATTCATTGTTTAATAAGTAGAAGGATCCACACAAGGGGAGAAATTATTTCAAATTTAATAAAATTATTGGCACACATGCAAATAAACTAGCTACTTTGGTTAGTGGATTAGAAAACCTCATTGTACTTAAAGTATACCCTTGCCTAGAAATTATAATGCTATACACTTATAATTATGATTAAAATAGAAAATTAGTTTTAAACCAACACACTTAGGAGGTAATTTTATCCATAATTGGGTGTGAATTTTTTACTTTATTATACTTCAAGCTAGGATTTAAGGAAGAAATCTCTAGTGAGTGCATTAAGTTGGATAAACTGGCACATGCTTGTAAAAAGCTAGAAAGAGATATTCAAGATTCATATGTTAAGGGTTAAATACACTTGGATTCATCTACTAATCATACTATTGTTACTGTTACACTATACCTAGATATTAAGACTCCTTCTCAGTATGATATTTTTGTGCCATTGATTAAGAATATTATTTCTTTGTTATCATTTTTTTGGGATTAGATAGTAGCAAGGAAGTCGGAGAAAGTGTTCTTGAAATGATTTATAATATAAATTACTAAGTTTAGTCAGTTGACAAAGTAGAATGTTCAACAAATTATTGAATCTATGCAAGAATAATTACTAATGATTAAACAAAGTACAAATATAGGAAAGGTGAAGACATTTAGTCTCACAAGTTACTTGTGGTACCTTATTTTAGCTAAGAATTGCCCAATATTTGAGACTAAGAACAAAAAGCTTGATATTAAGGTGTATAAGTTTGACTAGAAAACCCAAAAGAAATTAGAGACTCCATGTCCAGTAGATGAGTGGACACATAAGATGAGGATGAATGGTAGCAATAATAACCATAATCATTTTGTGGACTTCTTTTTGTCACCTATTTGCCAAAACATTATGGGTACTATGATTCTTAGATAACCTATGTTTTTTATAGATTGCATTCAACTAGGAAGTCAAATTCAATTGGTTGTCTAGTTCTTCATGGAAGACTACAATGTGTTAAGGTTTTAGAGTTTAGTGGTTGAACCGTACAATTTTTCAATGTATGTGACATAAAGTATTTTTATACTAGAATATGTATGATAGATGAAATTTTAAGTGGACAAAAAAAGAAATAATATTTCCTTGCTTGCCTTTCACAATTGGAGGCATCACATTTGAGAGAAAGGCTTTCAAAGTGGCAAATGAATTGGTGAACTTTTTTTGCTTTGATATTGTCATTCACTGGAATCATGATCTACTAAGCATAATAAAAGAAATACTTATTGCCAATGATAATTTCACAAGAAAATATCAACATTAAGAGATGTCATTAATAGAAATGTTTAAAAACATGGAATCATGGGATGAGATTAAGAAAGAGATGGAGAAACATGCAATAGAGAATAATATTTCTATATAAGATTTATCATCCCAAATTATGATACTACACTGATTAGAGTCACACAAATCAAATAATGTGACATACTTAAATTTTGACAAGAAAGCCTTAGAATCTTCTAAGAGATATATGTTGAAAGTAGTTAAAGAGGCATGGAAATCTAAAGTATGGTCTCAAATCAAAATGAATGATTTTTGGGAAATGAGGCAAAATTTGAGATAACCAAAGACCTCAACACCTTTTGAGGAAGTTGAGGAGGACGAACATTTTATTAGTTATATAGAATAAAAGGAATCTATCTATAGTATATCAATTTGGCACTAAGAGTGATAGTGATAGTAAAAGATAGAAGGACTTCGACTTTGATGAAGATATTGAAGGTGCTATGCATTTTGGGTCAACCAACTCTCAAAGAAATATTGTAAAACTTCAACTGAGTGATTCTTTTAAACAAATGTATACTAAAGGGAAAACCATGATACAAAACATGGGTTATGCAAGTATAGGGCCCATTGGTGCAAGTAGTGAAGGGATTTTGAATCTAGACCCACCAAAAAGTGGAAGTCAACTAGTTATTGGAATCTCTAATAATTCAAGATGATTTGTCTAGAAAGGCAAACAAAAATTTTTTGAAGGTCATCCCAATATAATACTTTTTATATCTTCAAATCCAATTGAAGTTGATCCAACTAGCACTAGCACTAGCATTGGCACTAGCGTAGGTGAACCTTGTATAAAATAGAATTACTAAATTTGATACCAAATTAACATGGTATGTTTGTCACAATTATGGTTCTGTGACCTATTATTGTCTTGATTTTGATAGTAAGCTATCAGAATTGTGATGCCAAATATGTCACAAACATACCATGGTAATTTGGTATCAAATGTAGTAGTAGTGAAAAAGTTATGACAAATTCATTGAAATCAATGTCAATGGATACTTCACCAATGTATACAATAGTAGATTCTAGAAAAAATCCTACAAAGAGTCCTAAAACAATAGGATTGGAATGGGTCATCTTCAATTTGTTGGCAATCTTCAAAATACAATTGTACGTGGAGTAACTATAATTGGAGTTTGAGGAGCATAAAAGAATACAAGTTATGATTAACCTTTCAAGAACTCAATTATGTGGGAAAAGCTATATTTTAGTTTAAATGACTTTGGAATAGAATTTGATCAGAGAAACAAAAGAAATAGGAAAATTATGGAGATATTGAAAAGTGTTGTTGTTGTTGAATATCAGCCATCTAATACTAACAATATAGTACAAACATATGACCTATGCACCAAAATGATGAATTTCATGGTTCTTATGCCCCTAGCTATAGATAATAATCCACTAAAAAGTCTAATAAATCATAAACATGTATAAGTTAACACTCTTTAAATAGATGTATTGGAAGTGAAAAATATTGACAAAATCAATATATCAAAAGCTACAAAAAAAGATCTATTCTACACTTTTGAAAGCACTGAGGGAAAGCATAAGGCTTGAAAAGAAAATAGAAAAGCTATAAGAAGACCTTGATAATGTGAAGACCAAGGATAAAGTAGCAAACAATAGGTTCAAAGAATTTCAAAATAGGATAGAGAATTCTTCTTATATAGAGGCAATTGTCTAGGAAGAAAATATGAATGAACAACTCAAAAATTTGACTAAAGAACTGGATGAGTACAAAACAAAAATCCAATGAAAAGGACTCTACCACACACTTGTTCAAGCTTGTAGATAGTAGTGCATAGGTAAATAATAAATTGAAAAATAACCTAGAATCTTCTATCAAGGAAAACAATATCTAAATATTGAATTGGAGAATGAAAGGAAAAAGTACTTTACTATAAATACAATCAATAATTTAAAGAAGGCTTTGGTGAATAAAAAGAGAAATGAGGAGTCTAATGCAAGGAAAGTTCATAATATGTAGAAGGAATTGGAGAAAGAGAAGAAAAAAGATGAGTCTAGTGTAAATACAATCAATAATTTGAAGAAGCCATTGAAGAATATGAGGAAAAAAGAGGAGTCAACTACAAAGACGATCCTTGATTTGTAGAAGGAATTAGAGAGTGCAAAGAGAAGGGAATATAGTTTAAACAAAATCCATCATATGAAGAAGGAATTGGAGAATGTGAAGAAAAAAAAGAAGTCAATTGCAAAGAAATACTTGATTTGAAGAAGGAATTGGATAATATGAAGAAAGAGGATTCTACTCATACTAAAAATATACTCCATGATTTGAAGAAGGAATTGGACAATGCAAAGGAAAAGGAGGAGTCTAATGGGAAGAAAATCCATGATTTGAGAAGGAAAATAAATGATGCAAAGAAATAAGACGTAAGTACTGCAAAGACAATCCAAGATTTGAAGAAGGAATAGGAGGACAAGAGGAAAAGAGAAACTAATTGGCAAGGGAAAGTGAAGGAAATACAAAAAGGAGTGAAATGAAGATGTTAGAAATGAAACAAAATATGGAGAATGTAATTGCACAAAATATAACTACATATTCTAAAGACCATCATGTCAAGGATAGTATTTAAGAAAATGGTAAAGCTTATCAAACATGAATATTGGAAGAAAGTAATGAAGACCACTAATAGCTTTTTTGAATGACTTGATCTAAATAGAAATATCATAGGTGTCTTTAAAAATGTAAAAAAAATGTTAAGGATAAAAGATATATCTTCAGTAGCTCTTTAGAAAATATTGAATTTTTTTCATAAAGATTAGAGATCCAATGAAAAGGAATTGGCAAGCTAGGAAATAAACAACAACTGCAATACCTCTATAATGGCCTTAGCTATCTGTCAAATTTGTGAAAAAGTAATGGAAATATACAAAAATATGAAATATTCTTCTAGAAACTTGATAAAGATGAATCACATCAAGTATCACTTGAAAATTTTTAGATTACCAAATCCAGTTGACTTAGAAAGAAAATTCATTGGAAAAGAAGATTATATGAAATAGTTGCAAAACATCATGAACTTTGATTTATCCAACTTGTGTAAGGAAACCACTCTAGAAAGATTTACAAGTTGCATCAAGCCACTATCAACATTGAAAGAAGTTATCAATAAATTCCTTTATTTATATAAAATATCTCTTTGAATTATTAAATCTTTTTGAGGTTGCATCTATTTATGTACATCCTAAATAAAATAGAGCTTCCAAATGATGTAGAATGGAGCACCCTAAAGAACATCCTTTGAGTTGGGTTCTATACTCAATCTACCAGTGTCAATCATAGCACTATAACATAACAATTTAATAAGTGATAGTAGCATTAAATTTTTGTTTTTTTTTTTATCTTTAATTTTGAATTTTGAATTTAAATTCAACTTTTTTTAATGTTAATTCTTACAATAATCACGAACCAACCTATCAAGATAACTAGATAGCCTACTAGTACTACCTATAGTAGATGGATTTTTTCCCTACTTCTACTTGAAAAATTATACAATTGGAAATGTGATTGTACACACATAATGTAGTTGTAATCATATTATATACCCAATTAAAAACTAACCTACAACTATTGTTTCTCCTTTATATTTGTAAGAGGGAATTTAGGGTTAGTTGTAAAGGGTTTTAATATTCTACTTCTCTAGGCTCTAAATTTGTATGTCTGTTTGTAATTGTGAAATATGTTATGTATTATGTTAAACATTGATTTGTAAATTTATAAATTATAATACAATTTTTTGAAAGAATGTTTATTATGTAAAATGCATTATGTTACAATTTATTTAAGATACTAGAGTCAATGAAAATCTCAACATGTCTAGAATCTAAAAAA
Organism: Cupressus sempervirens; assembly: GCA_028749045.1. Classification (NCBI taxonomy): domain Eukaryota; kingdom Viridiplantae; phylum Streptophyta; class Pinopsida; order Cupressales; family Cupressaceae; genus Cupressus; species Cupressus sempervirens. Next base: position 515,125,106 of record CM053793.1, on the reverse strand, counting down.
TAGTTTGAATGAAAATCTTAACATGTAACATGTTTAGAAAATAGTTAAGCATCTATAATAGCATAGTTAAGGGCATAAATTGACTTCTACAACAAAATTCATTAGTAGATAGTCTTAGAAATTGGCAAGCCTAGAGAACATAAATTAATTTGAATATAAATTGGTAAGACCAGAGCTACTATTCTACTACTTGATTCACATAGAAGCTTCTATAGTTTCCACTCCAACTAGACTAGTTCAACCTTACTATCATCATAATCCTAGTCATTTATATCATATAACATTTGATTATTTGTTGTGTTTTGTTCAGATTCACCATCACTATTCATGCAAAAGTCAACTTCATTATCATTGCTTCCAATAGTAGGACATGAACCACTACCATTTTCACCACCACTACCACTTGGAATTGAAATGTTGGCCACTCCCCTTCTTTGATATTTGTTTCTCCAAATGTTGAGAGTCCTATCATTAGGGAAACTATCTTCCTCATACCTAAAATTATAGAGCCTCAAACAACTATACAAATTTCTATCTAATTTTTTTCTCACCTTTGACTTGAAGAAGCCTAAAGTACTAAAATATCTTTTATCCTCCATTGAACTCAATATCATTGTCAAACATAAATCAGTAATCTTGAAATATTTTGATACTGGCTCTCTCAACTGACTTATCTAACCAAGATTTTTCTAGACCTTTGATTTTTTTGTATTAAGGTAAAAAAAGGCTTTGGGGGACATGAAACCCCATACAAAAACCAAAGATGGATGATAAAAAGTACACTTGCTTTAATAAGGACCAGAAACCTATAATAACAACATTTAAAAACTATGTTTTACAAGGACCTAAAATCTACAACTCGCATTATAACAACAAAAAACAAGTTGGAAGGTAAAAAATAGTAAGAAACAACCAACTCAAAATTATAGAACCAAAACTAGAACTAGAAACCTAGACCCAATTTTACAAATATTTTTTTACTACTCCTTCATTTGGATTCTTTGTAAAATCATATTGTTCCCCCATTATGTTTTCAAAACAATACAATCGATCTCTTAGTAGAAATTAATCTAAAATTAAATTTATAATCACTCCATTGATTGCTTTAGTTTTGTAAAAATTCTTCATCAAAGTCATCATCCTTCTTTGAGAATCACTCAAATAGTTTAGAGACCAATATAGAGGAAAAATAATAGGCATTGTGTTGAGCAGTTCCTCTAGAGGGAATCTATATCTAATTTGTGATGAAAGATTATACCAAACTCACTTGATAGAATTAATCATAGACTACTTGATCTTCCTGAACTCTCCAGTTTAGACATGTGAAAGTGATTTCTCTAGTTCTACTTCAATTCTTGATTCATTGGGCTTAGACTTGGGATCAATATCAACATAGTAATACATTGATATGTCATCAAATCCATGTACCTTGATACATATGTCATCATTTGCACCAATAGGTAAAAAGTTCCTAGGATTGTTCAAACTATGATTTCTATCCACTTTGCAAATTTTGATTCATCTAATGCTCGTAATTGATACAAAGTGTCCAAGCTATTACATGTCATTTTATGTAGCTTATTATATTCTACAATGGACATAGCTCTCTATTGAACCAATTTCATAATATTTCTCATATCCTATAGCATGGGAAGAATAGCTACTAAAGTTAAGTGTTAGTTAGACTTGAATAGAGTTGAGGGAATTGTCTCACACATAGTGGATTAGTCCAAGAAATGATGAATATTCAGAGAATACTCAATGCGCTTATCCATCCAAAGAGATCTATCTAGTACTATTATCTTTAATAAGCTCTCCCATCAACATGTTCTTGAGTAAAGTGATGAAATTCCTAGACTCATTTTGACATTGACACAATTATTGGTAAATTTCTTTGATTAAAGATTCCACTTTACAAATATAACCACTATTGCTAACGATCCTAAACATTAGATTCATTCAATGGGCCATGTAATGAATGAAAATAAGGCGGGGTGCCAAATGATTTTGAATCTTTTTACAAAGACCTCCTTTATGACCTTGCAGAACCAAAGCTCCATTCACTCCAACACACACCAATTTTTTGGCAATCTCCATGTTATCCATACCTCCACAATAAATTAGAGTACTCTTCAACAAATCATATAAATTTTTTGTGGTCATACTATAATTTAATTTAGCAATGGATAGTAGAACATGTTGTCCACAAATATCATTTACTCTATAAACATGCATGCACACCGAGGAAGTATTATCAATGACTGTAACTTCATCTAGAGACAATGCAATAAAATGTGACTATTTTATTTTTACCTTCATATCTCTTTTTTCAAACTATGAAAGATAACTAGCCAATTCCTATCTATTGTTTAATTACTACTAAATGTTTGAATAGTTTCAAAGTTTCAAAAAGTGCAATAAACTAGTAATTGAGGAGTAATATATCATAAGATTCCCTCTAATCAAAATATAAAAGGTGACACTCAATTATAAATATTTTCCAATATTTTCCACTTTCATTTCTTTCCCAAAGAAAGCTTCAGTAGAACCTTTTACTACATAACGCTTCTCCCTAATTACTCATGTAACTCATATAATTTGGTATTACTGATATGCAGATAGTTGCCCTTCATAATTTTCCAAGTTAGCATAGATTTTTCAACTTCATCTATAATTTCCTTTTTGTAAACTAAATACCGACATGTTTTTCTATGGCATCAAATTTAAGCTGCAACCTCTTTTCTGATGCATAGCCACACTTTGGAAAACTCAGGAGGAATCAGTCACTCAACTGAGTTGCTTCAAGGGGCATCTACAACCTTCAGGATCACACACGATATATTATAACCACCCATTGTAATTTGAACCAACAGTTCTTATCATTATTATTATTATGAAAACACAACCAGAGATACCTTAGACTCAACTCATAAGACTCCTATAACCATCCACTAGATTCAAAACTTTGAAAATAAATCCCCCCAAAAAATTTCTTCTTGCTGCCTCCGGATAGACTTGCACTCAAACATGAATAACTTTTGAACCAGAAAAGGTTTACTCAATCCAACCATTATGATTTGGCATAACTAGGTTTCAAACAACATATAATTTTTTTAGAGAAATCCAATGGTTCAAACCTAAGATATTGACCACGCATCAAACTACATTTTTTTGCAAAACATTGCTTCTTGCTGTCTCTAGATAGACCCATGAATAGACATGTATAACTTTTGAACCAGACAATAATTTCTCAATCCAACTGCTCATATTTTGTGTAACTAGGCTTCAAACAAAATATAAAAATTTGAGAAAAATCTAATGGTTCAAACTTCAGATATTGACCCTGCATCAAAGTACATTTTTCTGCAAAACATTGCTTCTTGCTATCTCTAGATAGGCCTGCACCCAGACATGCTGCAGTGGCAGAGAAGAGAAACGCTATAGGAGGCAACATTGTTGAAAATGTAATAGGGAATTTAATGTTATGTTTTAAATGCTTTTAGTTTTTGAAGTCAACGTCCTACATGTGGTGGCATACCTAGAGTAGCAGTTCGATAAGCTCTCCAGATATAGCCACCTAGGACCAAGTGTGTGGATCTTAAACTAGAATAGTTTTTTTTAGTTTGTAGGTGGAGTGTTTAATGATTTTTGGAATCCAATAATAGGTAGTAGGTAGTTTTTGGAATATTCTTGACTTAGAAAACGACTGTCTAATATTGGTAGAAAAAACGTTTCAGATTCTTATCCTTTTTTTGGATAGAAGACATTCTTCTTTTCTAAAATAAGAAGAAAACGTTTCACATCCTTTAATAGGAAAAAATGAAAATCAGTTTTAAGGGTGAGCCAGTCAGCTATGTAAGACACGAATCGAATTTGGAGAGATATGGAATTTTTTTTTTATTTCGTCTTTGTGCAAGTTTTCGATGGTCTGAGTTTTGAACGGATTTTTCTTATCTTCTCACTAGAAACAAGTTGATAGTTTGCAGAAGATTAAAAAGTTTTAGTTTTGAGTCGAATTCGGTATGTTTGCAGAAAATTAGTCTTAGTGCATGGGTAATATGTCCCAAATGCACCGTTGGATTTTCATGAGCTTTGGATATGTTATTATAGGCCTAATTACACCCATCTTCACTAGAGAGATTGAAGAGTTTTGATCTGGTTCAAGAGTTATTCATGTCTGAGTGCAGGCCTATCTAGAGACAGCAAGAAGCAATGTTTTGCAGAAAAATGTACTCTTATGCGGGGTCAATATCTCAAGTTTGAACTGTTGGAATTCACTCAAATTTTTATATGTTGTTTGAAACCTAGTTACGCAAAATATCAATGGTTATACTGAGAAAATATTGTATGGTTCAAAAGTTATACATGTCTGTTCACGGGTCTATCTAGAGACAGCAAGAAGCAATGTTTTGCAGAAAAATGTACTCTGATGCGTGGTCAATATCTCTGGTTTGAACCGTTGGATTTCTCTAAAAAATTTATATGTTGTTTGAAACCTAGTTATGCCAAATCTCAATGGTTAGATTGAGTAAATCTTTTCTGGTTTGAAATTTATTCATGTCTGAGTGCAAGTTGATCTGGGGCAGCAAGAAGACATTTTTTGGGGGGATTTATTTTCAAAGTTTTGAATCTAGTGGATGGTTATAGGAGTCTTATGAGTTGAGTCTAAGGTATCTCTGGTTGTGTTTTCATAATAATAATAATGATAAGAATAGTTGGTTCAAATCACAATGGGTGGTTATAATATATCGTGTGTGATCCTGAAGGTTGTAGATGCCCCTTGAAGCAACTCAGTTGAGTGACCGATTCCTCCTGAGTTTTCCAAGGTGTGACTCTGCATCATTTTTTATTCTCCTTTCACCATGAGTACTAGAGCTTGCTTTTGCTGGACATTTGTGTGCCATATGACCTTTCTGATTACAGTTGTAGCATCTTATTGGTCCATTTGTCCTTCCTGTTGATCTTCCTCTGAAATTTAGCATTCTACCTATGAAACTTCCTCTGAAATTATCAAACTTATTATCTTCATTATGCATCTCTATTTGTGGCTGAAAATTTGGACTCCTTCCGCTAAATGTACCTCTTCCTCTGAATGGTTGTCTTCCTCTACCTCTGTTATTATTTTCTTGTCTCCTTTTGATTTTCTCTTCCACCTTCAAAGCCAGTTGATAGCATTTAGCTACGGTGTTAGGACTCAGCAACTGCAACTCTTCTTGTATGTTCATCCTCAAACCATTTAGGTATCTTGCTACCTTGATACTCTCGGGTTCTCCAAATTTTGACCTTAGACTTAGTTTCTGAAATTCTTCTGTATAAGTACAGACATCCATATCCCTTTGTCTGAGATTCTGCCTTTTCTGATGCAACTGTACCTCATAATCTTCAGGGAGATACGTCTCTCTTATCATTGACACCATCTTCTTCCACGAACAAATCTTTCTTTTATCCTCCTTTACCCTTTCTTCTTGCTCAAAATTCCACCATGTAACGGCTACTCCCTTCATTCTAGATTTAGCTAATTTAACTTGCTGTGATTCTAAAACTTTCTCACATTCAAAATGATTCTCTAGAGCTTCAATCCATTCCAATACTAATTCAGCATCCATCTTTCCTATAAACATCGGTAACTCAATAGATTTTCCTCCCAAAGCCTTTAAAGCTTTAAAAAATGGCTTCTCATTCTCAGATATTCTATCTTCTTCACTGTCGGGTACGTCTTCCTCTTCTTCCATTTCTTCTTTCATTTCTTTCTTCTCAACTACATTCTGCATATATTCCAACTTACTAGCTAGTTCTGCCACTATCCCCATCAACTCCCTATTCTCTTTCTAGATAAGTTCTTCTTGCTCCTCGACTTTCTTCACTAACTCTTCATTGGTCACCATCTTGTTTGACCCTATTGAAGAATCTTGATCAGGGGAGTTTAACATATAACTTCACAACCTGCAACTCTCAAGCTTTGATACCAAAAATGATGCAGAGCCACACCTTGGAAAATTCAGGAGGAATCAGTCACTCAACTAAGTTGCTTCAAAGGGCATCTACAACCTTCAGGATCACACACGATATATTATAACCACCCATTGTGATTTCAACCAACTGTTCTTATCATTATTATTATTATGAAAACACAACCAGAGATACCTTAGAATCAACTCATAAGACTCCTATAACCATCCACTAGATTCAAAACTTTGAAAATAAATCCCCCCAAAAAATTTCTTCTTGCTGCCTCCGGATAGACCTGCACTCAGACATGAATAAATTTCGAACCAAAAATTATTTACTCAATCTAACCATTGAGATTTGACATAACTAGGTTTCAAACAACATATAATGTTTTTAGAGAAATCCAACAGTTCAAACCCGAGATATTGACCATGCATCAGAGTACATTTTTCTGCAAAACATTGCTTCTTGTTGTCTCTAGATAGACCCGTGAAAAGACATGTATAACTTTTGAGCCAGACAATATTTTCTCAATCTAACTATTGATATTTTGCATAACTAGGTTTCAAACAACATATAAAAATTTGAAAAAAATCCAACAGTTCAAACTTGAGATATTGACCCCGCATTAGAGCACATTTTTTTGCAAAACATTGCTTCTTGCTGTCTCTAGATAGGCCTGCACTCAGACATGAATAACTCTTGAACCAGATCAAAACTCTTCAATCGCTCTAGTGAAGATGGGCGTAATTATGCCTATAATAACATATCCAAAGGTCATGAAAATCCAATAGTGCATTTGGGAGATATTACCCATGCACTGAAACCAATTTTCTGCAAACATATCGAATTCGACCCAAAACTAAAACTTTTTAATCTTTTGCAAACTATCAACTTGTTTCCAGTGAGAAGATAAGAAAAATCCGTTCAAAACCTAGACCATCAAAAACTTGCACAAAGACAAAATAAAAAAAACATTCCATATCTCTCCAAATTCGATTCGTGTCTTACATAGCCGACTGGCTCACCCTTAAAACTGACTTTCTTTTTTTCCTATTAAAGGACGTGAAACATTTTCTTCTTATTTTAGAAAAGAAGAATGTCTTCTATCCAAAAAAAGGATAAGAATCTGAAACGTTTTTTCTACCAATATTAGACAGTCGTTTTCTAAGTCAGGAATATTCCAAAAATTGCCTACTACCTATTATTGAATTCTAAAAATCATTAAACACTCCACCTACGAACTAAAAGAAACTATTCTAATTTAAGATCCACACACCTGGTCCTAGGTGGCTATATTTGGAGAGCTTATCGAACTGCTACTCTAGGTATGCCACCACATGTAGGACATTGACTTCAAAAACTAAAAGCATTTAAAACATAACATTAAATTTCCTATTACATTTTCAACAATGTTGCCTCCTATAGCATTTCTCTTCTCTGCCACTGCAACATTTTCCTTCTTTGATATCTCTATGCACATGTTACATTTGCATTCTACAAGAAGTTCACCATAAATTGGAATTGGCACTTGTTTAATGAACTAGAACTTTTCCACCCATCCTAATTGAAAATTCCTTTTGCAAAAATCCTAGTGAAAATTATAAATTTTTTAATTCCAATTATCTTTTCCCTTCTATGCATGGACATCATCTATGGTGTCACTTGGTTTTCAAATCCAAGCCTATAAAATAGTTTTTGGCGTCACTTTTTATTTTCTCACCCAAGTCTATAATATCATTTTGTGACTCCCTACTTAGGGTAACTACCTCAAAATTATCTCCAAGATTTTCCTTTACTGAGATATTAGGTTCACCAACTTAAAATTCTTCAAAATGGTCTCCTTTTTGAATATGCACTGGAGATGTAGGTTATCAATATTGTAGGCTACCAACATTTTCACCACCAAAGTATGTTGATATGGTTCTACATTTTGGTGGTCTCTATTTGGTTTTAGGGATCCTACTAGAAACCATTTTGTTTAACATTGTAAACCAATAAAGGTTTTGAAAAAATATCAACTTATTGAATACAAGATTATGACTTTAGACTACTTAAACTATATAATAGCAATAATATGATTTGTTTGAATAAAATGGATATACCTTCTATAGTCTAGGGTAATATAAAATAAAATTTGCAAACCTACCTAAGCATGTCACATGTCAAAAGGGTATCTACTACCCACTCCTAGTGAATAGTAAAAAATAATTACATGAAAAATAAATTAAGAAACACTTACCTTTTAGGAAAACCACAAGTGATGACTTCTTAATGATCAATGCACTTAGAACTCTAAAACTTTGGTAGCAATAAGAAATACCAGACTAGAAAAGAGTGAATTAGATAGAGTAATTGTATCTTATGAATGTATATGTACCAAATTAGGTTGGTGAATTTTGTGCAATTAACAAGAATGAATATCAAAAGTAAGAAAAATGGTGGCTAGTTTGGTAAACAAAGTTGGTACTTGACACAAGTTTGTCAAATGGTAGGTGATGCCTAACCCAAGGGAAAATTTATTTGTTATACTAATGGAAAAATAAAATTTTGAAATAAGAAAACAATAGGTAGAGGATGGTGAAACATTTAAAATAATTGTATCTTGAACATACACTACATTAGTGATTTGACAAATATTTTTTGACCAATTATATGAAAACTAATGGGTGACTAGCATGGGCTTTAGGCCCAAATTTTGTAAATTTTTAGCAACATGGTTGACCAAATTTATATGTTCTATTCAAAAAATGAAAATTGTTTGATGAGATGGAATCACCAAATGGAAAAGATTTTCAACTAAAAAAAATCTCTGATGGAGATTTCTTTATATCTATGATGGCACATAGTGTCTTAATTACTCATGTTCCTCATTTTCCATTGAGATTATAATATTATTTTGATGGATCAAATTAATGCATGAATTTGATTTATTAGATATTTTCATATTGAGTTACGATATCTATCTAATTGGTCTCCTTTGATTGGGGTAAATGCATTTAGACTAAGGATTGCATTTATTTCATATATGCCCAATGGTTAATGGGGTGCATAATGTATTTTGAGGTTGAATGATAAGATTATGTTGGGATTGATTCTATACTACCTAAATGGAACAATGAGTGGTCTTTATTTACTGATTATAAACATTTAAAACTTTTCACCAATTCATTGATATCTATCAGTAAACTTGTGAATGTAAAATTATAATGTAAATCTTCTATAATATATAAATATGATCAATCATATGCATCAAAATAAATACATAACACAATATATTTTTACCCAAGAACCCTCCAAGGTGAAGGTAAAACTAGGGTGGGGATGACACCCACAAATCTTCACTACTATAGTAATAAAGTTAACCAGTTAGGGTTACAATATTTGATCATAAGATATGATATACCTATGTGTAGAAAATGTGGACATACTTATATAAACCATTATTCTCTAAAGATCCATCAAAGAGGGCATTTCAAGAGGAAACTTATAGCTCTATATCTATGGCATGCAATGGCTATGAGATGATGGCTCTCAAATGAACAAATCTATGCAACCTTTACAAGGTGCACCATAGAATGAGAGATTGAAAGAATAGAGGCAATAGTGGAAATATCCAAGAATCTAGAATAAAATGCAATGCAAATTCAAGATAACAAAGAGAACTAAGCTAAAGTATAAAGGAATCTAAGCTAAAAAGTATGCCATAATGTAAGTAGAATGAGAGCTAAGCTAAAATACAAAAATGCAAGAATGTTTCAAGCCTCCCAAATCACCGAGAAAATCTACAACATAACAATAGCATAAGAGACTAATATTTTTGAATGAGGAGAGAGCCCTCCCTTTTGAAGAAAAATGGACAGTGGAGATTAAGAGGTAAAAGAGGCATAATCAAGGGAGGATAATGCATCTTCAGTGATCCATGTGCCAAAGAATCTCAACTAATCACAACTAATGGTTGACTTTTGAGAGGAATTGAAATGTGTGGAGGAGAGTTAAAGTTATTTTAAAAGTAGAAGATTCCTCTCACATAGAAAAATGTGCGTTCATGTGTAGACAAAAATGCCTTTTTTTTAATTTCTAAGATAGGAATAATGCTTTATGTGTGCACACTTAGGATAAGTGGAGAGTGGGGATTTTTATTTAATTAAAATGAAGGATTTTTTTAAATTAAATATGAACTTAGGATAAAGTGGTCAAAATATATGTTATAATTGGATAAATAAATTTTTGAGGATTTGATCAAAGATAAGCAATGGATAAATTAAGAAAAAATGCTAGAGAGGGGGCTCATAGTCTAGATGACCATTTTTGGGTGATTACAATACCCTTTTAAGAGTCTTCCTTCTTAAAGGTTTAAGAGATTGCTAGGTCTCACCTTGTGATAGGATTTAACACATACAATGAAGTAAGGAGTCTATTAGGAGATTTAAAAAGATCTCTAAAGATACTCTACTAAGATATTTACCTTGATTCAAGTTGATTAAAACTAATTCAATATCCAACTCATAGTTTTCTCTATAAGATGATTTTTGAATATTCTCTTTGCTAATTAATCCTCTCCTTTCATATGATATTACTTTTTTTCCCCTTTCACTTCACTGCTATGACTAGGTCACTTGCTTCGTTACATGATAACATAACCCTTCACTGACTTATGATCTATTCTCCATACTTCACTATATTATACTCCATGTTTGTATATATATTCTTCTAATTTCCCTTTCTTTTCTTATGACATCTCATACCCATGATATAGGTTAAGATCATCATTATTTAAAGAGTTTCATAAAGAGTTTTCTAGATGATTCCATGTTTACCCTCTTCATTTCGATTGTTATAAACACAACATAAGATCTGTGATCCATGTCATGTAAATATTTTGTAGACACCTCTAAAAAAGTTAAATCTTCCTTCCATGTTAGCTTGATAATCATTCTGCCTCATTTCTGACTTTTATGTAAACTCAATATTGCCCAGTCTTTACAGTTTCTTGATGCTCAATATTGTTGTTACTTGATCTATATTACTCTTATGATGCTCATCACACATATGCAACTAGGAACTTGTACACTTGATACTTTCTAAGTCATTGGTGAGCTTGGATTGTATGGATAATGCTTGAAGACCATAAAATTACTCAGCTCATATATAGATTAGTACATACATGACTATGTACATGACTTGGCCTTTATAGAGTAGCTTGTTTGTAGTGATGATCACCTGATTTTGCCTTGTAATTGACTATGTTGTTGACACTAATAGACAACAATGGTTAGAGATACCAATAATCTCCCCCTTTCATATTAGTGGAAAAATACTTTGTCATATTTACAACACCTTACAATACAATCTAATAAATAAGCTCTCTGCCTAGGTCTTATGACTTATGCCAATGAATAATAAATAAATAATACAAAATGAATAAAAAATACATTTCACCTTTATTCATCTCATTCTCCCTTGTATTTCTTATTTCCCCCTTATTTTTGAACACTATATTTCACTATTGTTGGGGTGGAATGAGTGGAAGTAATCCATTTGTTTCAATGAATTACCTATGAAAGCTGGTAATAATGGACAATGCATGATACTGTGTAGTTCATGCCACCTCCAAACTAGTACTCTGCAACTATAATCTTGTAGCTAAATCAATTAAACTATCAACCACTGAAAGATTATGATCTTCTATGATAAGATCCTAGGTTATTTTTAGTTCTCTCCACATGACCTCCAAGTGAGGTATCATCATCACTTGAATAGAGATCTATTTGGATCTCATTTTATTGCTAGCTACTTGAAGCTTGACCAATTTTTATTAAACATTAATTAAATTATTGTAATAATCAATACTTGATCTCGCTGACTCAAAAATAATGTTGTTGGATCTCTTCATCACAAACTAAATTTTATTTATTTGTGTCTGAATATTATTAGTAGATCTTGGCACATCTAAAAGAATTATGTACAGATTTTTCACCTTTTGAAGTAGTTCAATCATAATTTTTACATTCTCTTGTAATTTCACTTTTGGCTAGACCATGGTTATGGATACTTTGTCCACAACCTTAGTTTCAAATCTTCTTCCTAACCAATCCATTGACTTCTCATTTTATTCCATACTTCTAACACTCACTTGATCAATTATATTTACAAGCTAGTTGATGATTAGTGCATCTTCTTCAAAATTATGAATGTTAAAAGTATCAACAAAAATATACTTTACATCATGTAGTACTTGATTCTTCCTGTACTCTCTTCTATTGAAAATAATTGGTCAATTGTATATTGTCCTCGATGTTACAAAAAATATCGAATCTTTACTAGTTAGCATCAATTGAGCTCACTCAGGTGATGAAGATAGTTTCAGGTATATGTCAAGCATTTCAGAGCAAACCAAGTTCAAAATATAGTGTCTACCAAGTTCACTCAGGCACCAAAGAGAAGTTCACATAAGTTTAGTGTTAATCGAGCTCACTCAATTAACAAAGGAAATTTGGTATCAAACCAGTGTTAACCAAGCTCACTTGGTTATCAAAGGAAGTTTATGAAGTTGTAGCGTTAATTGAGTTTGAAATTAGTTAACACAGGAAAATTATTTTAGAGTTAGTTTCTATCGATCCGAGTTGACTAACAAAGGATTTTCTTGAATGATCATATTTAGTTTAATTTATTTATTTGTTAAGTCTAGCTGACCCAAGGGATAAACATTGAATATTTATAAGTATATTCAAGCCAACTTGACAAGGGAAAAGATATAAGGTCAAGTTGTGGGATTGAATTTGATAAGCATGGGATTGAAAAGATAAACCAAGGAAGCAAATTGTAAGGATAGCAGAGTATCTTAAGTTGACCGAGTTGCAAAGTTTTATCTAATCAAGGAGGATCAACTATTCAAGATAGAATAGAGATCTAAAATTAGAAATATAGTTGTGTCAAAAATTAGGTCATATTATTGTTACTCTCTAATAATTACAATAGTGTATCAAATCTCTTAATAGCTATTTGCCAAATCCTCTAACAAGTTGGCATTTCTATATTGAAGTGTCTAAAGACCTCTAACAAGGTCAGTCCTAATAGGGTGATTAAATCCTTTAATAGGGTCACATCTAATAGTGTGTTTTGTAACCTTTAATAGGGTTGGTTTGTAATAGGACTCACTTCAAAAGAGTGATAAACAATAACTAGTTGCAATTGGTGGTTTTTCACAAATTGGGTTTCCATGTTAAATCCTTGTGTCACTTGTATTCATAGTATTTACTTTATGTGTATGAAACTCGGTTAATTCAGGTTAATCACACTTAATATCTTAAGATCTAGAAGTTTAGTATTTACTAAGTTACAATTGATATTTTAGTACTTGCAAGTGAAATTTAATTGTTTGTGTTAATCAAGAGCCTTGGTGCTAATCAAGTTTCAAAAAAGGATATATTTTGATTTGTATTGACATCTAAGGGATCTGGGATTTATTTTTGTGGTAACTAATTCACCCATCCCCTCTTAGTTACTATTATATTTCTAAGAATTGGTATCAGAGCCTTGGTTCTTGCAAAGAGGGTTTCAAGGACCTAAGCTAAAGATTAGGATGTCTTATAGAAAGGAGATCCCCAAGATGAATATAGATAACTTCACAACATGATAAGAATTGATGAAATTTCATTTGGAAACTACTGGTGACTCAAGCCTAAAGTACCTAGATGGCAAGTATGTGGTACCTACTAGAACTTTTACTTTTGAATAAATAATAGAAAATAAGAATCATAATATTGTGATGATTGATATTGGTTCAACTCTCATCTATGTTGAATATGATGAAGCCAAAGACTGTGATACTACTCATAAAATATGGATCAAGCTGAAGGAAATCAATGGAGGAGATGATACTATAAGAAGAGCCAAGGAAAAAAGTCTTAGAGGTCAATTTGATTAAACAAGGATGAGAGAAGATGAGAATATTGAAAAATATAGTAAAAAAATAAAAGCCACTATGTGTGCAATCAGAGTTCCGAGACGAAAGATTTTAGATGAGACAATGGTAAGGAAGTTTTAGATTACAATTCTTTCTATATGTGCAATTAGAGTGTCAAAAATTCAAGAGATGAAATGCAATCCCAAGAATGATATCCCATTAGATGTAGTAGTAAGAAGATTGTCAATATTTGAGCTAGATAACCAAGATAATAATGTTTCTAGTGTTACCTCTGGTTTTACCACCAAGGATTTAGATTCAAACGCACAGCTTATTCAACGGTTAGTCTCAGAGTAAGTGTTTTAATGTTACAACCTGCAAGTTTCTGGCCGTCAGATCTAAGCAGACCAACAATAGGCACCATCGCGCTCTAAGGGAAATGCACGATATTTATTATAGCGCGATGGCACCCTGACGACATGTTGCAGGGGTGGGTCTGGCATTCTGCGGGTCAGAAAAGGTTCTTAACGCCCTTGGCGCTATGTCATTATCGCAAATCAGCCAAAAAATCTCCATAGCGACATGGCGCCCGACAGAAATAGTCACGGCAACAAATTTTAATGACCGGCGAAATCAGGTGTTGCGGCGACCAATCAGGAGAAACCACGTGTGCCAGGTCAGAGTTCCTGTCAGCACAACTAACACAGTCGGGGCTTACGTTCACCATCGTCGGATCAGCTCGGATCAACGATAAGCGCCATTGTGCTATGGAGGAGTTGCGCGAGGGTTATGACAGTGACATCGCGCCTTGGTGACGCGTGTTAGGTGGGGCTGTGTCTCAAAGCGATGCTAGGTGTATCGACATGGAGGGCGAAAGCATGAGGTATGACGAGTCCTCATGATCGTCGGATTTGGTCGCATCAAAGGATGGCACCATCTCGCTATGGTGAAGATGTGCAAATTTTATCATAGCGACATGGCGACCATCTGCCACATGGATCGACAGGACCAGGTCTCACCAAGGATCGCAAGGTGTCATCCAAGGTGTGGTGTAGTTACAAATATGGCAATGTGTGGGATGGGTCCAGTCGCAAGTCGCAAAGTACGGCAAGTCAGAGGTTTCATGGCGGTGGGAAGATAGGTTCACGGCCCAGAGGTTTCAATAACACGACGAGGCGCTATGGTGCCAATGAAAAACCCATGCATTTTCCAATGGCGACATAGCGCCCAAGCGAAAAGTTCACCATGGCAAGAAATGATCAGACGGATGGGTCCTAGTAGGTACTGTGCAAGCACAGTTGGCGTGGAAAATTGGATGGGGACACACGTAAATCTCAGGTCACATTGTTAGTGGGCGCTATGGCACTATGGGAATTTGGCCTCGATTTCTGCATAGCGACATGGCACCTAGCTGACACGTGGTCGCTCTATGGATCAAGTCTTGTGTTGCCAGCTAGTCTTCATCGAACCAAATAAGGAGGTACCATGTGTATGAGTCGGCGCACAGCGTACAGCGGGCCCAGTAGTCTCAGCACGAATGGCGAGTCTTCATGATCGTCAGATCCACAAGGATCTATGACTGGCGCTGTCTCGCTATCGAGAACTGCTCGGGAGCTAACATCGGTGACATAGCACCCATGCACCACGTGTCCTGGCAGGGCCACATTCCATGCTGCCGGTGCAGTTAGATTTAAGTGACCAATAGACCAACGAGGAGATACCACGTATCAACGGGCCTGGTGAATCACGAGAAAAGGAGGGTCGCAGGAGGGAGAGTTTTGTGACTGTCAGATTGGAAAGGATCGACAGCAGGCGCCATCTCGCCATGGCAAAGCTGTGGGTTTTTTAGCATAGCGACTTGGCACCCTTTTGCCATGTGTCGGTGGGGTCAAGTCTCGCCAGGATGTGTCGCTGAGGTGGTGCCAAATAGTATGGGCCCAGTCATGGATTAGAGGGTCCATGACGAATCAGGAATTGCCACATAAGCTAGGTCAGGGCATGGACATGTCATGGGACCAGTTTCTTGACGCAACCAGCACGTTGCAGAGGTGGGTTCTACACCGTCAGATCTACAGGGATTAGTGGCAGGCACTATCTTGCCATGGAGAAACTGCGTGAATTTTATGATAGCGAGTTAGCGCCTGTGCGCCATGTGTCCTGGTGGAACCATGTTTCATACAGCTGGCATAGTAAGGACTAAGCGATCGTTGGACCAATGGGGAAGTGCCACATGTGCCACGGGCCTAGTGATTTACAAGGGAAGAGGTTGCAGAATGATGAGTCTCCATGATCGTTGGATCAAGGCTGATCGACGGTAGGCACCACCATGTTATGGGAGAGATGTGCGAGGGTTATGTTGGCGACACAGCGCCTTGTCGACACGCATCCTGTCGGCACAGTCTAGGATGTCGGTTGGCGGTTAGTGTAACCATCACCATCATGATAGTATTCAGGGTGGCACGGTTAGTTCTATGAAGGTTGGTCGACCGCGGGAGGACCTCCAGGTGGCGAAATAAAGAAATGCAATTGGCTCGTGCGGCCTAGTTGACGCATAGGGATCCCAGTTGACCTTTTGACCTCAATGGATTCATGAACCAGGAGGTGACGATAATAAATTTTGTCGTGCGATCTGATCTCCATGATCAATCTCGACCTACGAGAGTAAATGTAAAACACAGAATGACACTCCACCCACCCGTTGATCCATCTACCAGGTCAAAGCGCAGTTATGACATCGTTTTCAATCTTCTCAGGACATTATTGGCGAAAGAGATCAAATTTTCTAGAGATTTTTTCCATGATTGTCTTCCATGGTACTCAATGGCAGGTAGTTGTAGGGTCATTTCAGCCAAAAAGATCTCAATTACGCCTGAACTATAAAGGTAGATTTTGTACATTTTTTAAGGGTTGACTCTTCCTAATTTTCTCGGCTGCTGCTTGCAGACTTGCAGTGAAAAATCCCTTTGTCTCTGAGCTAGATAAACATCTTGTATCATCTCTTTCAGCCATCAACATGTATGTGTATCATTTTGCCTCTCGTTGATGCATTGTTGAGATCAGTGGTCTACATACTGTATCTATCTTTGGCCTATTGAATAATATACAAGTGAAATCTTCTGTTCCTTGTGTTATTTAGTTGGTCTCCTGATTTGCATGTGGTTGTTGGTTGATATAAGTCTGAATGAGTGTATGACCTTGAATGTTACCCTAGTTCCGTAGTGCATATATGGGCAGGAAAATGAGTCTGAACACTCTGTGTTGGTGCATCACCACCTTAGATTAGACTAGGTAGATTTGCTTTAATGCTCTCTTTCTCCCTTTCCCTTCTGAGAATAGATAGGTGTGCCCTGACAGTAAGAGGAAGCCGGCCTTCTTCGGAGACTCAACCTTGCAGTTCAAGTCCCACAGCTTGGAGGTTGTTTCCATGTTTCACTAGGTTGTCCTTGCGCATAGGCCTTGGACAAGGGTGCAAACCTAAGTGACAACAGTTTTTGGCATGCCCGGTAGGACTCATATCAGAAGATTTCAGGTCTACTTGTGTCAAGAAGAAAGAATTCTAGAGATAAACACTGAAGAAGTAGTGCTGGCTTTAGTTTTCGAGCCTTTAAGAGGTTGGTTCTTCAAGTACTTGACAACTCCGAACATCAAAAAGTCTGGTTCCAGACCAAGTTTGCAGTAATTCATGCCTAGGACTGGAACAAGGGCGTCTTCTAGAGGTAAATTTCAATATCAAGAGCTTTCTCTTTCAAATCCTAGGAGAAGGACTAGAATTTCATTATCACCAGTTAGGGGTAGAATAACAGTTGATGTACCTGTAAGATTTGTCTCTACTCCCCCTACTGTTCAAACTCAGCCTAGATTGCCATCAACACTCATCAATAGAACACTTTTTTATATGGCACAGCCAAGAGTTCATGCTTTTTCCACCTTTAAGGGTGGAAGTCCTCTGTTGTTAGCCCAAAGACATGATATACTAGTATCTGCACTAAAGAGTATACCTGGTTTTACTAGTGAAACTTCTATTTCCCCTCTAGAGCATATCCAAGAGGTAGCGAATGTCTGTAATATTCATGGTATTACAAAAGATGATGTTGTCGTCAGACTTCTAGCCTCATCTTTAAAAGGAAAAGCATTACAGTGGTATAGAGGCTTAGCTCATGGTTCCATAACTGATTGGGATGGACTAGGAGCAGGATTATGCAAACATTTTGAGGATAAGAGTGACCATTTGTCACTACTAGAGCAGCTGACTACAATAAAAATAGCCCCCCATGAATGTATGGCTGATTTTAATTATAGATTCCAAAAGACATGGGATAGAATACCTACTATAGTGAAACCTACCCCTGGTAGTGCCTTCTTGCATTACCTTAGAGCTTTCAACAGTGACATTGCCACCACAATCCAAACTATGGGAGGAGATACATTACCAAATTCTTATGAGACAGCTATAAAAGCTGAGAATATCCTAATACAAGGTGAGAAGTTGGCTCCAAGGCCTCCTATTCCTTTCTTTCCTAATGTTCCCAACCACCAACTAGCAATAGCCCCCCTTCCTACAATTTCTACGTCACAAGCCCTTACTCCAGTTCCCCAAGCTTCCACATCCTCAAACGGAATAGAAGAACTCAAGGAAATGCTCCAGGGTCTAGTGCTGAATATAGATAAAAGAGAGAGGACTCTGGATAAAAAATTGCAAGAGCAGGGGAAGGAGTTGAAGGACCAAGGAAAGAGATTAGAGGATAGTTTTTCTCTAATACAAAAAATGAGTAACAAGGTGGTGGCCTTAGAAAGGCAGCAAGCCCAAAGTGGCAAGCCCCCCCCAATTACAACATCAGGCTCTAAGTGGTGGTAGGCCTCCTAATCATTGGAATAGCTCTTTCGATCAGAATAGGCAAAATAGTCATGCTACTGCTTCAAGCTCAAATCAGAGTAGAGCTTTAGTTCCTCAAAATAACTTAGCCCAAGATCAAGACTTCTGTCCTTCATGTAACTATTCTTATACCTACTGCCTATGTCAGAAAGCAGAATCTTATTTGGCCCTAACTGTCCAGGAGTCCACAGTAAAGCAATCACACAAGGAAGATCATCCCAAGGAGGCCTCATATGTTTAGAGGCAGGGTGATTTCTCTTTTATGAATCATTGGATGGAGGAGCATTGTAATGTAAACCAGGATTCCGTTGCTCATAACACAAGAAGCAAGAGGAGAGCTATGGAACATACTGCCCCCCTTTCTCTTGAGCAGGCCTCAACTTCGATTGTTATACCTCATACACAAAAAGCAAATGAGTAGAAAAACACTTCACAACAGCAAAGGCAAGGTCCAAGAAAGGAGGATGCAAGTGATCCCTATGTTGCTTCATCTCAACCTCTCATGGGTACAGCTCCCAAAGTTTCCGCCAAAATTCCTAATGCACCCTTGAGTGTGGTAGAGCAAATGAAGAAAACCAATGTAAGCATTTCCATGTGGGATGTAGTTGCCACCATACCAATGCAGAAAAGGATGTTGCAGCAAGAATTGGAAAAGATTGAGCCCAAAGATAAGTCATCTACCATGGAGGGTGACACTAGTTTAGTACAACCATCAGGTGACGTGGAGACAAATAAAAAGGTTAGACCTCCTCCATTCTATGTTTCTCTGATTATAGGGGGCAAGTTAGTCCATAATTGCATGATAGATTCAGGGGCTAGCAGCTCAGTAATGCCCAGGTGTGTTGCTGATGCTTTAGGAATGAAATATGAGCCCATTATTAGGGATGTGTTACAACTAGATGAGAGTATTGTCAAAACCGTAGGCATCCTTAGGAATGTGGAAATGGCCCTACATGCATGCCCTGGTTGTACTGTGATTCAAGACATATCTATTGCTGAAGTCAAGCCCTATTTTGCCATCTGTCTTTCAAGAGACTTCACTGCCCAAATAGGTGGATTCATATCTGCTGATTGGTCTTATATGTCATTTAAGACCAGATATGGGGCCAACGCTTCAATTAGAGGAGAGCCTCAAGCCCTTCATCACACTGAACCCTACACTCCCAACTTCATTAATATGATTTGCCCCATTTTGGAGATGGATGAAAATGACATAGTAAATGAGCCTGCCACCTCCATAGTAGAGATTCTTGATTTCTTCTTAGATGAGTGGGAAAATACATGTCAGTTTGAGCCTATGTCGGAAACTCTTGAGATGGGCCTTAGTACATATTGCATAATAGAGAAGGAGGCTCAAGTTCCTGATCTTGTTGGAGCTAATGATGACATGAGTGGAATATGGAATATGTACTTTGATGGCTCAAGGAATAGAAATGGAGTAGGGGCAGGTGTTATGTCGATCTCTCCTACACAAATAAGATACTACTTCTCTTTTAGGCTCTAATTCAGTTGTACCAATAATGTGGCCGAGTATGAATCCTTGATCCAAGGTCTCCTACTTGCCCAAAAGAGGGGAATTCAAGCCTTGAGAGTATATGGAGACAGTGAGTTGGTAGTGAACCAAGTGAGAAATTAGAATATCACCAAAAATGGCCTGCTCAAGTCTTACAAACATAGAGTCTGGGATTTGCTTGAGGGTTTCCAAGCATTTAATATCCAAAGCATTCCTAGGAAAGAAAACAAATATGCTGATAGACTTGCAGTAGTGGGTGCATCTTATGATGTGCCAGGGAATCTCGAGGAAGAGAGGAAGCAACAAATAAGGGTGGTAGTAAGGCCTACTGTTCCTAATAATAATACTCATTGGCAGGTGTTTGAGTCTGATGAGCAAATTGTGAGTTTCTTGCAGAATGAAGCAAAATTTTCAGAAAGAAATCAGTCAAGACTACATGATCAGTATGGTGATCAGATCATTCACCTCAGTTCCAACAAGTTGCCCAAGGGTCTCATTACCTTGGAGAGTGACTTTAATCCTGATGATCGGACAAGAGGCAAAGGAATAAATCTAGCTGCAGAAAGGGATGATCATGCTCTAGTTACTATTGCTGATGGAAAATCTCTTAACATGGGGAAGGTATGTTCTGAGGCTGAGCAAGAAAATTTCATTCATCTATGTCAAAAATTTAATGATGTGTTTGCTTGGTCATATGATGACTTAAAGGGGTTTGACCCTAGTTTGTTTCAGCATACCATAGATTTAGTTGATAGGGTCAAACCAGTAAGGAAAAAACAGAGGCCAGTGAATCCCAATATTGAACCCTTAATGAGGAAGGAACTATCCAAGTTGATTGAAGCTAACATAATTTTTCCTATCAAACACTCATCATGGGTGGCTAACCTTGTCCCTGTAAGGAAGAAGAATGGAGAAATCAGATTGTGTGTGGACTTTAGGGATCTTAATCAGGCTTCCCTTAATGATCACCATCCTCTCCCTTCTATGGAGCAAATTCTGTCCAAGGTTAGTGGGTCAAGGAGGTTCTCTTTTCTTGATGGATTTTCTGGTTATAACCAAGTGTTGGTTAAAGAATCTGACAGATATAAGACAACATTTACTACTAAATGGGGCACCTATGCTTATTGCAAGATGCTATTCAGACTAACAAATGCAGGTGCCACGTTCCAAAAGGAAATGGAGGTAGCTTTCAAAAGATTAATCGACAAGTTTTTCTTAGTATACCTTGATGATATAACTGTATATTCCAAGAATGTAAAAGATCACCTTGATCATTTGAGACAGGTATTTCTAAGATGTAGAGAGTTTGTGGTTTCCCTCAACCCAGCCAAGTGTGTCTTTGCTACAAGCCAAGGAAAATTACTAGGACACATTGTATCTAACGATGGGTTGACCATTGATCCAGAAAGAACAAAAGCCATACTTGCCCTTCCCCTCCCTAAACACAAGAAAGGGCTACAAAGTTTCCTTGGCAGGATAAATTTTGTAAGAAGGTTTATTCCTAATCTTGCCATCATGGTGAAACCCCTCACAGCCATGCTTAAGAAAGATATGGTCTTCTCATGGACCAAGGAGGGGAAGAAGATTTTTGAAGAAATTAAGGCAGCCATAGCCTCAAACCCCACTCTCATGAACCCAAATTTTGAGAAAGATTTAATCCTCTACACTTTAGGTGATGAGTCAAGTGTTTCTGCTGTCTTGACTCAGACAAATGACAAGAATGAGGAGCAGGCCATAGCCTTCTTTAGTGAAGGACTCAAGGATTATGAAGATAAGTATAGCTTTGTTGAGAAGCAAGCCCTTGTAGTCCTTAGAGCTTTGTTGGTGCCCTCTTATCCCACAATAGGATCCATTTGTTGGTGCCCCATGCGAGTGTAAAAGATTTCTTGTTAAGCAAGGACATCGGTGAAAAGAGAGCTGGATGGATCACTAGGGTAATGGAATATGATGTTGATATTCAAATTACCAAGTTGGTAAGAGGGAGAGGATTATGCAAGGAAATGTTATCAGGTCAGGATTCAGATGAAGGGACTGCTATGGTAATTACAGAGCAGCAGGAGGAAAGAAATGTTAATGCCCCAAGGAGCTGGATGGATGACATGAGGAACTTTTTATCAGGGAATGGATACCCTCAGGGATTGGATAGAGCTAAAAGAAGAAAATATAGACTGCAATCCATTCCCTATGTTGTGATTGATGATATCCTATTTAGGAGGGATTTTAATGGGACCCTGTTGAGATGTATTGAAGAAGATCAGGTTGAGAGGATGATTAAAGAACTTCATGATGGCCCTGATGGTGGCCACTTCTCTGCAAAGAACAACTGCCATGAAGATCATGAGGGCTAGATATTACTGCCCATCTCTATTCCATGATTGTTATAGGTATGTGAGAAAATGTGAGAAATCTGCCTTTTTCTCAGGTAAACAAAGACTTGCAGCTCTTCCTCTTCACCCCATTCAGGTGGATCAGCCCTTCACCTAGTGGGGGTTGGATTTCATAGGCCCCATTAATCCTCCATCTAGCGCAGGTCATAAATGGATCTTGGCTGCTACCGATTATTTCACTAGGTGGACAGAGGTAGTTGCCTTGAAGGATGCTACAGAGCCATCAATTGTTGAATTCCTTGATGGAATTGTATCTAGGCTTGGATCTCCTACTACTATCATCTCAGATAATGCCAAATCTTTTTTTGGAACCCAGATTTGTGCATGGGCAATGAGTCACAATATCTATATGAGCACATCATCAAATTACTACCCGCAGGGTAATGGTTTGGCTGAATCCTCCAATAAGAATCTGATCAGAATCATAAGGAGAACGATAGAAGACAATCAGAGGGTTTGGCATAAAAAATTAAGGACTGCTTTGTGGGCTGATAGGATAACACCCAAGAGATCTATTGGGAATTCACCTTTTTTGCTGGTATATGGTAGGGAGGCCAGACTTCCAATCTCATTGGAATTCCCATCCTTGGAGTTGGCTCATCAGCTGGAATTGGTTGAAAATAGTCCCATGTCAGTGAGAATGGCAGAGTTGATTGAACTGGAAGAAAAGAGAAACAAAGCTATGCAAACCCTGGAGATACACCAGTAGCAGATGAAGAAGAGTTTTGATAAGAAGGCAAGGGCTAGAATCTTCAGAGATGGAGATTTAGTTCTCAAGTGGGACTCAGATAGAGCAAAACCAAGAAGGCACTCCAAATTTTATCCACTATGGAGTGGCCCTTATCTGATCTCCAGTTGCAAACAGGCCAATGCGTTCTAGCTAAGTAGGCCAAATGGTGAAATTTTGCCCATTCCAGTCAATGGGATCCATTTGAAGCCCTGTTTCTAAAAGTTGTGAATCCATGTACATAGCTAGTTTAGTTGCTTCCTGTTGTTCTTGTTTTACAATAAGTGCGCGTGCACATGGCTCACTTCTTGAGTCACCAGTTCCCAAAGTTTTGAAAAGTCTCAGGTTGCTGAGGAGGTCCTGTTTTTTGTTTTCAAGTCGCAAGACAGAGCTAGAGTTCAACAGTTCTCTAATGTTTTGATTTCCTCATTAAGGGTTAGGGTTTCTTGTAGCTCTTGGTTTCGTAACTTCTAGGCCCTCTTTTCTGACTCTATGGCCCAATGGATTATTCTCAGGCACTGGTCATGCATTGAGCAGGCTCATGCCCCCTACGAGTCGCCAGAAGTGTTACCTCTAGTTTTACCACCAAGGATTTAGATTCAAACGCATAGCTTATTCAACAGTTAGTCTCAGAGTAAGTGTTTTAATGTTACAACCTGCAAGTTTCTGGTTGTCAGATCTAAGCAGACGAACGGTTGGCACCATCGTGCTATAAGGGAAATGCACGATATTTATTATAGTGCGATGACGCCCTGACGACATGTTGCAAGGGTGGGTCCGGTGTTTCGCAAGTCGAAAAAGGTTCTTAACGCCCTTAGCGCTATGTTGTTATCGCAAATCGGCTGGAAAATCTCCATAGTGACATAATGCCCAGCAAAAATAGTCACAGCGGCAAATTTTACTGACCGGTGGAATTAGGTGTTGTGGTGATGAATCAGGAGAAACCACGTGTGCCAGGTCAGAGTTCCTGTCGGCACGGCTAACACAGTTGGGGCTTACGTTCACCACCGACAAATCAGCTCAGATCAACGGTAAGCGCCATCACGCTATGGAGGAGCTACGCGAGGCTTATGACAGCAACATCGCACCCTGGTGACACGTGTCAGGTGGGGTCGTGTCTCAAAGTGATGCCAGGTGTATCGACATGGAGGGCGAAAGCATGAGGTACGATGAGTCCTCACGATCGTTGGATTTGGTCACATCAAAGGATGGTGCCATCTTGCTATGACGAAGATGTCTGGATTTTATCATAGCGACATGGCGACCATCCGCCACATGGATCAACAGGACCAAGTCTCACCAAGGATCGCCAGGTGTCGTCCAAGGTGTGGTGGAGTTACGAATATGGCAATGAGTGGGATGGGTCTGGTTGCAGGTCACAAAGTACAGTAGGTCAGAGGTTTTGTGGTGGCGGGCAGACAGGTTCATGGCATGGAGGTTTCAAAAACACGGCGAGGCGCTATGGCACCAATGGAAAACCCATGCGTTTTTCGATGGTGACATAGTGCCCAAGCGGAAAGTTCACCATGGCAAGAAATGATCAGACGGATGGGTCCCAGCGGGTACTATGCAAGTGCAGTCGGCGTGGCGAATCGGATGGGGACACACGTAAATCTCAGGGCACGCTGTCAGTGGGCGCTATGGCACTATGGGAATTTGGCCTTGATTTTCGCATAGCAACATGGCGCCTAGCTGACATGTGGTCGCTCTGCGGATCAGGTCTTGGGTTGCCAGCTAGTCTTCATCGAACCAAATAAGGAGGTGCCATGTGTATGAGTCGGTGCACAGCATACAACAGGCCCAGTAGTCTCAGCATGAATGGCGAGTCTTCACGATCGTCAGATCCGCAAGGATCCATAACTGGCGCTGTCTTGCTATGGAGAACTGCTCGGGAGCTAACATCGGCGACATAGCGCCCATGCACCACGTGTCCTGGTGGGGCCACATTCCATGCTGTCAGTGTAGTTAGATTTAAGTGACAAATAAACCAATAAGGAGACACCACGTATCAACAAGCCTGGCAAATCATGAGAAAAGGAGGGGCGTAGGAGGGAGAGTTTTGTGACTGTCAGATTGGAAAGGATCAACGGCAGGCGCCATCTCGCCATGGCGAAGCTGCGAGTTTTTTAGCATAGCGACTTAGCGCCCTTTTGCCACGTGTTGGTGGGGTCAAGTCTCGCCAGGATGCATCGCTGAGGTGGTGCCAAACAGGATGGGCCCAGTCGCAGATTGGAGGGTCCATGGTGAATCAGGAATTGCCACATATGCCAGGTCAGGGCACGGACATGTTGTGGGACCAGTTTCTTGACGCAACCAGCACGTTGCAGAGGTGGGTTCTACACTATTAGATCTATAGGGATTAGCGGCAGGTGCTATCTCGCCATGGGGAAACTGCGTGAATTTTATGATAGTGAGTTAGCGCTCGTGCACCACGTGTCCTGGTGGAACCATGTTTCATACAGTTGGCGCAGTAAGGACTAAGCAATCGTCGGACCAATGGGGAAGTGCCACATGTGTCACGGGCCTAGTGATTTACAAGGGAAGAGGTTGTAGAATGACGATTTTCCATGATCATTGGATCGAGGTCGATCGATGGTAGGCACCATCGCGCTATGGCAGAGATGTGCGAGGGTTATGTTGGCAACACAGTGCCTTGTTGACACGTGTCTTGTCGGCGCAGTCTAGGATGGCGGTTGGTGGTTAGTGTAACCGTCACCATCATGATAGTATTCAGGGTGGCACAGTTAGTCCAATGAAGGGTGGTCGACCACGGGACTACCTCCAGGTGGCGAAATAAAGAAATGCATTTGGCCCGCGTGGCCTAGTTGACGCATAGGGAGCCCGATTGACCTTTTGACCTTGACGGATTCATGAACCAGGAGGCGAGGATAATTGATTTTGTCATGCGATCTGATCTCCATGATCAATCTCGACCTACTAGAGTAAATGTAAAACACATAATGACACTCCACCCACCCGTTGATCCATCTACTAGGTCAGAGCGCAGTTATGATGCCATTTTTAGTATTCTCAGGACATTATTGGTAAAAGAGATCAAATTTTCTGGAGATTTTTTCCATGATTGTCTTCCATGGTACTCAATGGCAAGTAGTTGCAGGGTCATTTCAGCCAAAAGGATCTCAGTTATGCCTGAACTATAAAGGCAGATTTTGTACATTTTGTAAGGGTCGACTCTTCCTAATTTTCTCGGCTGCTGCTTGCAGACTTGCAGTGAAAATTCCCTTTGTCTCTAATCTAGATAAACATCCTGTATCATCTCTTTCAGCCATCAACGTGTATGTGTATTGTTTTGCCTCTCAGTGATGCATTGTTGAGATCAGTGGTCTGCATACTGTATCTATCTTTGGCCTATTGAATAATATACAAGTAAAATCTTCTATTCCTAGTGTTATTCAGTTGGTCTCTTGATCTGCATGTGGCTGTTGGTTGATATAAGTCTTAATGAATGTATGAGCTTGAATGTTACCCTAGTTCCATGGTGCATATATGGGTAGGAAAATGAGTCTGAACACTCTGTGTTGGTGCATCACCACCTTAGATTAGACTAGGTAGATTTTCTTTAATGCTCTCTTTCTCCCTTTCCCTTATGAGAATAGATAGGTGCGCCCTGATAGTAAGAGGAAGCTGGCCTTCTCCGAAGACTCAACCTCACAGTTCAAGTCCCACAGCTTGGAGGTTGTTTCCATGTTTCACTAGGTTGTCCTCGCACATAGGCCTTGGACAAGGGTGCAAACCTAAGTGACAAAACCTAACACTAGTAACCTTGAGTCTACATTTCAAGCCAAGATATCACTCAAGAACAAAGCTACAAAATCTAAAAGGAAATTTGACAGTGAGGATGAAGATGAGTTTGATGAAGATCTTGAAGTCATTGAAGTATTAATTGCAAGAAGATTTCGCAAGGGAAAAGGGAAGTACAAAAGAAAAATTCATTTGATCTTCTTTTATTGTGAAGAGATTGGCCACATTGTTACAAGGTCTTGAAATAGAGAAGGAAAAGAAGAAAAGAAGAAAGAGAAGTACAAGGGCAAGAAGAAATTCAAAAACTACAATGAATAAAAGGACAAAGGTAAGAAATCTTGTTACATTGCTAAAGATCTTGAAATTAGTGAAGACGAAGATGAAATGGTTTGCATTGTTGTTAAGGATGAATTAGATGATGAGAATGATAAAATTGTACTTATCTCTCATATTAGTAAGAATGATACATGGATTATTGATAGTGGTTATTCTCACTATATGATTGATGAAAAATCTAAATTTGAGAACTTGGTACACTATGATGGTGAAAGTGTTAGATTTGGTAATGTTGAACCATGTTATGTGAAAGCTCAAGGTTGTATTACACTAACAAGGTGGAATTTATCAATGGAAAAACCAATCTACTGGATGAAAAAAGTAATCTAGTAAGGACTAGCAAGCAAACAAAATGTAACCTATTCTACATAGATCTTAATGAAAGTTCATGTTTCATTATTCAAGTAGAATAAAGTTGGCTATGGAATAAGAGGTTATGTCATTTGAATTTTGACAACCTAATAAACATAAGAAAGAAAAAAAGGGTTAGAGGCATTCATAGCCCAAAGAAACCTGACATGGGCATGTGCAAGAATTGTCAAATTGGCAAGATGGGCAAGACACTTTTTAAAAGAAGAAAACAATCATTCTAAAGAAGTGTTGGAGTTGGTCCATACAGAATTTTGAAGATCTATTGGCATTTAAAAGCTACATAGGAGATAATTAATTTATTTTATTTATTGATGATTGTTCTAGAATGATGATTATTATGTATTCAAAGAACAAATCATAAGCTTTTCAAAAATTCAAATGCTATTTAGCAATAGTGGAGAAAGAAACAAGAAACAAGCTGAAATGTTTTAGATGAGATAGAGGAGGAGAATTAATTTATAATAAATTCAATGAATTCTAAAATGAGGGAGGAATCAAAATACAAGTGTCTGCACCTAACACACCTCAACAAAACAACATTGCTAAAAGAGGGAATAGATTAGTCATGGATTGTGCAAGGACCCCTATGATAGAAAAGATAGTTCCTATCAAATACAAGAAAGAATCAATCAAAACCATAGTTTATACCTTGAACCAAGTTTAGTTGATGAAGGATTTAAATTAAATACATTTTGAGTTATGGTATGGCTATGAACCCAATGTATGTTACTTCAAAATATTTGAAAATAAATATTATAGTTTGAAGGAGTCTAGAAAAGGAAAAATTTGATGTCAAAAGTGATGAAGGAATATTTTTGGAATATTCTAATAAGAAAAAAGCATATAAATGTCTAAATCTATCTACTCATAAAGTTATAGAAAGTATACATGTGAAGATTGATGAGTTTGCAGAAAAGAGCAAAGAACAATGTAGTAAGGAACCTAAAGACTATGAAAACTTTGTTTACTATGAGCCTGATCCTATTCCTAAT
Organism: Cupressus sempervirens; assembly: GCA_028749045.1. Lineage (NCBI taxonomy): Eukaryota > Viridiplantae > Streptophyta > Pinopsida > Cupressales > Cupressaceae > Cupressus > Cupressus sempervirens. The sequence continues at coordinate 515,096,286 of CM053793.1, read as the reverse complement.
ATTCAAGTAAAGAGATCTTCACCACTTTATTCCCCAAAATCTCTAGTTCAACCCAATTTGTAGCAAGTGCAACCCAAGTCACCAGAGGGACTCGAGTTTCAACGAGAGCAAACTGACTCACAGTCTAATGGACCCGAGTCATAGACAATGGGACTCAAGCATCAAATAGAAGATCATGGTGAACCTCATGATTTTAGAAAGAAGGAACTTAGACTTTCTAGACATGTTAGAAGGCATCATGCACCCAAGAAAATCATTAGAGACCAGTTAGTTGGTACAATGATAAGGAACAAATTAAAAGGTACATGTTTTCTTACTGAATTTGAGCCTAGATCTATAAAAGATGCAATAGAGAATGAAAGTTGGATTGAAGTGATGAATGAAAAAATTGATCACATTTAAAGGAATAAGATTTGGACTCTTGTTCCTAGACCCAAGGATAATAATGTAATTGGCACAAAATGGGTATTCATAAACAAGTTGAAAGAGAATGGAGAAGTTTCTAACAACAAGGCAAGGCTAGTTTAGATGGGCTATGCTTAAGAGGAAGGTATTGACTATGGAGAAACTTTTGATCCCATTGCTAGATTTGAATGTGTTAGAAAACTCCTTGCATATGCAACACACAAAGGATTTAAAGTGTATTAAATGGATGTGAAATCAACATTTCTGAATGGAATCTTAGAAGATGAAGTATACATTGAGAAACCAAAAGGTTTCATTGATTCGAGAAAAAGGGACATGGTTTGAAGACTACACAAAGATTTTTATGGTCTCAAAAAATCCCTCAGAACATGGTATGAGAGATTAAACAAGGATCTGATAAAGATTGGTTTTCAAAGAACTAATGATAACAATAACCTATACATCAAAGAAGGACCAGATAAGAAGATTGTACTGGCATAAATATTTGTGGATGATACATTATTTACTAGAAATTATGATCTATTTAAACCATTTTCTAACGAAATGAGTAAGGAATTTGAGATGTCAATGTTTGGAGACATCAATTTCTTGTTGGCTTGTAGATTAAATTACATCAAGGAGATACTAAAGAAGTTTGGACTGGAAGATTCTAGACTAGTAGAACACCTATTTCTATTGGACATAAGATTTCCAAAGATGATGATTCACAAGAAGTTGATCAGACTACATACATAAAAATGATTGGAAAACTATAATATGTGGTATACACAAGACCTGATATAGCATTAGCAATGGGAATGGTGGCAAGATTTTTTGCTAATTCAAAAGAAGATAATATGATGGCAATCAAAAGAATCATGAGGTATCTAAAGGGTACTAAAGATTATGGTTTGTGGTATAAGCAAGGAGGTAACTTTGAATTGAAAGAATTCATTGATGTTGATTGGTCATGAAGCATTGATGATAGGAAGAGCACTGGTGGTGGAGCATTGTTTCTTGTAAAGAGGATAGTATCTTGGAGAAGAAAGAAGCAAACCTATATCTCGAAGTTGACAACAAAAGTAGAATATGTTGCTGCAAGAGTCAATTGTTCAAGTATTGTTTGGTTCAAACATTTTTTGATAGGTATGAAGGAAGAGATTAAGGATCTAGTTGTTGTTTTCTATGATAACACCAATGCAATTAACATTTCCAAGAAACATGTAATGCATACCAAAACCAAGCACATTGCAATTAAGTATCATTTCTTAAGAGAATCAGTGCAAGATGAGGGGTTAATATTAGAATATGTGAATATAAAAGAACAGATTGCAAACATATTCACCAAGCCATTACCTAAGGATGCATTTTTGTATCTAAGAGGTAATCTAGGGGTGATTCCCCTATCTGAGGCTTAGTAATAAGATTTTATTAATGCATCAACCAAGCATGTTGAAGATCAATCAAGTTGATGCAATATTGTAAAGGGAATATTGCATTGAATTAGTACAACAGATACATGGAAGTTCACTAAATTTTCTATCTTTGTCATAAGCATGTCAAAGAGGGAGAGTTCTTCATACATTAGAGAAATTTGATATTTGATAAAGGGAGAGTTGTATCATATATCAAAAATGTCAAAGAAGAAGAATGAACTTGAATTGATATCAAAGAGGGAGAGCTTGATATTATATTGCAGTCACAATAATTAGGTTAATCCAAAAATTATTCCAAAAGAAGAGATTAATGTCAAGGGAATTTCAAACTGATAGAGGGAGTTCTCATGGATCAAAAATAGAATGAAACTATGGATATTATCCTTACTTTTATTTCTCTCTAAAATTTCATTTTATTATGACATGTTGTGTTGCCATTAATTCCAAATAGGGAAATTGTTTGAAACAGTTGTTCAATTGTATATTGTCTTTGATGTTACACAAAATGTCATATATTTACCAATCAGTGTCTATCAAGCTCACTCAGATGATGTAGATAGTTTCTATTGTCTTTCAAGAATTCTAGATTAAACCAATAAGATAGTGTCTATCAAGTTCACTCAAGCACCCAAAGAGAAGTTCATAGAAGTTAAATGTTAAGTAGGCTCAATTAGTTAACAAATGAAAGTTAGCATGTAACTAGTGTTAAATAAGCTCACTAGGTTACCAAAGGAAGATTAAAAAGCTGTGGTGTTAACCAAGTTCACTTAGTTAACATAGGAAAATCATTTCAAGTTTATTTTCTATCAAGCTGGCTCGGTTAATGAAAGATTTTCTTGAATCAACATATTTAGTTTAATGAGTTTATTTGCCAAGTCTAGCCAACTTAAGGGATGAACATTTAATATTTATAAGTGTATTCAATACAAATTGATAAGGAAAAAGATATAAGTATAAGCTCAAGTTGTGGGATTGAATAAGAGAGGCATGGGATAGAAGAGGTAAACCAAGGAAGAAAATTGGAAGGATAATAGAGTATCCTGAGATGATCGAGCTACAAAGTTTTATATAATCAAGGGAGATCACGTATTCAAGCCAAAATAAATACGTGAAATTAGAAATATAGTTGCATCAATAATAAGGTCATTTCATTGTTACTCTCTAGTAATTACAGAAGTGTATCAAATCTCTTAGCATAGTTATATTAACATCTATTTCCCAGATTCTCTAATGAGGTAATATTTCTAGATTAAAGTGTCTAAAGACCTCTAACAAGGCCACTTCTAATAGGGTGATTAAATCCTTTAATAGGGTCACACCTAAAAATATATTTTTCAAACTTTAACATGGTTGGCTCCAAATAGGGCTCACTTCAGAAGAGTGAAAAATAGTAACTAGTTGCAATTGGTGGTTTTTCCCAAATTGGGTTTCCACATTAAATCCTTGTGTCACTTGAGTTCATGCTATTTATTTTATGTGTATGAAACTAATTTTATTAAGGTTAATCACACTTAATATCTTAAGATCTAGATGTTTAGTATTTACTAAGTTAAAATTGATATTTTAGGACTTGCCAAGTGATAGTAAATTGTGAGTGTTACCTAAGTGCCTTTGTGTTAACCAAGTTTCAATAGAAGTTATATTTTAAATTTCATTGAAATATGAGGGTTCTAGGATTTATTTTTGTGGTAAATAATTCACCCCTCCCCTCTTAGTTACTCCTCTTATATTTCCAACACTCTTCTTATCTCTTCTTGTGTCTTATTCTCCACTAAAACTTCTTATAGCAAAATTGTTCTCTCTAAGGTGAGATTTTTCAGGTCCTATTGGGGAATCTCAATTATTTCATCTAGTCTAAGCTCAATATTTGGTGAAATATCTTTTATTTTTTTCCTCTTTCTCATAGGTGAAGGTGTGATTCTTCTCAATATTTCCTTAAGAGTTGGTGAAGGGGTGTCACTACTTAGTCTTGCTCATGCATCTGTACTCAAGAAAAATATTTAGCTTTATATTATTCTTTTCCTTCATCAATATGAGGTTCTAAAATAATCTTACCATTTACACTTGTTTCTTTCTCTTAAAATCATCTACCTCTAAATGTATGAGCTTTAACTACTTGGCCTCTAGAGTGTCAAGAGTGTTGGCATGCCTAGGGGATATGTTGCCTTCTAGACTCAACACACATGGAATTTTCCCACTATTGTAATCATCTTCAATGATTATATTATCTTTCTCTTCTATTTTTGTTGTTAATCCAAAAATACTCTTCCATGACAACTCATTTTGCTATTATACAACTTCTTCTTTATTTAGTAATATGATTTAAAATATTTATATATTTTGGAACAAATTTGTTCCTATCCTACTCCAAAAATGTGTCTTGTTGCTCCTAGGAAAGATTAGGCATTACTTTGACTAATGCATCAGTCCTTATCTTTTTCTCTTCTTTCTTTGCCTATTCCTATCTTCTCTTTAATCTATCATATAGGTCTTGAGGTATCTATTTATCTATTTCACTAGGAGCTATTTTGAAATTTGAAATCATTTCTACCATTGCCTCTACAATTTTATTTATATCATCATTATCTAGTGTATGATATTTTACAAATCTAAAACTAGATAAACTTGGGGAACTCCTTATGTATGCACATACCTCATCAATAGATTTAGATTTTTTTCTAGGTGGTACTCTAACCAATGTCCTTCTTTTAGTTATGGGGGCAATGGGCTTGGTAGCCTCTGCTACTTTCTTCTTTGCACTGCTTGACACCACTAGCTACCCTAGTCCTTGGCTTGTTTGATGGTGGAGGTGTCACAGTTGGCGTCTTCTTTGTTCCATGAGCCTTCTTTCTTGGTGGCACAACAACAACTAGGGATTTTCCCTTGTCACCTTCTTCCTCTTCCTCATCACTACTACCTTTTTCTTCATCTTAACAAAGACCTTGTGTCTATTGTAACGATTATTTTCCATTGCCTATGGTGCCTAGTTCATCTTCTAGGTCTTCTATCATTTTCTTCCTTTTCTTTTCCTTGGAAGCTATCTCGATATTCACAAATATTTTTTCTTTGGCCTCTTCGTATCTACCAAAAGGTTCAAGCTCAACATCAATCTTTTCTATTAGTAGTGCATCAACATTTGTACTCATTACATTATTTTCTATCTCATATTCTAAATTTTGTAACAAAGCCTTCCTTAGCTTCACTTCCTCTTAATTTTTTTTTTTTTTTTATGTCCACAAGAAAACATATGTCACTATAATATTTTGTGCTCAACTCTTCATGTATTTGTTAGAAATAGGGAATACTAAAGGCAGTGGAGTGTATTCTACAAACTTTTATCACCAACTGGATATTATTAATTACTTTGAGCCAAGCATTAGAAAGTAAACAAGCAATCCTAAATAGTAAAAGTAACCATGCATAGATAGAACTCATAACACCATATTTTGTTAACTAGGGAAACCTTGGGCAAGGTAAAACCCCGGTAGGGATGATACCCACTAGATGATGTACTAATATAAGTGTTCCTTGTTAGGGGATGGACACTACTAGGAGTCCATAATCTCATTCACTATATATATGTCCTTGTTAGGAGACTTTGAATCCCTTTTAGGAGATCTCAACCCTATTAGGAGCTATGGTAGAATGAGTGCAAGAAGAGCTCATTGCCTAAGCATGCAATTTTAATTACAAGAAGAGCTAATTGCCAAAACAAGTATTAAAGTTCCTTGAATATAGAAGTATTGTTTATGAACCTTCTTTTAGCTGATCTCTAACCCTAGGTCGATCTCAAATCACAAAATTAGGTTATCAAAATTTGCTTCTGAATATGATACAAAACTTCACATTCACAACTATAACATGTTACTTCCCAATAATCTCAAAAGATGTCTTTAAATAAATACCATACACTTTCAAAAATTTCTGCTAGGTCATCTAAGACCAAAATAAACTTTCCCAACTTATAGCAAACATCTAGGATCTCATTCCTAATTGGTCAAGTAATTATTTTGTAAACAAAATAATTCCTTTACCTTTCATTTCAATGGTTTGTACATCTTATATATCTTTCTTCTATACTATCCATATTGATGTCCAAGGTTATACACATCATCATCAACATCTATACTCTTCCCATATATCTTCTCTCTCAAGAATAACATCATATAAAGAAGTTATACATAAAATAATACAATGATGTAAACCATTGCCATACTTAGACAATTTTCTGAGTACCAAAAAGCTTAGTATCTTTATTTCCAAGGTTTACTACAAGAAATTACATAATGTGTTGAAATTAATGAAAACATTTACATATATACATATAGCCAATTTTTAACCATCTCCACCTTTGGCATTGATGGTAACAAAGTAGGAAAATTGGCTAAGTATCAAAAACTTTACCAAAACTTACAGCATCACTATACTTACTATCTATTACAAATGCTTCATCTTTACAAATGCTCCGCGTTTTGACATGACTACAAGATGAATAACTTACTTAAATTTTTTTTATCCAACTTCTCCTCTGGCATCAATGAGAAAGGTTAAAATATCCAAAAAACTATCAAAAAGTTATGTCTATCTGCCATAAAAAATTATCAATTGTTTTTGTCTTTGTGCCTCAAGCTAATATAATCTTCATACAATCATCAAAAGTTTCCTCTATATTGTCCATATTTTTCTACCATGTGTCCTTGACTACTTTAGCTATAGTGAGAATTTTACATAAGGCATAGGATGCAATCCCAACTACATCAAGGTCAGAGTATATAAAATTGGAATAAGTTTCCTTTGTGTTGACACATTCCTCCAACTATCTCTCAATGGCAAATAGCTTGAAAGCTATAGATTCTCTAAAATCTAACAATCTTCTCAAAATTTACTCTGTCTCAAGTTGTAGTTTCCTAATGTCAGTGTGAACACTAGAAAATTATCCTCAAAAGTCATCAGCTCTGCTAGAGGGTTGTTGTAATTAGCTTGTTAGAGCTTCCAAATCACTCAACTTCCCTTCTATCTTATTGCCCAAAAAATTAGTCAACCTATGAGATAAAGTAAATTTGATGTATAATACCTTTCCATCTTGCTTACATCTTTAGATTTGCTTGATATAAGTATGAAGACTCATCAAATAATTCTTTATGTTTTGACAAAGAGTGCTAAAAAGATGAGCATCATGAGAAATTTGAGCCTTAGAATTTTCAACATTCAACAAATTAGTAAATTAATCATAAAATGATTTTACTACTACTTTGGCTCTTTGTTTAAGATCTACTTATATATGTTTGGTTGCTAGAGTGTTGTGTAATCTATCAGTCACCTCCATTAATGCTCTCTATAGACTCTTAACTTTCCTATTCTTCTTAACCAAAATTTCCAAAGATAAGATCAAGTTAGATTGATCATCATCATCACTTGTATGGTCAGAAAGAGATATTGGACTAGATGAGCTAGGTGCTTTAGTCTCATCTTCCTTTTGTTTCTTCTCTACTGTCTCCCTTGTTTTTTTGCTTCTTCTTCCTTCTCCATTTTTCCTTTCCTTTCCTGTCCTTTCTTTTCATCTTCTAGCTTCTTCTATTCCTCTACTCTCCTCTTCTTTTCTTCTTTCTACCTCTTATCCTCCTCAAGAAATCCCTTCTTAGCTTCTTCAATCTTCTTCTTTTCCTCTTCTAATTGCCTTTTCTCCTCTTCAATAAATTTTAGCTAATCTTGAATGTCCTCAAAATGAGACTTAGGCTGATTAAAAGGACCATCTTCAATATTAACAATAATATTAGTTTGATAAATTTGCATTGTATCACCACTTACTGATACTTCCAAAATTTTCTCTACTGTGGTAGGTGCTACCTTTGTAATAATAACCTTTTTTGGCTTTTAAACTTTTTGTTCCTCTTCATCTTCCTCACTAGAGTCTTTAATTATCAACAATGTTTTCTTCCCTTTCTTAGGTCCAGTAGCTAGTTGCTTAACTCTTTTTGATTTATGAGTCTCAACTTCTACTAATCTTTCAGACTTCCTTTTGGGTTCACTTGGTTTCTCAACTGATACAAAAATATATGGAATACATTTTTTTCTAGGAGTTTCTGCAATGGATACACCTAATGCTTGCCCAATTGATAGAGGTGTTAAATACACACCTTGTTAACCAATTTTCTTAATTCTTGAGATAGTTTTCCTAATTACCTGTGATTCACATTTTGACATACCAGACTCAGTTAGTGCTTTCTTCATTATAGTCTCAATCTTCTTATGAGATGCTTTCTCCAAGGATGCCTAGTAAGCTGATTGAGTTGTCTCCTCATATGTTCCAAATATGTAAGATGCTTGGTCTTTTCTGAAGTTCAACAATAGATCAATGTTATTAATAGCTACATCATCACTCAATTCATAACCTAAGGGATCAAGAAATGTTTCCTAAGTTTCTACTACTTCAATATGTGTTAGATCTATATCTAGCATAGAATATATATATTATCCTTTTATCTATCAAAAATTGCAGGTGCAATTCTAAATCTGTATTTCATCTCACTCTAGAATGTTCTCATTATCAGTTTTTGCTTTCCAAGATTTTATCTATAGGATGCCTTTTGCATACATCTATTATCTTATCCCTAGTACATCTTTCACTGCTCATAATCTCTGTAACTAATAGAAATGGAATTTTCTTAAGTACATGAAAGAAATGTGATTGATTAGTGACTGAAATATAAGTACACTATTCTTAGTTCTTTTAATCATCTCTAGATTCTCAAGGAGTTGTACTCTCAAGATCAAACTCAAATTGATTTGTTCATTCTCAACAAAAATCTTGTAGGCTCCATAGATAAAGCTTATTGACAACTCATCACTCTTAGAACTTGCCCAAATAGAATATGTAATGATTCTACTCAAGAATCTCAAATCATGTTGTCTAATGATGTTGATCACCATTGCCTTACCATTATAAACTACCTTAGTATAACTTTCAACCTCTCTCTTGACTTATTTCTCACCAATAGGTACATTGCCTTGTTTGCTAAGAGCAATAACTTCATGAATAAGGTCAGCAAAAATGTCAACTACATTGTCTCATGTGATATCCCCATTTTAGTATATAAATTAATTATACATAAAGGGTATAATATTAATAATTGATAATTTATATAGAATAAATTATAATTATTCTAAGTTACAAATATAAATTGTTATATATTATACAACTATAAATATTAATTATATATATGAATATGTGAATATTATTATCTATATATAATTAATATATACATATATATCAACTATATTATGTGCTATAGTATATGAAATTATGCCTATATTAAAACAATATTATTATAAATAATTAAAGTGATTCATATATAATATATAATAATAAATAACTAATATAATAACATATAATGATATATTATTATAATCATATATAATTAATATTTGAATAGACACACCTCTATAAAATATATTGATATATATGTGTGTGTGTGTGTGTGTGTGTCTGTGTGTGGTATATCTCAGGCTAAGGTAATCATTTCAAGAGGAAATTATTTAATGTCCTGAAATGGGACATTACAAGCGGTATCGGAGCATCTTTCCTGTCATCCTGTGAAAAGTAAAGGAAATAGAGAGGAAGGGAATAATACAAAATGATCAAATTGATATATTTGCAATCTGAAGTGTACAAGAGAGCATTCAAATGAAACGGGGGAGCAGAAATAGAAATAGACAAGAGTTTGATATTCATTAAAATGAAATTTACATGTTATGAAACTGGACAAATGAGAGTAAATGGCACAATACAAACTAGATGACTCAGAGATTACAACGAAAGGAGGAGTCTCCAAACACTGCATCATAAGTAATCTGAATAGCCTTGTCTCTATACAATAATCGAATTGTTGCCAGATGGTCACTGCATAAAAATAGTGTAGAAATTTTGAAGAAATGGCGTTCTGGATCTTCAAGCTCTGTTATTAGGAAGAATTAGAATGAGCAATCTATTTGGAATATATTATAATGACATTGCTCTGTTACAAACGACGTTTCTTACCAGACTTATTGCAGTTCACCTCAAGGTTCCACAACCCTCGCATCCTGAATTTTGCTCTACTCAATAAAGTCTTGAAAACTTCCTTTGTTCGAATCGTTAGACTAGCTGACGACAATTGCAGTCTATTTTTTTGTTTTAAATAGCCATCTTTTCATTCAGCCTATGTGGGGCATTCATTCTTTCCTTCAAGAGAAAAAGAGCCAATGTAAAGCAAGAGACTGTGGATGGTAACAAGAGCCAAGATTTGTTAAGGAAGAAAGTTTGAGTCTCTCAAGAAAGCTTGTTTCTGATAAGAGTTTGTATAGATTCTTCTTTGGACCTACGCTCAGTTTTTGTCACAAGATAAGGATATTAAAACTCAAGAGAATCAAACATTATCTAGGTCGATGATCTGTGGAGCTCTCCATGAGCATTGAGAACATAAAGGAGTAATGCTTCTAGCGGCATGGACGTTGATGAAAAGCTTCCACTACATTGTGGGTAGTGAAGAGCAGTTTGGAGAGTTGGAAACATGTTTGGTGATAAAGTCAAGAGCATTTAAATATACCTGTGAAAAGGTTTAATAAGATTGAAAGTTGTTTGCGAATAAAGTTTAAATATATTGATAAATCAGCAATCAGGTTGAGATAATAACTTGTAGCATTACCGTGAATAATATTTAAGTCAGAACATTACTTGGCAGTAGTGTCAACCCGATAGAAAGGACAATCCACTGCGGGTCCATGTCCTCATACCACAAGACTTAAGTTGGAACATAGATAAGCAATTGTAAATATTAAGTGTGACCAGGAGCGAGAAAAAAACATCGGAGGACCATTTAGAATTTGACCTAGTAGAAAGGGTCATTGCCAACGCCTCTCACCCCAGATACTTCTCCAGATTTAAAATACTTAATTGGCGATATTATAGGAATCAGGGTTATCTCATCATGGAACTAATTAGTAATTTATTTATCATGAACAAAGTTCGTTCAATATTTATCCTTTGGCATGAACAAGAATAACTATGTAATTTAGATATTGATAGGAATCAGGGTTATCTCATCATGGAACTAATTAGTAATTTATTTATCATGAACAAAGTTCGTACAATATTTATCCTTTGGTATGAACAAGAATGACTATGTAATTTAAATATTGATGGTTGGATGAGGAATATTCCTCCTTTTGAGCGTAATGAATAGAAGGAAATTGTAGGGAAGCCACTCCATGAAATGACAACAGCAATATATTAAAGGAAACCACTGCGCAGTCATGATGAAGATTGAAAGATGCAGGCTTCACGGTAAGAGACGATGATAATAAATGTCTGCAAACAACAAACCTGCTAAGAATGATAACCCATCTAGAGTAAGCTATTAAGGATAAAAATATGTGTGGCATTCAAATCAAACTGTCTGCCTCCTGAGTGGAATTCAAAGAAAGGAGAGATTCTTTCAGTGTGTCTTCCCTGTACAGTGTTCTCAAATCTATTGGCATTCTGAGTATTGGCAATTGGGGAAATGGATTTCGTTTTTGCTAAAATTTGATAGTTGTCTCGAAGACAAGAATCGGTGGTGCGAACTTGGAAAGGGATGTGGACTCCGTGTAAGAACATCATCATCGGGTTCAAGTGGGAATTAATAAGAAACCCTAGAGCATTGTATGTTATACCACCTTGGATTTAATATAAAGTGACTTCATGATGGAATATAGAGAGGTAAGTTAAGGTATGATCAAATTTTAATTATTAAGTATTATGCTATTCCACTTCTATTATAAAAAAGAAAAAGAAAAGATATCTTATATAGTTAGAAGATATATATTTGTGATTAGATTAATAAAATTTATATTTCTTGATTCGCAATTTAAATGATGTTAACACTGGCGTGATTGGAAGAACAATTATTTCTTATAATTAAACATTCAGAGGTATATGATAAACAAATTTGGAATTATAAAGAACGGTATCACGAAGAACTTTAGGGAAACCTAAAATTAAGGGTAAGACTTTGATATATTATGAGATTTGTATATACATGCAATATATAAGGAAAATTAGATTTGAAATGGCTAACCATAGGATAAGCAGATTTCTCCCCATGCTTTAAATTGAAGGTTTAGTAAATTCTAATGTTGTTAAGAAAAAATGATTAAATTATCTTAGGTCATCATCTTCCGAGATAAGGTAAGGCCTGCGATGGAATGGGTTGGGTGACATCACTCAGGGTATAGGATAAAACCTACGGGTACCAGGTAAGGCCTCGATGACGAGATATCTCAAGGTACATCATACAAAGGAACTATCTTGGAGATGATGGTCGGAGAGAGATAACAATAATGAGGGAGAATGGTGAGGCACACTGATTGGGTAACAGGGCACCCCATTATGGTTTCTCCTCCTATAATTGAATAATAAGATTAACTATCTAATATTTCAAAGATTATGCTTTAAAAGACTTCCTATTGGAAAATAGTTGATAGAATCACCTTAAGATCATAATTCTCCAAGTTGAGATAAGGCCTCCGGTGAAATGGGCTGGGTGACATCACTCAAGGTACCAGATAAAGCCTACAGGTACTGGGTAAGGCCTACGGTGACGAGATATCCCAAGGTACATCATACAAGGGCACCTTCTTGGGAGTAATGGTCGGAGGGAGGTAATGATAATGAGGGAGAACGGTGAAGCCCACTAGTCGGGTAATACGACACGCTATTATGGTTCCTCCTCCCATATTTAGAAAATGATGAGTTAATAAATGAATTGAGACTATAAACACCCTATCAGGGGATTGATTTATATATAATGTGTGCTAATGATTTTTTTTTGGATGCAGGTTCACAATTAAGGAAATGCATAATGTGTGTCTTATGTGTTTGCATTGTGTTTTCTTCGTGTCTTCATCTATCTACATTGTGTCTACTTTGTGTTTTCATGATCTGTCTACATTGTGTATGCTTCGTGTTTTCATTCAATGTATATTTCATAAATCTTTTTGGCCTTTTGAATGAAAGTACATTTTGTGTCTATGACAGAGTTTGTATGTGAATGATTTTGCTTGAGGACAAGCAAATTCGAGAGGGGATGGCTATGATATCCCCATTTTAGTATATAAATTAATTATACATAAAGGGTATAATATTAATAATTGATAATTTATATAGAATAAATTATAATTATTCTAAGTTACAAATATAAAATGTTATATATTATATAACTCTAAATATTAATTATATATATGAATATGTGAATATTATTATCTATATATATAATTAATATATACATATATATCAACTATTTTATGTGCTATAGTATATGATATTATGCCTATATTAAAATAATATTATTATAAATAATTAAAGTGATTCATATATAATATATAATAGTAAATAATTAATATAATAACATATAATCATATATAATTAATATTTGAATAGACACACCTCTATAAAATATATTGATATATATATATATATGGTATATCTCAGGCTAAGGTAATCATCATAGAAAATATTATAAAATGTATACAATTCAAGAGGAAATTATTTAATGTCCTGAAACGAGACATTACATCTCCCATCCAAAGCTTCCCACTATGATTTTTACTCAATATGCTCCGAGTCCATTCTTTGGTATCAAGTTCATGGTAGAAATAATATCTGAGTAAGTCTAAATCCTTCATATGTTCAAATTCAAGCTTCACAGTCATATCATGGTTGAAAATAATTTCCATATCCTTGCTCATAAACTCACTTCCAATGGTTTCAAACTTGTTAGTTAACTAACTTCCTACATCTTCCAAATATACTACATTGTTCAAAGTTGTTGATAGAGTTTAAATAAGGATTCCTTCTATGGGTTTAGTAGGGGTAACCTTCAACTTATGTCTCTCATCATCCTCAACATTATGAACTAGTGACATATCCATGATTTCACCAAATATAAATTTATCAAAGAATTTTTTTGTGAAAAATGATAAAATACATTTTTCTGAAGTAGGGTTTTACTCAAAATCACCTTACCAAATCACTTCTAATTATTTCTAAGATTTTGAGATAATCACAATGTGGAAATAATAAAGTTCATACTCTATTTATCAAACCAGAACTTGCATTAATTGCATACTTTTCCAAATTGAAAAAGTAGTTAATTTCATTCTAAAATCAAATATCTTCTGAAAATCATATGTCTAATCTTTAAATGCTACCTAAGGTTAATCATAGCTTCCTTTCATCATGACAATGCTCCACAAAACTTTACTCCAAAAAAATTTCTATCAAAACATATATTTGATCTTCTGTCATATAGTAAACTTTCTCTATTATAATAGTAACTCGTATTTCCTTCACAACTAGTTTTGATAAGCTCCAAATTGCATGCGATCTAAACTAAAATCTCAAATCTTTTAGATACATCTTCTCTCAACCTCTCTACTCATAACTTTATCTCTAAAAGAAGTTTCAAATTATGGTGTTGTGAATAAGATCAATTCAACTTGGATGAATCAAATGCAATTCCTGACTCCAATCTTTCTTTCTCTATATCATCTGACTTTTTCTTTGATCCAATAGTTAATTCTTCTACAAATATCTCAACAAATTCTTCTCAAAGTTGATTGACTACATTTCTTTGATCTTCATTGTCTTTCTTAGTTCTAAAGTTACTTTCATGATTCCTTCTATCATTCCGGAAGTTTCTTCCATTGTTGCTTCTATTTCCAAAGTTTCTTTCATGATTCCTTCTATCATTTCTAAAATTTCTTCCACTATTTCTTCTGTTGATTCTGTAGTACTTTTCTGTATGTTTGAAGTTGTTGCATAACTGATATATTGGGGTTCTACTTCTAGGATTTTGTTGATCAATAGGTGCTTTAAAGTTTTGGGCTATGTGTCCAAATTTTTTGCACTTATAACACATGATCTTCTTTCTTTCTTCATAGTGTCTTCTTTCTCTTGATGTACTCTCATTAGATCTTCTTCTATCTGAAGGGTTAGTATTTCTAGACATTCCACTATGCCTTTTATCATTATCATATTTAGGCTTCTTAAAATCAATTTCTTTATGACCCATACCATGACAAATATGACAATAAAAATTTGTAACATGATTAAATGACTTATTTTAAAATCTCTTTTCATATGACCTATTTCATTACATATAAAACACTTACCTCTAAATTCATACCTAGTTTCTTTAGGAGATTCCACTTGCTTTGGTTCAACCAATTTTTTA
Organism: Cupressus sempervirens; assembly: GCA_028749045.1. NCBI lineage: Eukaryota > Viridiplantae > Streptophyta > Pinopsida > Cupressales > Cupressaceae > Cupressus > Cupressus sempervirens. The sequence goes on along the minus strand of CM053793.1, from coordinate 515,081,195 downwards.
GTTTCCTTGTCTTCTCCAATATCTTTAGATTTATTAGAAGATTGACTAGATTCAATCTTATCATCAGATTTATCCTTTTCTTTTAGATCTAATCGATTTTCATGTTTCTTTGTAGGCATATTAAAGAGCTAACCAAGACTAGTCTTATCATAGTTAGGTCTTTGTATTGACATTGATTCATCAAGCTTTTCTCTGCTATAATAAAGCTTTTCAAGCTATAACTTGCATTGAGTTAGTTCAACTTTCACATTTATGTTGTATTTATGAGGTTCTTCATGATCTACATTTAATGAACATTCCAAATTTACATGTCCTCTTTTCTAGATTTTCTTTAAGATCTAAATTTTCAGTCTTTAAATTAGATTCAACTTTGCTAGGATCATTCTTCAAACTCAAATTTAGATTGCTAATATTCAATTCATTCTTCAAGATCTTGTACTATATCTTTGGTTTTGAATATTCATCATCACTAGTTTTAGATTTAGCTAGATTCAAGCTTTGATTTGAGATGTTCAATCTTGTTCTTCAATTTTCCAATGCATTCTTTGGAGTCTTCATATCTATATTTTAACTTATCTCTTTCTTTAGTAAAGAGAGCAATTTGTTCAAGAGCCTTTTCAAGGTTCTTCATCAATTGTTCCATATCCATAGGGATTTTACCCAAGCTATTAAGCCTCTTTTGAGTAACTATGCTCTGATACGGTCAATTGTTAGAAATAGGGAATTTACTTAGAGGAGGGTGTGAATCACTATTCGAAAAACTATTTTCACCAACTAGATATTAATAATTAGTTTGAACCATGCATAAGAAATTAAACAAGTAATGATGAATAGTAAAAGTAACCATGTATAGATAGAACTCATAACATCATATCTTGTTAACTAGGGAAACCTTGGCCAAGGGATAGCAACTGTGGGGATGATACCCACTAGATGATGTACTGATATAAATGTTCGTTGTTAGAGGATGGAACCTATTAGGAGTCTATAAATCTATTTAGTACATATGAGTCCCTATTTGGAGATTTCAACCTTGTTAGAAGTTGTGGTACAATGAGTGCAAGAAGATCTCACTACCCAAACATGTACTTTTAATTATAGTGTAGTGCCTACCCTCATTCACATCTTTTTTGGACATTGTTGTTGTTATTATCAGACTATGTTTGACTAGCTTTATGTTGATGGATTAGTGGTATTTTTTTGAGACTATCAGATATTATGTTATGAATTTAGTGGATATATGATGAGATCATTTAGACTTTACATTTCCTATATGCATGATGATCATTACATTGCTTTCAATTATTGTTGATGATTAGGTAGATGGTTTATTATCTCATGTGTTTTATTATGGATACTTACCCCATACTTGCATGTGTATGGTGTGCGTGTTTTCTTATTGTATGGCATTTCTGATGTGGTTAAGGAAGGGAGTCGTAGTCACCTGCTTAGTCAGGATCTACACGATGCACCACATCCTGCCATTATTTGTTTAGCTTAGCATTATATATATTGTATGTAAATGCATGGTTTTTCTACAGGTTGCAAGTACCAGGTATCGACTTCCCTGAATTGCCAGGATGAGTGTACCCTATTATACTATCTCAATGATAAGAGAAGGGAGATAAATTCTCAAGTCCAAATCCCAAACCCTTAAACCATTTGTTCTAGTGAGGTAGGACAAGTATCTAGATATTTTACCCATCGAATGTGTCAGATGACATATTTCGTGAATTTAACCCTCTAGATTGATTTAGTGTGAAATTTTCTATGACGGGTTTTCATATTTTATCTTGGAGGTCTATGGTGAATTTTCTATTAATTAAGTCTTAATAAATAGATTTAATTAATAAATTAATTATTTGAAAAAAATTAATAGAAAATATCATGATCTTCGATATTTTGATTATAATTAATTAAATGAGAATTAATTAAGGAAAAAGGATTAAATAGAAGAAAATTAGAAATTAAAATTAATAAATAATAATAATAAAAGTTATAAAAATTAAAATGAAAGTTATAAAAATTTAAATAGAAATTATATAAAAAGTAAATTGGAGTTATAAGCTTGTCTGGTAGTTAACACACCTTTTTCTATTTCTCATATGTCAACAACATGGGGGTTAGTGCATCAATTAAGCACATGGTGTCTACAACCTTATGACTCATCTAGAAGGTTGGAAAAGACACATGCTTAGTTGGTGACACCTTCTAGCTATTTCTAGAGACATTCTAGGTGTTTCTTGAGATCTCTTTATATTCAGGCATTCCTAGAAGCTTAGATATAGCGTTGGGAGAGCATTTGGAGCATTGGAGGACTCGGGAACTCTGAAGAAGGGAGGAGCTTGCTTTGCAAATTTTCTGAGGAAGAGTGATCTAGCATCAGAATCTGAGTAGATTCTTGTGATTTTTATTTATGCTATTTTTGCATCTTGCACTTCCTTTCTTCTTCGTGTCTTCCATATGTCTTCTGAAGATTTTCCTTTTTAAAATTATATGCATTCTCAATATGGGTAGTTAAAATTGATTATATGCATAGATCTGAGAAGAACATGAGGCTAGGGTTTAAATTGTAGCCAAATCTATTAACAAACTTATTGAGTAAATTTGGAGCAGAAAATATTTCGTGGTTTCATTTAAATTGAAAGCCTTTAGAAAATTGCATTTTTATGAACATGCTAATTCAAATCTGCAAATATATATATATAATGCTTAATTTCTGCATATTTATATATATTTTTTACTGGAGAATCGTATGTCATATTGCTTTACGATTTGTATTTTTTACAAAACGCTTTAGTTAAAATTGAATGTTAATCGCATCGCGATTTACATTTTTAAAGAAAATGTTATAAAATTTTATAAAGAACGAATTGCATATTATATGTGGGCAGGGAGGGCCAGGCCCGTACCCCCACATCTGTACCTACGGCAGTGGCCGACGGCATTGCTACCACAGGCTCTGTGACTACTATCGCAGGCCTGCATCAGCAAGCCCACATGGCACCCCATTTCCTTTGATGTGTATTGTCATATGTATATGACATTGATATGATATCATGGGTTAAAAAAAGTGATGCGGTTTGTAATACTATTTTTATATGATATTGTTATAATTCGATTTTATATTTCATTTTATTATAAAATATTAATAATTATTTATATATCTATATATGTATATATATATATATATATATAAATATAAGTATATATATATATAAGTATATATATATATATGTATGTATATATGTAATATGTAAATATGTTATTAATAAATTTGAATTAGTATAGATAAATGATTTATAGCAAAGGTCCATTTTTATAATGGTGAACTCTTTAATAATTTTCAACTATTAAGATTTAATTGTTTTAAATTATTAAATAAAGTATATCAAATTTAATCGGTAGTTTGGTGGGGGACGTTTTCAAACAATAGTTATAATTGGAAAATGGATTTTAGACCTATTAAAGAAAACTTGTATTCATCCAAAACAGTACATGGAAAAATGTACAAAATGTTCCTCCATTCATTCTCCAATCTTGGAAACATAAACTAAGACCTCTACATTTAAATTCAAGCTTGTAAATTTAGAAAAACCAAAACATGTGTTTGCATTATGTATTCTTTATGCTATTGTTTTGGGTTTTGGGTTGACTAGTGTTGACCAGTTATAGGACGTCTACCAGAGGCTTGGGGGTTATGTGATTGTGATGTCATGGTGATGTTTTAATCTCGATCTTTATAAACCCAACCATGGTTATGTGATGGAATGCTCTATGTAATTTTTGTAAATTACTTATTGTTTTAGTTGAGATTCTTATGTATGAGACACTTGACTTAACTATTTTTGGTTCATCGATCAGTTATCCTTGGTTGTTTTCTAGTCGCCATGATTCGACTGAAATGTGGATTTATTCTTGATGATGTCATGTCGTGACATGTTTTGACTCAACCATTTTGGAGTCTTTGATCAGTATGATTGAGATATATTTTTGTTAATGAGAACCAATGGATACTTTTGATTATCAGTGATACTCCAGTTGCCAATAGAGAGTTGTTGTGATCATGATTTTCTATGGATGCTTGCTCATGGAGATTTGATGCTTTTATGCATCTTTGATGATTTTATTATGAAATATTTTATGTGATTTTGAGATTTATGATTCCATGAGCTTAGGGTAGGATATCTGCATGTAGTGTTGGGAAGTGGCTTGCAATGGGAGCTGGGGCCCTAAGAGGCTGCCAGGGTAACTCATTGTAAGTTGGATTAATAAGTGAAAATATTCACACCTAATATTAACTAAATGAACCTAAAAAGATAAGTGTTTTATTCTTGCCCATGCCTTGAGTGCTTGTATAGACTAGGATGGGAGTAGAGAGAATGCATGGTTGCGACCTTGCATTTCATAGTATGCCTCATCAGTATGAGAGGATACTAGTGGCCGCATGAGATCAGTATGGACTCATGGATTTTAGCTAACTACCAGGGTAACTTGTACATGATATATGCAATGACACTTTCTCGCTTACATAGTAGGTTCCTACATGTCATTGTGTGCCTCTGGGATTAGATGTCAGTTTTGTGATGGAACCTTTGAGTTAGTATACTTTTAGGATTCTTGTACTTGTAGAGATTTATGCTATGTGTTTTGGATAGCCTTTTTGGGACTTGAGATTATCTCCTCAGCACAGTGGGAGTGGACTACTTAGGTACCACGCGGTTGGGTTGTAGTGTTTCTCCACTCTTATCATTTGAGATTCATTGAGACATCTTGGCTGATGTGTCCTTCGTGAAGATGGATATGTATCTTTTCATTGATGATTAACATATGTTAGATGATGTTATCTTATGCTTACATTTGCATGTTGGATTACTTTCTACATATGATATAGTATATGTTAGGAGTGGCATTCCTACTATGTTAATACCGATGATCTCTTTGGTGATTTTGAAATTTTACGCATGGAGGGATGGCTAGGGCCCACGATGGTCTAATGATGCTATTAACGGTTGGGAGGAACCATGCACTTAGTTTATTATGTTTGATCTTTATGATGGATGTTTATATCTTCTATGATGATGTATCATGTGTGTCATGTGATTATCTCTACTTTGATGTATCATGGATTAGAATAGGATGATGTATCTTATTTCACATATGTATATTCTTTTAAGCTTTTCATACCCTATGGCATGTACAGTGGATGATTGAGCATTTGAAATGTAATGTATAAACATTGGACTTATCATTATTATTTCATGTGGTTGTTATATTAGATGGATTCAATAATTTTAGTTGACTTAGATGTAATTCAACGTTAAGGGATCCTTTAAGAATGTAACCTATTATGTATGTTATGTTTACTTTTAGATGGACATTTCTATTGCTTCCGTTATTGTGCATTAGTTATATATGGTATTTACTTTCATGTTTAAAAAGAAAAAAAGGCTACCAAACTTAGTGAAATTTTAGGTTAATTCTTTGGATCCCTTGGTAGGGCATTACATATAGGAAGTGCTCACTATCCAAACAAGTAATTAAATTGCCTTGAATATACATGTATGGATGTTGTACCTTCTTTAACCTAATCTCTAACCTTAGCTCAATCTTAGATCACAAAATCAGGTTATCAAAAATTTGCTTCTGCATATGATACTAAACTTTGTATTCAGAACTTTCACATGTTACTTCCTAATAATCTTGCAAGATGTCATTGAATAAATACCATTCCTTTTCACAAATTTCTGCTAGGTTGGCTAAGACCAAAATAAAATTTTTTGACTTAGAGAAAACATCTAAAATGTCATCCCTAATTGGTCAAGTAATTATTTTGTAAACAAAATAATTCCTTTACCTTTCATTATGATATTTTGTGTACATCTTAGATATCTTTCTTCTATACTATTTGTATAGATGTCTAAGGTTATACTCATCATCATCGACATTTATACTATTCCCATATATCTTCTCTCTTAGTAATAACATCATATAAACAAGTTATACATAAAACAATACACTAATGTAAACCATTTCCATACTTAGACAGTTTTCTGAGTACCAAAAAACTTAGTATCTTGATTTCCAAGGTTTACTACAAGAAAGTATGTCATGTGTTGCCATTAATGACAATATTTACATATATACATATAGCTAATTGTCAATAGTATCCTCATTCTTCTTTTTATCATTTTCTTAAATTCATCAAAATAAGCATTCATTACATTCTAAAAATTTTATCCTAATTGAGTAACATACTTATTTATCTATCTTATCACTAGTTTTTATTTCTCCCATGCAACATCACCAATACTAGGAGAATATTTTTGGATATAAAGAGAACATACAAACAATGTGAGATCCAAACTTGCACATTGAATTCTTCTATTTTCTTTTGGATGACAAATTTTATGCAATTTATAGTCTTTGTAGCTCAACAAGATCATACTCATGATCTTTCATTGCTATCTTCCATGCTTGATCCATAACCATACAAGGCACATTATTCAATTTGTTCATTTGATAGAATTTGTGGGCAATGAATCTCACTAAAAATTCAATTATTGGATTAGAAATGATTGTGATGGACAAACCACATCCATTCCACTCAGCTCTTGTATTTGCCTCAATTTCTTTACAACTCAAACATCACAAGGTTTTATTCTTGTCTAAGATTGGGTAGCCTATAAACCTATGAATTATCTTCCTTGTGATCTCTACTAGTCCATTATGTAGACAATATTTCATTTCATAAATTATGCTCAAAATAAATTTAATTCACTTGATTTTTAAATTTCTAAAGAATTCTGGGGCAAGATTCCTTCATTGAATAGCTTCTCATAAACTTTTCTAATTTCATAATCTCCTACTTCTCCAATTTTACATATATAATAGCTTTTTTCATCATGGATCATAATAACTTTAGGTGATATTGAGGATAGCACACCCATTATGTCTCCTTTCATAGAAACCTTTGAAATATCATGAAACTTTGGTGTGAGACAAGCATCACTCTTCACTAGTTGAATTCTACTAACCTTTTGACTTATTCTAGTGGTTGATGAAGCTTCCATGTTTATATTTAGGGCTCAAAGATCTTTCTTCTTTGGATACTCGGTATAATTGAGATCTTCACTCACTCAAGCTTCTTTTTCCAAATCACTCTTGGATTCTTACGAGTAGCTAAAATTTCCAAATAGTTCCATGCTCTTCAAAATTTGAATGCAAGGTACGTAATAATGTCTTCAAATGTTTTCATATACCTTCTTTTGATTGATTTAGGGTCTCCATTAATGTTGTGTACCTAGGTGAGTGGAAGATAGTTGTCTTGGTCCAGATTGATTCCTTTCAACTAGGTATTTTTTTTCTAAGTCAATCTCTACCATTCTTCCTCTTAAGTGCTTTTGTTATGTTGCAATGCTCAGACAACATAGACAATTTTACTGACCCTCGGCAACATTTCACAAATTTGATGTTATGCATATTATATTTGCAAATATGAGGTTTTGACATGTCTTCATGTAAGGAATTGATGTATGATATATCAATTAAGTATAGAGTTCCATACATACTTCTCTTTCTTGATATGAAATGACACAATCACCTTGTACATTGTATTGGTTGACCTTAGCTTTATATGCTCCACTATTTCCATCTTCTTTCTTTTTCCATTTTTGTCTCATCTCTTTCCTAATATGGTCAATGTCCACTTTGCCTTTGCCTTTGTCTTTTGTTAGATTTTTTGAATGTACCCAAGTCCTACAATTATTTCTTTGATGTCCAAACTTGTGACATTTGGAACATGCATTGTTAGCTACATAATTCTTCCTCAAATTTTTCTAATAATGTTTTATCTATGATCTACATTCATATGCTCTATGTCCATACTTCTGAAAATTATGGAAGTATCCTTCAAATTTAGTTGTGGCATTTGTATTCCTCAGTCTTGACCTACACTCATGTATTTAATGTCATTATTTCTTGCAATAAAAATAGAAACTAGTAAAATTACATTTGGAATATTGCATAGCATGTTTTCTTTGACACATATTTTTAGTATGACCAACTTTTCCACAGTGATAGCATGCTATTTTTTCCTACGACTTTGCATTCCTTAGTTCTTTGTTCTTGGATGATTCTCCTTTCCTAGTGAATGAATGTTTTGACTCATTGGAACAACTTTATAATTTCATAAGTTCTTCAAAGTACTCAATTTCCCTTTTTCATTTGTTAAATATCTCCATGAATTCTTTCTCAGTTTTAAATTCAATCTTCAATATGTTCTATGATTTGAGATTTGCAATTTCTACATCCTTATGATTCAATTCTTGATTTTCAAGCATTGGTTGTTTCATCATGTCTAGTTGACTATTTGTGAGCTTCTACACATATGATATCCTTTCTTCAAGTATGGTAGCCATTTCCCTCTTGTCTTTTGAAGCCATAGTTGTATCTTCTTCATCTTTCTTCTTTAGTTTAGTCACTTCACATAGCCTTACTGATTGGATTTATGTTTTCTTTTCAATCCTTGTATTTCTTCATTTAGAAATTTGTTCTTGTCAAGTAGATTAATACATGTTTTGTCATTTGGATTGATTAATTCAAATAGTCTTTTAGTCTCAACTTCTTCATAGGAATTTTTTTTTATCTGGATGCAATTTCATTTCTCCTTTTAGGGAATCTTGCAAACCTTGTCTTACCTTCTCAATTTTCCATAGTATGAGTTGGATTTCAATAACCTGATTGACAATAACTTTATCTAGTTTCAAAGCCTCTATCTCCAAGATCTAATCTCCAGCCTATTAAGTTTCTCTTAGAGAACCAATACTCTAATACCAATTATTGACTGATGTAGCTATAAACATGATAAACTAGATATTGAGGTGGGGTGGTTGAATTGTAATCATAAACACTTAAAAATTTCACCAATTCATTCACATCTATCAGTATACTTGTGCATGTAAAACTTGTATTGTAAATCTACTATAACATATAAATTTTGTCAATCACATGCATGAAAATAAACACATAACATAATATTTTTCACCTAGAAACTGGTGCAGGAGCACCTAGGAAATATGCCAAGTTTCCTAAATCATTTTTGGCTTGTAGTGGTCTTGGCTAGACCACATGAATAAGGGCTATGTGATAAAGCCCCAAGTGTGTGAGTTGTGTTTGTAAATAGGTTTTTGTTGTGTTTGAGTTTCCAAGTTGCTTCTATGTTGGCAAAATTGCTTAAATTGCTTGTTAGAGCCTAGAATGGTCAAACACTGACCAAGACCCCAGGAGGATGGGAAACATGGAAAATATGTTAAAAGTTTTAATTACATGGAAATAGGTTCATTTAACCATGTTTGAGGTCATGGAGCCATTAAATGCACAATAGTGCAAAAGTTGCACTTGGCAACTTTGCAACTTTGCAAAGTTGCTTGACAACATTGACAAAAAGTGCTAAAACTTTATAAGGGCTTCAAGAATTAGTTGGAAACCTATGGGATCTATTGATTCACATGGGTAAGAGGTATTTAAGACCAATCCAAGTTAGTTTGAGGGTTGGCATATGCTTTTGTACGAATTTTGGCATTGGAATGAAGAGCAAATTGAGCATTTTGATGACAGTTTTCTGATTTCACCCTTCATCCACACCTTTAATGGATTGATAGGGTTGTTGTTTTCATGTGATTTTATAGTGTATGGAATTTAGATGCTTTGGTAAAGATTAGGAGTTTTTTTTATCAGTTTCATTACTAGTTTGAAAAATCTTTTTAAAGTTGCCAGTTCGCTGGTCTGTACACAGCAATCAGCAAAGAAATCTCTATAACTTGAATTCAAATGGTGGAACCATGATGGACTTTTGGAATCAAGTAAGAGACTGTATAAAAAATGTAAATATGTATTTTTGTCTTGTTTTGCAGAGGTTTGTTGATTTTTCCAAGAGGCCCTAGGCGAGTTTGCATACCCAACTAGGCAATGAAATCAGCAAATAAGTGTTTGAAAGGGGCATAGAATGGGGTGTTGGGTGCAATACAAATTCATGGAAGGAAAGAGTGGTGAGTGAAGGAAGTTAATTCTAGGAGTTCAGTCATTTAGAGTCCATTTGAGTGGTGGAAGGAAGAACTCTCTATATTCCTGTTCATACAAACAAGAAACCCTTGTAAATAGACATATTTTTGGAAATCCCTTGTACGGATGACCTGGGTGTTGCAGACCTAAAAAATCTTCAAGGGGAGCCAAAAGGGTATTCAAATCATAAATTTTTTTAAGTACTTCTTAAGGTTTTGAGGAGATATAAGCCAAAAATCAGTTTTGGAGGCCTAATTTTGTTATTAGTCTTGGTAGCCCTCTTAACTATGCAATCTTCAAATCGATTGGAAACCCAATACTCCAATTCACTTAGTGATCCTAAAAACTATTGAATGAGACCTAATACAAGCCTTGGAATTCAATATAGCCAAGAATGCACTCCTGGAAGCCAGTTGTCAAGAACGGTGCAATGAGAGCACTAGGGAGACCCCATGGTGAAATAGAGTTTTGAGTTGATTGGTGAGGATTGGTGTAATAAGGGAATAGAGGGAAGATTCTTGTGGAGTAGGGTATAGGATGAATACCCTAAGAGGCTAGGAGAAAGCCTAAAGTGAGTTCTAGTAGTTGAGGCTAGAACCTTGTTCAAGATCCTCCCCATCAAATTGGTATCAGAGCCTTGAAAGGTTTGGGACAAGACATTGTGTATGTCTTATTTTGGAAGTGAGTCAGTGGGAGAAACCACCATGGTAACAAATGCTGAGTTGGCAAAGGAAGTGACAAAACAAAGGGAGAAAAATAGGCTCCTTGAGGAAGCCTTAGAAGCTATGAAAGATAAGCTTGGTGAAGTGGTAGAGACAGCTGGAAAAATGAAGGAGAAGTTGGAAATTAATGAAGAAAAGGGAAAGGAAGAGAATGAAGAGGACTATGTACCTGAACCTGATCCTCCATTACAAGAGGAACCTTTCCTTAAATCCATCAAGGCATTGGGTGGCAAATCTCTTGAGGGGATACCCCTATTTACTAGTAAGATGAATTCAAAGTTGGTCATGGAATGGATTGAAGGGATGGAGAACCATTTTGAATGTGAAGGCGTATCAGAGGCACAAAAGGTGAAGGTTGCCAAAGCAAGATTAAGGGGACCAGCCCTAACATGGTGGAAGTTCATTCAAGAAGAGAGGGAAAGAGAAGGCAAGAAACCTATCTCTAATTGGAAAGCTATGGTGGCAAAAATTAGAGATAACTATTTGCCTGAAGACTATGAAATCCAGCTACACAAGAAGAGACAAAGCTTGAAGCAAAAAGATTTGGATGTGGCCTCCTATACTGAAGAGTTTCAAAAACTTTGCTTGAGATCCAAGGTCCAAGAGGAGGAGAGCATCAAGGTGGCTAGATATTTAGGTGGTTTGAAATGGAGTATTCAAGAGGAGATCAGCCTTTAGACTCCTACTACTGTTCATAAGTGTTTTCAATTGGCACTCAAAGTGGAAGATAAGAATAGAAGGAAACAAGACTATAACTCTAGGGGTAGAGGAAGAGGGAGAGACTCTAGAGGACATAGAGGTGGTTATGGGGGAAGAAGCAATGAACCCAAGGCCACAGGAGACTCCAAGTTGATTGAGCAAAGTGGGGAAACAAGTGGAAGAGGTAATTTCACTAGAGGAAGAGGATTTGGTGGTGGAGCTAGAGGCAGATCAAACAATTTCAGCAGGGGTTCACATTTTGCAAACATGAAATGTTACCATTGTGGAAAACTTGGTCATCCAGCCTATAGATGTCCTGAGAAGGCATCATCTTCCCAAGGGGATAAGAAGATAACATATGTTCAAGAAGAATGCAGCAACAATATAACTTCAGAAGTGAATCTTGATTCTGAGAAGGGAGAAAATCTGATGTTTAGAAGAGTTTTGATCAAGGAGCCTAGCAAAGAAGAGCCTAAACAAAGAAGGGCACTTTTTAGAATAAAATGCAAGATACTTGGTAAGGTTTGCAAAGTTATTGTTGATTCAGGATCAACTGATAATATCATCTCTGAAGAGGCTGTCCAAAAGCTCAAGCTAACAAAGATTCCTCATGATCATCCATATAGAGTCACATGGCTGAATAAAGGGCAGAATGTGTTGGTAAATGAACAAGTTTGGGTGGATTTTTCAATTGGAGGATATCAAGACAAAATTCTTTGTGATGTGTTGCCCATGGATGCTTGTCATCTACTCTTGGGCAGACCATGGCAATATGATAGGGATGTTGTCTATCATGGGAAGAAGAACTTGTATACATTCAAGAAAGGAGGAGTGACATACAAAATCCAATCACTTGTTGAGGAAGGCATAGATGCAGCAACAGATCAGCGTGTTCTACTCATGAGTGGAAAAGAATTCTTACATGATTTCAAGGAGAACAATGAAGTTGGGTTTGCCATAGTTGTGAAACCAAAGGAGAAAGATGTTGTCAAACAAACACCATTGCCAAGAGAGGTAAAAGAACTATTGGATCAGTTCAAAGACATCATAAGTGATGGAGAACTTGCCACACTCCCTCCACAAAGATCTATTAGTCATCAAATAGACTTTGTTCCTAGATCCTCATTGCCCAACAAGGCTGCTTACAAGATGACTCCAGATCAGAATAAAGAAATTGCAAGACAAGTACAAGAGCTACTTGACCAAGGTCTCATTCGGAAGAGTATTAGCCCATGTGCTGTACCGGTTGTTTTGGCACCAAAGAAAGGAGGTAAGTGGAGAATGTGCACTGATTCTAGAGCCATAAATAGGATAACAATTAGATATAGGTTTCCTATTCCTAGAATAGAAGATCTAATGGATTGTTTGGGGGGTGCTAAGTATTTCTCCAAGATAGATCTGAAGAGTGGCTACCATCAAATTAGAATGAAGGAGGGTGATGAATGGAAAATAGCCTTCAAAACTACAGAAGGACTTTATGAATGGCTAGTAATGCCATTTGGCCTCTCTAATGCACCTAGTACATTCATGAGGCTAATGAATGAAGTGTTGAAGGACTACATAGGCATTTTTATAGTGGTTTATCTTGATGATATTCTCATTTTCAGCAAGACTAAAGAAGAACACATGAAGCATTTGGCAATTGTTTTAAAGAAGTTACAAGAAGAAAAATTGACCATTAATCTTGAGAAAAGTGAGTTCTTGAAACAAGAGTTGGTTTACCTTGGTTTTGTAGTTTCAAAAGGTAACTTGAAGATGGATGAAAGTAAAATAGAAACCATTCTAAACTGGCCTACACCTAAAACAGGGGCTGCAGTAAGAAGTTTCCATGGTTTGGCACAATTCTACAGGAAGTTTATAAGGGGTTTTAGTGAGATATGTGCACCAGTATTAGACACCATCAAGGGAGGACTAAAAACTAAGTTCTTGTGGACCAAAGAAGCCAATGAAGGGTTTGAAAGGTTGAAGAAAGAGGTAGCTACTAAACCCATTTTGGTTTTACCTAGTTTTGACAAGTTGTTTATTGTAGAATGTGATGCAAGTAATATTGCTGTTGGGGCTGTATTAAGCCAAGAAGGAAGGCCAGTAGCATTCTTTAGTGAAAGGCTAAATGAATCCAAATCTAGGTACTCATCCTATGACTTAGAATTGTATGCATTGGTGCAAGAACTTAGGAAGTGGAGGCACTATCTTTTACCTAAAGAGTTTGTTGTATACACTGATAACCAAGCATTGAGTTACATCAACACTCAAGAGAAGTTGAGCCTAAGACACATCAAATGGATGGAGTTCCTACAATCCTACACATTCACCATCAATCACAAGAAAGGGCAGATAAATAAAGTAGCTGATGCATTAAGTAGAAGGCTACTTACTATCCAAGAAATACAGTTAGAGAGTATTGGAGTTGAAGGTTTCAAAGACCTATATGCTGATGATGAAGACTTCTCAGAGGCCTACAAGGTATGTGTAGATTTTAACAATCATTTTCATAGCAAGTTTTCTGATTACACTTTGCAAAATGGGTTGTTGTTTAGGGGAAATCAATTATGTGTGCCTAGAGGATCAATGAGAGAAAATCTGATCCAAGAGAAGCATAATGGAAGCCTTAGTGGACACTTTGGTTTGAACAAAACATTGGAGTTGGTGGAAAGATTCTACTATTGGCCTAGGATGCAAAGAGATATCCGGAAGTATGTTGAACAATGCATGATTTGTCAAAAGGCCAAGGGAACTTCTACAAATGCAGGATTGTACCAGCCCTTACCCATTCCAAATAGGCCATGGGAATGCATCAGCATGGACTTCATAGTGGGCTTACCAAGAACAACATCAGGTTTGGATAGTGTGTTTGTAGTTGTGGACAGATTTAGCAAAATGAGTCACTTTATTCCTTGTAAGACTACTCAGGATGCTAGCTATATTGCTCACTTATTTTTCAAAGAAGTTGTAAGGATTCATGTCTTACCAATCAGTATAGTTTCAGATAGAGATGTTAAATTCATGGGGCACTTTTGGAAGACCTTGTGGAGAAGGCTAGGTACTAACTTGGCACATAGTTCAGCTTACCATCCCCAAACTGATGGTCAAACTGAGGTAATTAATAGGGTGCTTGGAAACCTTCTAAGGTGTTTAACAAAGGAGAATGGCCAAGTGTGGTATCAAGTCCTACCACAAGCTGAGTTTGCCTACAATGATAGCACAAATAGAACTACCGGTAAGAGCCCTTTTCAAGTTGTTTATGGTTATCACCCAAGAGGAGTTTGTGAGCTACGAGAATTAAAGAATCAAGAAGAGATTAGTGGACATGCAGATGATTTTGCCTAGTCCATGAGAGAGGTACATGAGCAGGTCAAGAAGTCCTTGATAGAGGCTACTCAAAGGTTAAAGACTAAAGTAGATGAAAGGAGGAGAGATTTGCAATTTGAAGTAGGAGATTTGGTGATGGTACACTTGAACAAGGCTAGACTTCAAAAAGGTGTTCCAAGCAAGCTTCAAATGAGGAGGATAGGGCCTTGTAAGGTTCTAGCTAAGTATGGCCCAAATGCCTACAAGATTGAGTTGCCAAACAATCTAGCCATCTCTCCCATCTTCAACATTCAGGATTTGGTTAAATACAAGGGTCCTAATGTCATGGAAGAGGAACACATCATAGAGGTAGATAATAATATTCCAGAAATCAGTATTCCTCTCCAAACCAAGCCTCAAGCTGAAAATGTTCTAGATTCAAGAGTAAAGAAGAAGACTAGGCATGGAATTTATATGGAGCATTTAGTAAAATGGAAGAACCAGCCTGAATCTGAAGTGACATGGGTAGCTGAACATGAATTCAAAAAGAGAGGTATCAGTCAAGATCTCTTGAATACTGACCCACCTTAAGTTTTTTTTTGTCATAGGGGGAGAATGGTGTAGGAGCACCTAGGAAATATGCCAAGTTTCCTAAATCATTTTTGGCTTGTAGTGGTCTTGGCTAGACCACATGAATAAGGGCTATGTGGTAAAGCCCCAAGTGTGTGAGTTGTGTTTTTAAATAGGTTTTTGTTGTGTTTGAGTTTCCAAGTTGCTTCTATGTTGGCAAAATTGCTTAAATTGCTTGTTAGAGCCTAGAATGGTCAAACACTGACCAAGACCCCAGGAGGATGGGAAACATGGAAAATATGTTAAAAGTTGTAATTACATGGAAATAGGTTCATTTAACCATGTTTGAGGTCATGGAGTCATTAAATGCACAATAGTGCAAAAGTTGCACTTGGCAACTTTGCAACTTTGCAAAGTTGCTTGACAACATTGACAAAAAGTTCTAAAACTTTATAAGGGCTTCAAGAATCATTTGGAAACCTATGGGATATGTTGATTCACGTGGGTAAGAGGTATTTAAGTCCAATCCAAGTTATTTTGAGGGTTGGCATATGCTTTTGTACGAATTTTGGCATTGGAATGAAGAGCAAACTGAGCATTTTGATGACAGTTTTCTGATTTCACCCTTCATCCACACCTTTAATGGATTGATAGGGTTGCTGTTTTCATGTGATTTTATAGTGTATGGAATTTAGATGCTTTGGTAAAGATTAGGAGTTTTTTTTATCAGTTTCATTACTACTTTGAAAAATCTTTTTAAAGTTGCCAGTTCGCTGGTCTGTACACAACAATCAGCAAAGAAATCTCTATAACTTGAATTCCAATGGTGAAACCATGATGGCCTTTTGGAATCAAGTAATAGACTATATAAACAATGTAAATATGTATTTTTGTCTTGTTTTTCAGAGGTTTTTTATTTTTTCCAAGATGCCCTAGGCGAGTTTGCATACCCGGCTAGGCAATGAAATCAGCAAATAAGTGTTTGAAAGGGGCATAGAATGGGGTGTTGGGTGCAATAAAAATTCATGGAAGGCAAGAGTGGTGAGTGAAGGAAGTTAATTCCATGAGTTCAGTCATTTAGAGTCCATTTGAGTGGTGGAAGGAAGAACTCTCTATATTCCTGTTCATACAAACAAGAAACCCTTGTAAATAGACATATTTTTGGAAATCCCTTGTACGGATGACCTGGGTATTGCAGACCTGAAAAATCTTCAAGGGGAGCCAAAAGGGTATCCAAATCATAAATTTTTTTGAGTACTTCTTAAGGGTTTGAGGAGATATAAGCCAAAAATCAGTTTTGGAGGCCTAATTTTGTTATTAGTCTTGGTAGCCCTCTTAACTATGCAATCTTCAAATCGATTGGAAACCCAATACTCCAATTCACTTAGTGATCCTAAAAACTATTGAATGAGACCTAATACAAGCCTTGGAATTCAATATAGCCAAGAATGCACTCCTGGAAGCCAGTTGTCAAGAACGGTGCAATGAGAGCACTAGGGAGACCCCATGGTGAAATAGAGTTTTGAGTTGATTGGTGAGGATTAGTGTAATAAGGGAATAGAGAGAAGATTACCATGGAGTAGGGTATAGGATAAATACCCTAAGAGGCTAGGAGAAAGCCTAAAGTGAGTTCTAGTAGTTGAGGCTAGAACCTTGTTCAAGATCCTCCCCATCAGAAACCTCCAAAGGTAAAGGTAAAATTGGGGTGGGGATGACACATACTTGCTTATGCACATGATTCAACCTTTATAGAGTAGCTTGGTTGCAATGATGACCATCTGACTCTACCTTGTAAATTACTAAGTGGTTGATACTAATAACAATAATGGTTAGAGATACCAACAAGCATCTCAAGAATATCTGTTATAAATTCTAGATTATTAATCTTTAATTTTCCTTTTAGAAGCATCAATATAGTTACAACCACCTAGGGTTTCTAAAGGATAAAGTTTGGATATTGAATAGTTATCATTTAGTATTCTAAGTTGACCAAAATTGTGTTGATTTCCTAGCATTAAGAAAGACTTGTAGGAATCCAACCAAAATTTTTGAGAACCAACAAATTGGTGACTATATTGATGAGAGTCTCTCACAATTTCAATGATGAACTTACCTAGGAGATTTTAGTTTCTCAAACTAGATTTTTGTTTGACATGCACTATATTGGAAGGAAGAACCCAAAAGATCCAATGATAGTTTCCTTAAAAGTGGTGAATCTATTTAGATCACTTAGTAACAAAAAGAGGTAAAAAGTTTTTTATGTATACCTTAGAAAGAAAATGACTAATAAGTAATGGTACCAGACCATAGATCTAAGAAAATTTATTTATAAATTAGATACATTATATTTAAATTTTGTTAATAACATAGACAAGTTTTACTAAAGATGGAAAAATTAAGTTAACCATTTAAATGCCTTCCATGAGTTTATAAATAAGAATCAGATATAGAATAAAGGTAGTATTATGACACTTTTGGCTAAATCATTAAGAGCTAATGCAAGGAATAAATATTGATCTTTTACCTTTGGAAGTATCTCATCCCTCATGTAATTGGAGGATTGGTTCTTGTATATTTTCAAAAGGATAGCATGGTAAAATGGAGAACCAAGACTATACCTTTGTATCTACTGAGAATTCCAAGGCTATATCTAATGAAGAGGTCTTACCCTCATTGTTTAGTATTTTACTTTGTGAACATAATGTGAATGAGTGTATTAGATTAGATTTTTACCTCATAATGTTAAGTGTATATTTTATAGTGTCACTTGGTAGTTGTATTTTAATATGTATAAGTGGAAAGTTAGATCTAGATATTGGAAAAAGACATCCAACCTTGTTTCTAACCAATTAGAAATGTTTATTTTATATCCCCTTGCATAAAATTATTATATGAAGGCTTTAGTTAGATTAAATCTGGATTTCAAGTTTAAGGTGACTTTAGAGGGCTTTATTAGAGTCCAAGGGTGTTCTTTTGGCAAAATTAAGTTAACTACATGTTATCACTATATGTCAAGGCTTTAATTTTGAATTTAATTTTGTTTACATAGCTTTTCTAGCCCTTTCAAAATCTCATTTTTCAAGTGTTTTGAATACAGAAGAAAGCTTACGCAACTTCAGACCTTATCTTTAGTGAGTTGGATTTCCAATCAAATAGGGAAATTTAGGTGGACTTAAATATTTTTTCCTATTTCATGATGGATAAAAAGAAGGATTTTATTTTATTTTGTTTAAGAGGATTTTGAAAATAGGCATTCATTCACCACTCTCTAGTTTTAGAGATTTTCTACTACCTTGTTTTTACTTTGGATTTGAGAGTATGATGTTATGGGTGTGAAAGGACATCACTCACCCTTGGGAGGGAAGAAGTAGCCTTTAGGTGAAGGGTTTAGTCAGACCTATCCCTTGAGTGTAGAGTCTCTTCCCTGCAAGGAAGAGGGATAAGCATGTAGTAAAGGATGCATGTTCTAGTACATTATTATGCACTTTGGGGATGATAAGGGGAGACTTTTGTGAGAGTTTTTATTTATCGGTATGCCTTGTGAAGGAAAATTTGGTTTCTTTGTATTTGGCTTCTCCTCAAGGTTTTAGGCACACCTTCACCCATTCTATTGGTTTCTCTAGTAACCTACTATATAATCTCAAAAAAGGTGTTAAATTTTGTATCATGTATTATTGATTTATGCATTTTTTCTTGATCGTTACCAAATTAGTCTTGGTTCTCCAAGCTTGATGGGTGGTCTCATGGAGAGCTAGGCTAGGAGGTGAACTCTCCATGGTTTTCAGTATTGTTTTCTACATGTTTCTAAAGGAAAATCTATTGAAGAAAAACTTGAAAGATTTTAAATTTTTTGTTGGAGTTTTCAAGCTAATTTATTATGAAAGTTTGTAAAAGTTATTTATTGTAAAAGATCAGTTGTAGATCTTCATTTATGCAATATTTGAGTTTTTTTGGGGATCCAATTACAACTAAAATATTTGAAAAAATGAACTTTTCAATAATTTTCAATAGTTTGAATATATTTTAGTTTAAATATTTTCTTGAATATGGTTAAAATAAATTAAAACTAATTGTAGAAAAATAAATTTTAAATGACTTGGTATAATTTCTTAGAGTGTTTCAAAAAACTAAATTTGAATAATATGTGTGTGTGTGTGTGCGTTGTTCAAATTTTATGGGCATGACAAAAAGAAACTTCTCGAAACTAGGCTTCAAAACTCAAAAATTTGATGTATGTCTTCATGGATCATTACATATGATATTGCCATCATTTTGTATCTCTCCTTTTACAATGATTTCCTATATAAAAAAATAATTTCCCCCTTACATATGTATACAATTTTTTTACATTCTTCTCCCACTTTGGCATCAATGGAAAAGGTATCAAAATCTATTTACATGTCAAATATGTGTTCCATTACCTCTTCTTAGAATGATAAGTAAGAAATGCAATTGTCAAAACTGACATCAAGACTCTTCACATTCTTGTCCCATGAGTCCTTACCACCTTCCAAAATGCTAAGTAGAGCACAAAAAACATAAGATTCTATCTTTACTACATTCAGATCTTAGAACACAAAATTTTAAAATGATGTCTTAATTGACAGACATTCCTCTAACAGATGCCCATTCGTGCTTAATTTAACTAATAAGTGTTCTATCAGAAGTGAGAACCTCTTGGTTATGCTTATTTTTCTATTTTCTAGTAAGCTTCTTTGATCATAAGCCTTACTAACTTGTTCTTCAATTGTTTCAATCTACACATCAGCTTGACTTAGTTGATTGGCCAATGCTTCCACATCTACGTATTTTTATTTAAGTTCATCATCAATGTCTTTTGTGAAGCTAAAAGACATTGCACACTTCTCATATAGAGATTTTGCTTCAAGCTCACACTTCCTTAATAAATTGATACAATAATCAAGAGTTAATAAGTCATTTGTTATGTTTTGACAAACAATGCCAAACATTTGTACATCATTTTTGGTTTGAGCTTGCAATACAATAACTTTTGACAATCTTGTGAATTCAACATTAAAGGCTCAAATCACAACCTTTTCTCTATCCTATGGGTTAGGATCAAGTGATTTTACTATCATAAATCCCTTAAACTTGTCAATGACTTCCACGAGAGTCTTCGGCAACCTATTTACCTATTTATTCTTTCTAATTATATTTCTAATGAATGATATCAATTTTATTTGATCATCATCATCTAAACCTATAAGAGAAGCTATGGTGAGAGATGTGACAAGTGTATTTAAATTCTTATCCTTCTTTGATTTCTTCTTCCTCTATTCCTAATGCTCTTTCTTCTTCTCATCTTCCTCTCTTTTGGCTTCTTTTCCATTTTTCCATTTTTTTCTTCTTCTTCTTCCTTCTTCTTCTTTTCTTCTACTTCTTTCTTCATCTTCTCTTCTTCTAATTCTTTTCTCTAGTTCTCTTCTTTTTCCTTCTTCCTTCTTTCTCTACTCTTATTTTATTATCTTCCTCTTCCTTCTTTATTTTCTCTTCTTCTTCTTTCCTCTTCTCTTCTTCTTCATGCTTTTGTTTTCTCTTCATTTTCTTTCTTCTTTCTCTCCTCATCTTCATTTTGTTTCTTTTCATCTTCTACTATCTATTTCTTCTTCCTTTCTTCTTCTTTCTTTTCATCTTTTTTTATCTTCTTCTCTTTAGCCTCATTCTTTCTCTTTTCTTCCTCGTTCTTTTTCTTCTCCTCCTCATCTAAACTAGAATAACTTGTGTTATTGCCAAAAAAATTTTACCCAAGGTCCTTGAAAGGATCTTCTATGATATTTACTATTACACTTGGAGTGCCAATTTGTATTATATCTTTTCCAATGGAGATCTATGAAGATAGATCTTCCATTTGAGTGTCCTTGGCTTCTATTACTAGTAAGTGTGAGTACTCTATTCAACAAATACAAGGCTTTCTCCCCGCAAGTTTGCACTCACTCCCTTTGGTATATAAGTCATATATTTGACTATGGATTCTTTAGTTTCACTATTTACTAATTCATAATTTCCTCCCATTAGAAGAGTGTTTCTTGTTTTATTTTATAGCAAGAGCTTAATTTTCTTCAATACATCTTGCAAGTTTTCATCATTATTAACCTATGCAAAGTTTCTTGATCTTGTCTTCTCTTGCTTCTTTTCTTCACCAATAACACTTCTTCATCTGTTAATCATTCTATTGTACAAATCTTCTAGAATGTGTCTTCGAACATCTTAAGACCTTTTACTCTTAATTCTAACTACATTCTATCCATATTACTATACATGCTATAAAACTTATTCAACTAAATAAAGTTATTATCATTTATGATTTTCATGTTCAATTTCTCTACCTTTGGCTTCCAAGGATTCTTTCATATGGCTATCCTTGCTTTGCCAACTACTTATTTGTTAGGTCTGACATCTTCATTAGATTGATCAAAATCACTTGATTCAACCATTCGCGACATCTTTCTCCTCTTTCCAGGGCACTACATAGCTACTCTTTCCTTTTCTTATAAGGTGACTCAACCTCTTATTTCATCTTGGATAGTCTCTCTAAATTTCTCTTAGTTTAAAGAGTAGATTATTTGTCTTCAACAATTTGTACCTCCTCTTCATTAGTTTTCTTCAAGAGTTGTACAATAGAAGATTGTACTTGAGAAACTACAACATAGGGAACAATAGATATCTATGAAGTAGATCCTTCTATTGTCACTCCCTCTAAAGGTGCAACTATTGTAGTATGAGTAGCTTCCAATACCTTAGATTTTCTACTATCCTTCATCTCTAGGGCTATATCCTTAATCTCATTGAATTCCTAACTTGACATTCCCAATTCTTTCAGAATTTATTCTATCTTTTTCTCAAAACTATTCTTAATTTCTTTATTGTAGAGATTTCCCTCTACTTCTTCGATCCTTTTAGTATAAGTATCCCATCTAGGAGTATCGTTGTCTTCTTTAGACTCAAGCATGATCTTCATGTACCCCTTAATTATATCTTCACTTAATTCATAACCTATAAGGTCTATGAGCTAAACTCTTGTTATGACTATCTCCACATAGGTCACACTTATTTGAACAATAAAACATATGTCCTCCTTGTACTTTCTACTAGTGAGGGTGGTATTCTATACCTCTACTTCATCACATCTTTAAAAATCTTCATCATTCTACTAATATCTTCCACTATATTTTCCTTTAATTATCTTCTATAATGGTGTGTCACAAAGCTCATGTTGCACTGATTTATGTTATCCCATTCCCTATGAGCCATAACAGGGAATTACCTCATCACTAGGAAGAATATGTGAATCAATAATGACTCAAACCTAAATACTATACTTCTAGTCTTCTTAAGCTTCTCAATGTTATCCAACAATTGCTGTCTTAATATATCACACATGTTAACCTTTTCTATTTCAATTATCATCATGTAAGCCACATGTAGGAAACTAGCAAAGATAGAGTTCAATCTTGAAATGTATTTCATCTTATAACTCGTGATCTTGCTGATCACTTTGACATCTATCTTCTTAAATAAGTCAATCCTCATGTTTTTTCCATCTGATTTGGTCTTCAAATTTGTCTCTAGCATCTTCTCTACATTCTTTTCATTAATTGGGTTTCTACCCTCATTGCACAAACCAATTAACCTATAAATCATGTTATTATCAATCATAATAGGTGTCTCTCAAACCCATAACATTCCTTTGTGAATGCAATTTATAATGATTCTCTCCACTCATGGTTGTCAAATTCTATAAAGAACATGTGGTTCATAGTATTTAGTTCTTTTAAGTGTACAAAATCTTGTTTCAATGACAAATCACCCTAGCACACTAGGTCAAGGTCCTTATGTATATATCATTATCTCCAATTCTTTCAAATTCACAATGGATATATGACCTAACATCCTCTACATGAAGAACATTTTATGGAAGTTGAGAAAATTCTCATAAGAGATCATCCACTTGGGAAATGAATGGATTCTTCTTGAATACATATCTTGGCCTCTCACTTACATTGAAAAGAGTAGGATTAACCATTATAACTGATTCAAATACTTTAAAAACTTTGCAAAATACCTAAATTTCAAGAAAATAGGGCTCTTTCAACTTCACAACCTAAACGCTTCAAATTCACCTTTCCTCATTGTCAAATTGCTTTGAAATGATCCTTAACTCTTCACATGATTGAATGGTACTCAAAATATTTTTAAAATTCCTTAAATATTTTGAATTGAACTTTTCTTTAATTGCACACCTACCAAAATTAGTAAAACTACTACTTTGCTAACAAGTAAACTTGTTTGACTTCATTCTCCTTCATTTGATTACCAAATGACTTGCAGTCTTAACCAAATCTTCCTTAGGATTTTTACTAGCAACTATCAACTTTGTAACTCTTAAGTCATCTTCTAACTTATGTTCCATTTTTTTGATGCACTATTTTAATAAAAAAGTGCTTAATTCAAATGCAATGAATTACACACAATTTCTAACTTCAATCTCTTATCAGGTTCATCAAAATGTTTTTCTACTAAAGAGTTACGATAAATTTCTAGATCACTTGCTTTCACAAACACTTCCTTAAATTCTTCAACATTCTCATTAAGTGCTTCCTTCTGACTCTTGTTGCTACCATTATCATTTCTTCTATTATTTATGTTTTTGCTTTTTCTATAGTTAGGATTTCTATTCAAGTTTCTTCTATCCATTTTGAAAAATATTGTTGTGTGTCCACAGTAATTGCATAATTGACATACAATTGCATTCCTCTAATGATTGGATCCATTTTGATTTTCTAGTGCTCTGCAATTCCTTGTAATGTGTCCAAAGTTGCTACATTTGTAACATACAACCTATTTCCTTACTCCATTAAGTCTTTCTCCATCATTAGATCTTCTTTTTGATCTCTTTTTTATCATTACTTGTAGGGTGGACATCCATAAACATTCTACTATTCCCATTATTACATTAAACTTAGGTTTCTTACAATCTACTACTTTATGTCCAAAACCATGACAATTATAACAATAGGAAATAGTGATAGGTTTGAAAGACTTACCTGAGAAATATCTCTTCATCTGAAAAAATTCATTTCATGTAAAACATCTACCTCTAAATTCATGTCTAACCTCCTAACGTGATTCAACTTGCTCTGTTTTCTTCGGTTCATCACATATCTTTGGTTGATAACTTTCTTAACCTCTTTCGATACTTCTATAGTTTTACATAGTTCAATCCTATTCTAATCAATTTCTTTAGTCTTAGGGGTTTCAACAACTAGATCC
This sequence comes from Cupressus sempervirens, assembly GCA_028749045.1. Classification (NCBI taxonomy): domain Eukaryota; kingdom Viridiplantae; phylum Streptophyta; class Pinopsida; order Cupressales; family Cupressaceae; genus Cupressus; species Cupressus sempervirens. Next base: position 515,056,563 of record CM053793.1, on the reverse strand, counting down.
AATTCCATCTTCACTTTTTTTTTCTTGGCTTATTTCTCTCCGATAAGATGTCCAAGACCTATCTTATCATAAGAGGATCTCTAGAAAAAATAGTTGTTCATCAATTTTCTCACTACTGGAATAGATTTTCTCTTACTATTGTTCATCTTGTGTTGATTCCCCTTTGACAATGGTATTGTAATTTTATAATTTTACATGCTCCATTCTTATTGAATCACACTTAGATTTTACTTGAGTCACATCAGATCTTAGGTCCACATTCTCTAATTTTAGACTTGGTTCAATCTTGCTATCATCTTTGTTTAGACTCAACTTAAGTTCAACAATTTTCAACCCATGTTTCAATATATCATTTTATTTCTTGAGGGTTGCTAATTGATCATTTTCATTAGTATGCTCATTTGATTCCTTTCTATATTTTAAGTAATCAATCTTATAGTTTAGTTTACCAATGTAATATTTTGCATCTTCGCACCTTTCTTTTAGATTGTCTCTTTCTTTTGTAAGAAAATCAATTTTCTCAAGGGCTTCTTCAAGATTTCTCTTTAACTATTCCATCTCCCTAAGGATCCTACTCAAGCTATTAAGCCTCTTCTGAATAACTGGGATCTGATACCAATTTTTATAAATAGATAATACTAGGGGGCAAGGGGTGAATCAGTATTCTACAATATTTTTCCCACAACTAAATATTATTAATTACTTTACAACATGCATATGAATGTAAACCAATAATGTGTTGGAAATACAATAAGGAAAGTTAAGTCTAAGAGGGTGGGGGTGTGAATTAGTCCTTCAAATCTTTAACCATAAATTTATTCAACACACATCCATCTCACAATATGCATATAAACTAAAATAGTTAGCTAAACATATTCATCCATAGTATGAAACAAAATAACATTCAACACATATATCACACAAGATATTTAATTACTAAGAAACCCTCCAATGAGAAGTTAAAACTAGGTTTGGGATGACACCCACAAATTTTCACTACTATAGTAATAAAGTGCATTTAATGAAGGTTATAATGTTTGATTATGAAACACGATCTACCCTATGAGAGGTCTTCCTTGTTAAAGGCTTACAAGATTGTTGGATCTTACCCTATTAAAGGATTTTAACACCTTGATAGAAGTGTGCTTGATTAAAGGACTTTAAGTTACAATGAAGTAAGCACCCTATTAAAGGATTTAAAATAGTCTATTAAGACTTTTCTATTAATAGATTTAACTAATTCACCTATTAGAATGTATCAATAATGATCCTTTGGTTAGCACTTTTTTGCTAGATAAAAGACCACCTCCTTCTTGATGTGTACTTGATCCTCACTAATCAGATGTATCTCTTTTAACCTCTACTTTCTTTCCTCTATTCTCATCTAATAGATTTTACAATGTACCTCAATTCACAACTCCTTAGCCACCATGAATGCTTTGTTTGTGCATGCAAAATTTACTCTTTTCTCCTTCCACATACATATAATGTTTATGGTTTGTCCTCCTTAAGAAGACCTAGGTAACTTAGGGTTAGGTATGAATCAATAATTGTAATTCTTCCATCTATCCACTTAAAACATATCTTTAACTGATTTGTTGCATGTACTACATAAGGATTTTCAATAAAGATTTGTCCTTATCATCTAGAATCGTAAAACAATCCTTAAGTTAGCTAAAAAATTGTTTACATAGAAGTTTATGCCATTAAAAACAACTATTTCCAAAACTATTTATTTGACACTTGAAGTTTCTAATGCTCAACATCCACTATATCTTCAATGTTGTAATTTGTCCTTTGAATGATTTAACATCTACTAATCACCCAGCATCTAGATGACTTGAAAATTATTATCTGGTTGGCACTTGAGTGACTTGACACTTACTAGATAGTCAACATATGTACTGTATATCTCTCACATGGCATATACTATCTAGAAAATTATGCTTGGCATACATTACTTGTTCAACATGAACTAAGTAAATGACTTAAGTATATTGTCACTCATATGTCAATACCAATCTAAGATTAACAAACTCCCCCTTTGACATTAGTGGAGAAGTACTCAGTCATGCATGAATATTGTTAGCTATTGAAGAATAACATAGATAATAGCCATTTAGTATTTGTATTACATTCAAAATTTTAAAACATTAAAATTTTTCAAAACTTATGACTCATCAGTCATACCTCAAAATTCAATAACTCCCCTTGAGTTGACTATTTTATTCTAATTCTGAAATTGAATATTCGTATTGAGTAGATTCTACATATGTTGAACTGCATCATGCTTTTTTGTGTTTTTGACTCCTTTTTCTTATTATAATTTCTCCCAAAAACTTATGTCTCCCCCTTACTTATTTATCCCCTTTTTTGACACTTACACCAAAGGGTTATGTTAGAAATAATAGTCCACCAAGATAACTAGGGGGGTGAATTAGCTATCCAACAATTAAAACACTTATCTTCTTTAAAAAAACTTAACCATTCAACCAAAATAAATAGTAACCATACAAACATGCACATATACAACTATTCTAGATATGTTGACTAGGGAAACCCTTGATCAAAGGGAAAACCCCAGTGGGAATGATGCCCACAAGATGATGTACTAATATAAATATTCTTTGTTAGAGGATGGACATTGTTAGAAGTCTATTACAACATTTAGTATAATGAGTCCTTGTTAGGAGACTTTGAATCCTTGTTAGGATATTCCAACACTATTAGGGGTTGTGGTACAATGTATGCAAGATGAGCCCACTACCCAAACATGCAATTTCAACTATAAGAAGAGCTCACTACTCAAAGAAGTAATTTACTATTATCTTCTTCTTTCCTCTATTCTTTTCTCTATCCTATCAACCAAACCAATCACTCTCAAACCTTGTAGACTAGATCATGAACCTCAGATCCAATTACCAAACCTTAGATCACTCAACAAAAAGCTTGGTAATGAAGTTTCCTTCACTTCCATATTTCTCTACTCAACTTCACATTCCACAATCTATACTACTTTTTGAAAATTCATAATTTGTATACATCCATACCATGATAAGGAAAATATCCTTTCTTTATACCAAGTCCATAAAAAAATTTGAGAGTTGGCTATTAGGCCTTCTCAATTAATAATTATAGGATCATATTAGGAATAAATTACACTTAGTAATAACCTTAATCTTCCACCTTGCAGCTTGAATATCTTTCTATACACACAATATTATAATGAGAAAGCTTAGCCACCTCATCCTCAACATGTCTTCTCCATGTCCTCAACCTCAATTCTCAACATATCAACTCTACTAAGAGACATAACAAGTTTACCAGAACATGTCTCTCTAAACTCTATCTCAGAATAGACATCATCAAAGCTTATATAACATTTTCTAGAATTATCCTTTCTACTTTTGACATTAACTACTTATGTTAGATACTCAGAAGAATCTCCCATAACCTTGGGTGGTTATCATGCTTAACTAGTCATTTTTACTATTGGTAAATAGATTTGTTCTTTTTTTAATATGACTCTTGAATACCCATATTTGGAACAATATCTAGTTACAAATAGTTGAAAAGCCACCTATGGATAGACTAGCTTTTCTCTAAATTGATAGGTATAGCTCCCTATGATAGATTTGCAATGAATTATGTTTTATTCCTAAAGCTAATATAAGGTATATTCTTGACTCAAGAATAAAAGAGGTAAAACAAAGCTAGACCTAAACAAGATCTAACTTAGACAAATAATGATTTGATTAAGTTAATGAACCCACACATCTTATGAACTCATAAAGCTTAATAGCATATTACTAATACTGAACTAAGTTAATTTGAATCTAAACCACAATTAGTTAAAGGGGAAAATTCTTAAGGGATCTCTCTTTGTACATGTAGTGACACTACTTATCACATCCATTAACTGCTTTAAAATAGGGGGGTGAAAATCTATTCTTTCCTTGCTTCAATCTTGACAAAAGAGAAAGCATAAAGCTACACTTAATAGAAATGGAATAGAAAATATTTGATACAAAATACCATTCAATTTTCTTTGCAACATCAAGTACTTCACACCAAAAAATTTCTAACCTTTTATTAATCATTCAATTTCATACATATAGGACTTTGAGATGACCATTACAATAGAATTTCAATTGGTGTATCTTCTTAAAAATGACAAATGGCAAGACACTAGTTTGTGATATTATAATAATTACATAAGAAAGAAAAAATGGGGCAAAATGTAAATCACTTAAATTCTTCCCCTTTTCTACTTTTTCTCTATAAGCCTTAATGACAACTATGATTAGGATTAGTTCTTCTTTCTTAGGCATTTGTATGTTGGTGTATCTCAAGAGCCATTTGGAATGTTCTCTAGCCAACTCCTTCACAACATTCAATTGATTTGGTAGCTCCTCTGTGGCCATGTGTATGCATCCACTAAGAGTTTGGTGTTTTGCTACTCTATTTTGACTACTGGAAGACACACTATACAGACTATCCAAGAATTTGGAGAAGTTCTCCTTCATGGCATTCATCTCGATGAGTGCTCTTCCCTGGGCACTAGTTTGTGACTTTGTATGTAGTCCCCTCATGAGTTCAAATGATCTATCTTGGGTCTTCTTTTCTTTATCCTCTATTTCCTTAAGTCCCTTTTCTACTAACAAAATCATTTTTGACTTGATCTCCATGCTCTGAAGCCACTTCAACAGAGGTTCATCTCCCTTTGGCAAGATTTTTTCTTTAATAGCTTCCTTTTCCTTCATCTAAATGATCATCTTTAGAAGAGAGACACAATCATCACACTTCATCCTTCCTCCAGCTAGAGTATTTCTATTTAATAAAATGTTATCCTTCTATGTTTCCAATCTTAGGATAATATTACCAATTTGTTCAATTATAGTGACTCCTTCTAATTTGAGTTTCCCAATCCTTTCCTTACCAATTTGGCCAAAGTGCCTATCTTCCAAAAGTTGAGAGATGAGGGCTTGAACCTCATTAGTAAGAGGATTTTTGGTTATTGATACTCTAGATATAGTTGCCAATGGAGTAAACAACTATCTAATGAACCTATTCAATTCTTCTATCTCAACCTTCATGCTAGTTTGTGACAACTTCAAACTTTCTAATTGTCCCTCAATCACCTCATTGGTTGACTTCCAAAAGCCAACCTTGGTGTCATGCCTGGCATCTCCAAGGTCCATTGAGTGGAGGGAAAAATCATATACAGTCATATCTTTGATCCTTCCTCCTTTTTCGGGCTTGGCTATCTTCATTGTTAGGTGCCCTATTTTTGGATCTTGTCCAAATATAGACAAAATTTTCTACTTGTTTACCTTTGTTAATGTAGATCCAGAATGAACTGCAAGGGATATAGTGTGTTTGGTGGGAGCATTTTTATCTTTCCTTTTCCTCTTTCTTTCCAGAGGATCCTCCAACCAGGAATCAATGCCTATCACTTTGGAGCCCATCACAAGTGATTCTATACTAAACATCTTCTTCTTAGTTGGAGTGATTGTCACTACAATTGAAGAGAAGGGATTCTTTGGATCTTGAGAAATGATCTTAAAAGACCTTTATCCTTTATCTATCTCTAGATTTTTCTTCACTTCCTCATGAGACTTAGTAGATTCACTTCTACTTCTCTTTCCATCTCATAAATTTACTATCTATATTAGGGAGCCACTTACTTGTAGAATTGTAGCACATACTAGTGGAATGGGCCTATGATGAGGAGAGGGAACTGGAGTAACATGGGGAGAAGGAACCAAAGAAACATGAGGAGAAAAAATTGGTGTGACATGGGGGGATGGAACTAGAGTAGTAGCACTATCCTTGGGCTCCTTTGTTCTCTTCTCTTCAGCACCAGTTTGGGTTCCAATAACTGGGAGAGAGCCATCATTAGAAGTCTTAGCTATGGGAATGCTCTTGTCTGGAGGTTGATCACCTCCTCTTGAAGGTTGAGTTGGTCCTTGAGTGGTAGCTAGTGTTACACCCAGTGTGGTAGTCTAGGAGGAAGAGGGAGTAGTAGCTACTAGAGAATCTTGAGTGGCCATGCTTTTACTTTGACTTCTTTTGTTTATCCATTTGACCCACTTCCTAGTTCTCTTAATGATTCTAGTGATTGTAACATCTAAATCTTCCTCAACATCCTCATAATTCTCTAAACTAATAGGAGTGCTCCTTATCTTAGTTAAATATGTATTGCTATACATATTTTCTCCATCCTCCTCCAATCCTTCAACATTAAAATTTATACCATATGTTTTAATTTGCTCCACTATGAGCCTAGTGAAAGCATGATCATAACTTTCAAATTCATCTTTAGAATCCATCCAATAGTCTTCAATAGCAGTGATGCATTTGATCACACTCCCAATCTACAACATATCCCTCACATACCCATTCGAATCAAACATAGGTCTCACAACCTCATATGCCTCCAATTTGTATTTCATCTTGAATACTTTGAGCATATTGTTTGCATCAAAGCTGGACTCAAAACTATAAACTCTAACTTTCATAGGGATTTCATACCCTTTCTTCCTCAAGCTTCCACTTAGCACATTCACTTGGACCACCTACCTCATGATCTCTATTAGCATGATCATGTCATCCAGATACCTGGGTAGCTTCAAGGGGAATCCATCAAAAGTTGCAAGATGCAAATATGAGAAATGAGAACTAGATAAAATAATTCCTAAATTGACTAATAGCCACCATTACCTCTGGGATGAATCTCCTCTCTGAGCATCCTTGGAGTTCCCTACAAATTCTCATTGTAAACAGTCATTAACTTTGACATATTCCACATAACTTCTTTGCAATTATAAACCTGGATAGAACCAATAACATTTCACATCATTAGGAAAGTTTTCTATTCTTGGATGGCCCAACCACAACTATAGAGATGCTGGCATATAAATAAGAAAGGAAGACATATAAAAGGTGTTGTAAAAATTTGCAATGCTAAGAGCTCTAGAGAGATTCTCACTTACCTCATTGACCCAATCAATATACTGCATATCTAAACAAATAATTCGTACCAAAAAGAAATATTGTTTAGAAAAAATCAGAGTCTCTACTTCACCTTTCAATCTGTGTAGTAGAACTAAAGTGTCTACAATCTCAGGCTTGGGATCAATACCAAATAGACTTTTCGGACCTTACTCTTGGTGCCCTGTGGCTTTTGGAACTAGGATTGCATAATTTCTTTCCTCCACACCATCTTCTTTATGGAGAACTTAAAGATTTCTTATCCTACTATCAATTTTGAAAACATGACTCATTCTAGGATTTTGAGGCAATTCACCATAGTTTTCCTATCAATGCAGAGTAGTACTATGTTGGAGTTTTAAAACTACCAAGCAACAAAAATGCATAATAATAGGATGATAATAGTCAAATAACCTAAAGATTAGCCAATTCCAATAATCAATTACACAAGTAGATCATCTTGACCCAACTTCAACAAAACTAAGGATGGTTTCCTACTCTTTAGGCTCTACTAAACCAAGGTGGGTATACCTGGGGACGATTCAAATGAAAATTGATGTATTACAACTATTTTAGTTTCATTCTGATTCTCATCTTCTATCCTTATACACATGCATAATTTACCAATTTCTTTAATGCTTTCGAATTTGTATACATCCCCTATAAGTAGATCTAGTCCTAATTCTCCTAGAGTTTACAAGAGTTTTTTGAAATAGTAGCTACATATGACTCAGAAAACTAAATGTAAATGAGTGGTAACCAGCATTATGACCTTGAATGAAATAATATATGAATGATTTTTAATTTATAATAGTTTTAACATGTAGACGCATAATTTATTCTCAATCATCTTTGATTTATAAGAGTAGTACCTTATCCATTGGGCAACAAAGTCAACTATTGGTAGGAGACCTTGTTCAATTAGCTTGTAATTGAATCTATCAACTATAATCACCTATTTCCAATTTTACATGATATCCTCTTCATAAACTCATGAATTCTATTGATTTATTGAAACATTTAGATAACTCATTGAATTAAAAGCAACAATATAAGCAATAAACACCACATCCAAAATGCATTCAATCAAATGAACATTATCCAAATGATCTCAAAATTGATAAACTCGTGAAAATGAGACAAAAAAATGGTGACACATATTTGGTGTAAATACCCCTTTGTATTATCCTTCTTGCTAACTAATACAATAACCAATAGGAACTTAGTAAGGAACCTATAGAATCATATTGATTCTGCATTTCTAATCGTTATTAGAAAGTATATCACTAAAAATAAACTCAAAACAACTACATATGACTAGATCAAATGCACCTTCTTAGAATAACTGAAGACATACAAAAAAATTTGAACCATCACAAAGCCATGAAAACTCATTTATATAGGCATGAGCTACAACAAGCAAAAGGAAAATGTGATTTACAAGTGTCCTTTACACAAGAGATTCAATACTCCTATCAGAAAAGACAAAACTGCAAATAACAAAAAGACATGTAGATCAAATATTCATTGGAGTTCCATTTCTATTGCATTTGCCTTTAGGCATGAGCTACAACAAGAAAAGGCAAATGTGATTTACAAGTGTCCTTTACACAAGAGATTCAATACTTCTATAAAAAAGACAAAACTAGGCATGAGCTACAACAAGCAAAAGCCAAATGTGATTTACAAGTGTCCATTACACAAGAGATTCCATACTCCTATCAGAAAAGACAAAACTGCAAATAAAAACAAGACAACCAGATCAAATATTCATTTGTGGGTCCCTTTCTATTACATTTCTACATTCTAATTTGGCTACTACTCTGATTCCTTCATGTGTGCAACTACAAAGCCCACCAATGATGAAAACTATTCTAATGATTGCAAACTAACCTCAACCCATGGGTTTCATCATCATTATACTATACTATGAGAGTCACTTTTACCTATCACTATTCCTTGGTTATATCAGTATCCTAGGGTTATGGTATTGTCACTTAATATGAAGCATCCAAGATTGGACGCAATGTGGTTGTCAAATATAACAAAATCAGCATTTTCTACTTCCTCAACCGTATCTGCATTCAAAACCAATCCACTACCAAAATATGTCCCTCTTTTCAAAAGAAAGATGTGCATTAACAAAATGTAAGAGTAATTATACACACGAAACTCATGGGTATAAAATCTTCTTCACCCTCTCCAAAAACTTTGCACAGGGCTCTATATATCTCTACCACCCTAGTATTGTAATATACTTTCTTGGAAAATTCTTTAGAGAATGATGTTATTGCTGACAAGGTTCTAATTTTGCCAAGTTCATCATTTTCTCTTTTCACTACCATAGTGACTTGATCACAACTCTTTGCCATAGTCTCAAGGAGATCATAATCCATAAAAACAAATAGGACTACTAGTCTTCCTTGGTCAAAATTCCATATACTGGCATGTGGAATAAACAACTTCCTCTTTGCAAACCATCTTTTGAACAAATTTGAATTAGTTTGCAAGGTATCAGCATCCCAAACCAAATTAGCTTCATTAAGCAATCCCTCAGTTATACACAACCTAGGATTTGATGAGTCCATTGGAGGCATTTTTTTACTATATATTGTAGGACTGGAACAAAAAAAAATTATAGTATAGTTACTTAATTGAAGTTCTTTCTTATTCCTTTCTGTAATTTTGCAACTTCTTCGCGAACAAATTGCTTCACACACTAGCCAAATACAATCTTCTCATTAATTGCTTCTACTCAAAAAAGGTTTGAAATCTTTATTTGCACAAGGTGGGACTGATAAAATCTTCTATGTTATACTTTGTTTTTAACACATGCAAAGCTCTCATATCTAATAAATACACATAGTGGTAGCACCTTTTGTGTTTAAATTTGCATCATCAATCTTTAAAAATCCTAAGATCAAGGGATGCAAAAAAAGGTGACAAGCATTCCACTTGACAAGTTGGCTAGTCAATCCAAAGAGAACTAACCACATATATAGCTCTTCCCCTAATGGCATCTCTGTTTGGACACATTGACAACTGAGGACATGTGTTGATAGGTCACTTACCTTACTATGCATAAAGAATGAGCACCTTTCCATAGTGAAGTAGCGACATCCATTGATTCAGTCTTGATCTTGTGGATGATAGGATACTGCATTGCTTAGAAAATAGTTGTAGGCCCCATATTCACTATCTCATTGTACATATCCTCTGAGAAACTCTTTATAGTGAGATAGTGATGGTTGTTGATCTGAGATCAATCCAAGGGTATAGGAACTACATGAACTTCTTGAGATGAGGTGGGTCCCATATTCACCATGTTGTATAGAGTAAACAATGCACATCTTTTTATGGTGAGATAGTGAGAATCATTGATTTCAGCTTGATCTGACAATTAAAATCACTCCTAGATTTTATGAATTGGGCGTGGGTCTAAAAGACTAATGACATGATAAGTCATGCATAGCTAGCAAAATAAAAACCATATTTAAATTCGAGTCACCTTTCCACATTGCTTGGGTCCCACCATATGCTCATTCCACAACACTTTTCTATGTTTCTTGATGACAAGATGCCTAAATTTTTTGATAGAAAGATAGTGAGCTTTGGTGACTTAACAGAAAATCAGCGCCAGAAAGTAAAAGGCCGTCACATCACAATTACCCACTTTATGGTTCTAATACAACAATGATATCATCATTTATTAGGCCACTTGGAACTCTTTATGACCACTACGAAGTTTGACGTCTACCATGACATGGGTTTTCGGGTTGGTTGCTACTTCATTATTGGTAAGAAGCTTGATTTTCCTGACAATGAGGATGCAACTACTAATGCTTGAAATATTTTTGGGATCCCTAGTTACTTTTCTAGCTTAGATAACAAAAACAAAGAACATGTGGTTAAAGAACCAAGGAAAAACTTTTTCAGTCACTGCCTCTATTTATCTGGGCACCACGACTTAGTTTAACGAAAATCACTATGCTGCAATGGTTATTTCACTCACATCTTATCGTAATGAAAAAGTGATAGCCCTCGATGTTGTCATGATCGGGTGGTGCTCCTTAAAAGGAAAAGTGATGCAGGGCGCAATAGCTAAATAACATAAGGAATATTTAGAAACTTTAAAATGTTTGTGCTCGAGTTCAAAATAAATAAAGGAGATGTAGGGTTTTTCATAATTAGGGTATTTTAGTGGCTATGTTGAGAGAAAAACCTTGAGAATTTAATAGATTTCAACAACACATGAATCAGGGTATGACTAGGGTAACCCTAAAATTATGAAAGCTATGAGGAATGAAAACCCTAATCTACAAAATGCAATGACCTAACTAAATTTTCACCAAAATTTTAGACCTTTTTTTATACTATGAAAAATTAGACCATTAGTGGCTCTATCTCGGGATGATAGACTACTTAAGTCTATGCAAGAATTCAAAATCTATGGAAGAGAAGACCACATATTTGACTTTCTAAATGACAACTTCTTCAGAGAGCATAAAGCAACACATAGAAACAAGAAACTAGACTGTATAGAGATATTTACAAGGATCTATAACATACACACACTATACAAGAACACAAGGAAACCCTAAACTATTGTTCATGGAAAAGAAAATACCTTAAGAAAAGTATCTCTTCAAGAATTGTCCATGAACTGACAATTCCAGAATATTTCTAGTTAGATTTCTTAAGAAATATGAATCTTCTCCATTTGTATCACAAATGTTATATGGGCCAAGCTAGATTTGCTCAAATTTACCATTCTTTGCTATATCTTCCACTCTAGCATTCTACATCAGTACCATGTTGTCTATTTCAAATTTCCTCCCAATGGCTCTTTTTTCATATAAGTGCTTCATTTGTGATTGTAACTTGGCATTTTGAATAGAAGACTCTCTCCTTGTTTTCTCTAGTTGCAATATATCATCCATTCTGAGTTACATTTTATCAATGATATCATGTTCATACAACTGAACATATTTATACATCTCTTTTAGGTTATTCTATGGAAGTCTAGCTTGCCAAATGGAGCACATCCAATGGAGCACACCCAATGGCCTTTTTCATAGTAACCCTATCAGCCCATAGGGCTAATGGCAATTTTGAATCCTAGGCTTTCTTATTTTCTCCTAAAATCCTCTTGATGATATTTAATATACTCTTATGACATGATTCTGCCTGACCATGTCCTTGGGGATGATAGGGTGATGATGTGTACACTGTAATGCCATACTTGTTACAAAAGCTTTTATATTCCTCTAATCTGAATCACATAACATTATTAGTTACAATCCTCTATGGGCATCCAAATTTGGTCACAATATTATTTAGAATGAAATTAATCACCACCTTACTTGTTGCATTCTTAGTAGGGACTAACTCAACCCACTTGGTGAAATAATGAATGGCTACTAAGATCCATGAATGTCCACCACTTGATTTGTTTGTGATCTCACCTATAAAATCAATTTCCCATTGTTGAAATGGTGCCTACACTTCAACATAACTCAATGGAAAATTCCCAAAAAAATTTTACTTTCCACTAAACCTTTGACAAGCATCACACACTTTTATAGACTCCTGAGTATCTCTAAAAAGTGTTGGCCACCAAAAAGTAGCCCTAAGAATTTTATGAGCAGTAGTTTTAGCCATATAATGAACACCACACACACATTCATGCATATCTTTCAAAACTCTTTTAGACTCAATCTCATCCACACACTTTAGAAGTACCCCTTCCATATTTCTCCACCACAATTGACCCTACATTATAACATACATCATGGCTTGCAACTTGAGGGATCTTTTCTAGTTATTTGTTAGCTCTGATGGAGATTTCATGTTTTTCAAATAATAAAATATATCTCTGTACCAGTCAGAGGTATCCATATCACAAAGATTATCCTCACAACTATCATCAAGTTGGTTAATTTGGGTTGCCTCTAGATTGGCTTCTGTCATCAGTTTGCCTAAATCTTGACCCCTTACTAGTTTGATAATTTGAATGCCAATATTAAATTCATGTATCCTCTTAATCCATCTACACCTCCTACCAGATACCTCTTGTTATGAAAATATTTCCTTCACAGTAGTAGTAGGAACAAAGGAAATGATAGTAGCTCCCATTAAGTAACATCTAAAAGCCTTAACTCCTTTCACCAGTGCATATGCGTATTTTTCATTAATGTCATACTTAAGTTCTACTACTTGCAAAGACTTGCAGAAGAATGCAATGGGTTACTTATAACCTTCTTCATTTTTCTATAACAATACTACAATAATAGTGTGAAATGAGGCAAATGAAAATATGTGCATTGGTTCATCATAATTTGGAGCTCTGAGAATGGAGGCATCTTTAATAGCTTGCTTAATTTTTTGAAATGCAATACTAGGTTCGCCATCCCATTTTATCTTAGATCCTTTCTTTAGCATTCTTGATATTGGCCTACTAATTTCTACAAAATTTGTCACAAATCTCCTAAGAAAGTTGATTTTTCTAAAGAATGACTAAATTCCTTTAACACTCTTGGGTTTCTGAATCAGTATTGCTTCTACCCTTTCAAGGTCAATCCTCACTCCATGATTTCCAACTAAATGTCCTAACAACTTTCCTTCAGTAACACCAAAGTTACACTTCCTCAGATTTAAGGATATTCCATATTTAAGGGCTCCAATAAATACCTTTCCTAGGTGCATGCAATGATCATTTTCATCCTTGGAATAAGTAGTGAGGTCATCTTGATATACAATCAGAAATTTGTCAATAATATCAGCAAAAGCCACATCCATAGCCCTTTGAAAAGCATCTCAAGAATTAGTAAGACCAAAAGGCATCTTGACATAAACATAAGTACCCCAAGGAGTAGTAAAAGAAATCTTGAATTGTTCTGATTCTTTAACAACCACTTGAATGTACCTCGAAAATCTATCCATCATAGACATAAGCTCAGAACTAGTAACCCTTTGCAACATAGCTTCCATGTTTGGTAGACCATAATTATCTTTCAATGAAGATATATTAAGATTTCTAAAGTCAACACATAACCTTATATCTCCATTTTTATTTCTAACAAGAATTAAATTGGATACCCAAGAAGAATGTCTAATAGGATTTATGATTCATGCATCTCTCAATTTGATTAGTTCCTCTTGCATTTTGGGAGCCAAAGTTGGATTTATTGGTCTTTGCTTCTACGTAAAAGGTTTTGCATCTAGTTTCAAAGGGATATCATGGTGAAAAAGATCTTCCCTATAAGCCTTTAGGTCATCATATAACCATCCAAACACATTTCTATACTTCCTTAGTAGGTCTATCGAATCTTTCCTAATTTTGGGAGGCAATTTCTCACCAATATACACCTTTTCATGTGTTTCTTGAGTTCCCAAGTTCACCTCCTCCATATCCTTGGCATTGTATTCATTAGTATTCATTTGTGACCTATCCTGGTTGTCAAAAAAAATTTCTAAAAAAACTAAACCCTTTGGGATTTTATTTGTCTTCAATTGCACAACTTCCTATCCAAAAACAATATCCTTCCCATCTATATTCTCTAGATAAGTTGCACAATCAATTTCTTGTCTTGACAACATATTCTCACCATTCAAAAAATTAGGATATCCTTATCATTTTCAAACACTTGCCAATTCTAAAAATTATCATGGATAGAATGTCTAGTTTGAATCTCAATCTTAGAAACACCAGCAAATGTGATATCATTAGATTTTATTGCTATGTTTTCTAGTAAATCTGCCATCTTATTATTTGTCTTATCTTTCCAAATGCATCAAAAAATTCAATCATGTCCCATATTGGATTTCTATACTATTTTAATCTCTTGTTCTTTGACACACAAGTATTTCTCACTTGGGATACCACCAATTTAGAATCTCATACAACATGTAAACACTTTATCCCATGCTTATGAGCTCGTCTAAGACCTAGCAATAGAGCCTCATACTCTACTATATTATTAGTACAAGGGAAACTTAAAAGAGAATTTGAATGTTACCCCTGCTAGAGATATTAGTAGAATGCCTACACTAGATCCATCTTTGTAGCATGCACCATCAAAAAACATAGGACCATAGATCACCCTTGTCTATTTTTGTGTCAACTTCCATTTCCATCTAAGACTTATGCTTAGGCTTCTTCAAAGTCAAAACCTCAGCTCTGAATGCATTAATATTTGTATCCACAAAATTTGTCATATTGTCTTCTATATCTTCCTCTATCACGTACATACTTTTAGGGTACCTATTGATTTTTATCAAATTCCCCTCAATATTAAGAGTAGCAAATGACAAATGACACTATAGACTCCCACCCATGGTAGCACTCCACTTTCTTGATAACAACATGCCATACTAATGTGGAATGTTAAAAACCAATACACTCATAGTAAGTTCTTTGTTGGCATAGGTTGTCAATCTATATGGTAAAAAATTTATAGTGCCTATGACTATAACTTCTCTTTTATCCATATCACGACATCTTCCTTGGGTACTATCAACCTTCAAACCTAATTACTTCATTATTTCAAAAGGCATCACAGTAGTGGAAGTTCCAGAATCAATCATACAATTTTTTAATGTTTTACCATATACGAAAAATGCTTCAAAAGAATGGTTCAACATTTCCCAAACACTGATTTATAGAATTATCCAAAAACATTTGAGGAATTTGAGACACAACTACTTCACCTTCATTTTTCTCTACCTTTTCTTTACTATCCCTTTTGGGACTATGGTTTTCATTGCATTCATGTCTCACATTTGTACCAGTATTCCCCAACCATGCTAAAGCTTTATTTCTATTTTTAGGGATCCTTAACAATTCAGACAAAGGAACTTTGATAGTAATTTTTGATAACATTGTAGTCATATCTATAAAAGAATTAGATGGGCCATTCATGACAATACTCATCTTATTTATTATATTTATCAAGAATATTTACAACACCTTGGTGATTTTTATCACTTGTGATGATTTCTTTTTGTGTCTTTTCACCTAACTTCCTCATAATATTATTTGGGAACTTACAAACTTTAGGATTATCTTCGTTCTTTGGTTCCCACTTTTTATTTGTAATCTTAACCTTCTCAGTAGGAATCTATTTAGCTTTCATACCTTCCTCCCTTTTAAGATTAACTCCCTTTATAAATATACTAGCCACCCTATCATTTTCTCCTCCTTTAGCCAAGTTTCTAGTCTGTACTTGAGCTATCATGTTCGCAGTAATTTGGTCAATCTCCTCCCTAGAGGGCTTCCTTAAAGTGATTTCTTCTTTGGCACTTACCAATTTTGTTGGGGTTTTAAAACTGTCGAGCAACAAAAATGCTCAATACCAGGATGATAATACTCAAATAATCTAAAGATTAGCCAATTCCTATAATCAATTACACAAGTAGATCATTTGGACACAACTTCAACAAAACCAAGGATGGTTTCCTACTCTTCAAGCTCTTCTAAATGAGGGTGGGCATACCTAGGATGATTCAAAAGAAAATTGATGTATTACAACTATTTTAGTTTCATTCTGATTCTCATCTTCTATCCTCATACACATGCATAATTTACCAATTTCTTTAATGCTTTCAAATTTGTATACATCCCCTATAAGTAGATCTGGTCCTAATTGTCCTAGAGTTTACAAGTGTTCTAGGAATAGTAGCTACCTATGACTCATAAAACTAAATGTAAATGAGTGGTGACCAGCTTTATGACCTTGAATGAAATAATATATGAATGATTTTGAATTTATAATAGTTTTAACATGTAGAGGTAGAATTTATTCTCAATCATCTCTGATTTATAAGACTAGTACCTTATCCATTGGGTAACAGAGTTAATTATTGGTAGGAGACCTTGTTCAATTAGCTTGTAATTGAATTTGTCAACTATAATCACCTATATCCATACTTACATGATCTCCTTTTCATAAACTCATGAATTCTATTGATTTATTGAAGCATTTACACAACTCATTGAATTAAAAGCAATAATATAACCAATATACCCCATCCAAAATGCATTCAATCAAATGAACATTATCGAAATGATCTCAAAATTGATAAACTCATGAAAAGTAGATAGAAAAATGGTCACACAGATTTGGTGTAAATAACCCTTTGTATTATCCTTCTTGCTAACTAATACAATAACCAATAGGAACTCAGTAAAGAACCCAGAGAATCATACTGATTCTGCATTTCTATTTGTTATCAGAAAATATATCACTAAAAATAAACTCAAAACAACTACATATGACTGGACTGAATGTACTTTCTTGGAATAACTAATGACATACAAAAAATTTCAGACCATCACAATGCCCTAAAAACTCATTTATATAGGCATGAGCTACAACAAGCAAAAGGAAAATGTGATTTTTAGGTGTCCTTTACACAAGAGATTCAATACACTTATCATAAAAGAAAAAAGTGCAAATAACAAAAAGACATGCAGATCAAATATTCCTTTGTGGGTCCCTTTCTATTAAATTTCTACATTCGGATTTGGATGCTACTCTAATTCCTTCATGTATGCAACTGCTAAGCCCACTAGTGATGTAATCTATTCCGATGATTGCAAACTAACCTCAACCCGCTGGTTTCATCATAATTATACTATACTATGAGAGTCATTTTTACTTCTCACTATTCCTTGGTTATATCAATATCCTAGGTTTATGGGATTGTCACTTAATATGAAGCATCTAAGCTTGGAGGCAATGTGGCTATTAAATGTAATAAAATGGGCATTTTATGCTTCCTCAATTGTATCTACATTCAAAACCATTCCTCTACCAAACTATGTCCCTCTTTTGAAAAGAAAGATGTGCATTAACAAAAAGTAAGAGTAATTATACACATGAAACTCATGGGTATAAAATTTTCTTCACCCTCTTCAAAAACTCTACACAGGGCTCTATATATCTTTATTGCCGTAGTATTGTAATATACTTTCTTGAAAAAATCTTAAGAGAATGATGTTATTTCTTAAAGGGTTCTAATTTTTCCAAGTTCACCCTTTGCTCTTTTCATTACCTTAGTTTCTTGTGCCACAGTCTCAAGGAGATCATAATCCATAAAAACACCTAGGACTACTAGTCTTCCTCGGTCAAATTTCCATATACTGGGATGTGGAGCAAACAAGTTCCTCACTACAAACCATCTTTTGAAAAAATTTGAATCAGTTTGTGATGTATCAACATCGTAGACCTAATTACCTTCATTAAGCAATCCCTCTGCTATCCACAACCTAGGATTTGATGAGTCCATTGGAGGCATTTTTTGACTATATCTTTTAGGACTGGAGCACAATAGAAATTACAGTATAGTTACTTAATTGAAGTTCTTCCTTATTCCTTTCTATAATTCTGCAACTTCTCCATGAACAAATTGCTTCAAACACTTGCCAAATACAATCTTCTCATTAATTGCTTCTACTCAGAAAAGGCTTGAAATCTTTATTCACACAAGGTGGGACTAAGAAAATCTTCTGTGTTATACTCTATTTTTTACACATGTGAAGCTTTCATATCTAATAAATACAAAGATTGGCACCACCTTTTGTGATTAAATTTGTGCCATTGATCTTTAAAAATCTTGCGATCAAGGGATGCGGAAAAAGTTGACAAGCATTCCACTTGACAAGTTGGCCAATCAATCTAATGAGAATTGACCATGTATACAACTCTACCCCTAATCTCATCTCCATTTGGACCCACTAGCAACTGACAACACATGTTGATAGGTCACTACCTAGCTATGCATAAAGAATAAGAACCTTCCCATAGTGAAGTAGTGATCGCCATTGATTCAATCTTGATCTTATGGATGACATGCTACTGCATTACTTAGAAAAATAGTGATAGGCCCCATATTTTCTATCTTGTTATACATATCCTCTGAGAAACTCTTTATAGCAAGATAGTGACGACCATTGATTTGAGATCAATACAAGGGTATAGGAACTACATGAACTTCTTGAGATGAGGTGGGTCCCATATTCACCATGTCTCATAGAGTAACCAACACACATCTTTTTATGGTGAGATATTGAGAATCATCGATAAATCAACTTCATCTAATGACCAGAATACCTCCTGCATTTTATGAATTGGGCATGGGTCCAAAAGATTGATATCATGATAATTCTTGCATAGCTGGAAAAATAAAAACCTTATTTTAATCCCAGTCACCTTTTCACATTGGTTGGGTGCCACCATATGCTCATTTCATGACAACTCACTATGTCTCTTAAGGACAAGATGCCTAAATTTTTTGATAGCGAGGTAGTAAGCTCCGATGACATAATAAAAACTCAAAGCCAGAAAATAAAAGCATGTCACATCATAATTACCCACTTTGTGGTTCTAATATGACAATGATATCATCATTTATTAAGCCACTTGGAACTCTTTATGACCATCAAGAAGTTTGACGTCTGCCATCACATGGGTTTTTGAGTTGGTTGCTACTTTGCTATCAACAAGAAGCTTGATTTTCCCAATAGTGAAGACACAACTACCAGTGCCTAAAATATTTTTGGGATCCCTGGTTACTTTTCTAGCTCAGATAACAAAACCAAAGAACATGTGATTAAAAAACCAACATGAAACTTTTCTGGCTATGATCTCTATTTATCCGAGCACCGCAACTTAGTTTAACAACTGTCACTATGTCATGATGGTTATTTCAGTCACATCTTATCATAATGACAAAGTGATAGCCCTCAATCTTGTCATGATGGAGTGGTGCTCCTTAAAAGTAAAAGTGATACAAGGTGAGAAAGCTAAAGAACATAATGAATATTTAAAAACTTTAAAATGTTCACACCCAAGATAAAAATAAATAAAGGAGACCTAGGTTTTTTCATACTTAGGGTATTTTAGTGGCTATGTTGAGAGACAAACCTTGAGAATTTAATAAATTTCAAGAACACATGAATTAGTGCACAACTAGGGTAACTCTAAAATTATGAAAGTTATGAGGAATGAAAACCCTAATTTGCAAAATCCAATGACCTAACTAATTTTTCACCAAAAATTTAGACCTTTTCCTATACTGTGAAAAATTATACCAACATACTATATGATCAGGAAGTAGAATTAGTTTAGTATCTAGATTATAGTGATTTATGCATTCATAAATCGATTATAGAGCTTGGATTGCCATTGTTGAAACTAGCTAACTCCACTAGTCCCCTTCCTTAGAGCTTCTCAATTATAGGATGAATCAAATCTGATCGTAGCCTTCTTTGGAAACCTTGCATATCATAAAAGTGGAGTGAAGTCTATGAAGTCCTACAATTTGGACTTGATCCCATTTAGCCCATCAAACCCTGCAAATCTAGTTGCCATTCTATTTGAGAATGAAGTATATTAAAACTTTGAATATATATGAGGCACAAGGAATTGAATTTACAAGCATAGAATTTTTGAAATCATTGCATAATTTAACAGCATAATAGTTCAAGAAAAAGTTGTAGTTTGAAAAACTATTATGTTTCCCTCTATATAGGAATCCTAATTCATCTATTGATCCTTAGGATTTGCGCCAAACGAATGAATTAAAGGATAAATCCATTGAATTAGTAAATACAAGAGCTTCTAATGGATATTTTGGTATCTTTTCACTATTTCCATTGGCCTAATGTAACTTTCCTTTCTTTCATACTTACCTTTCCATTTTCCATGTAGTTTTGTAGAATTAAGAATAGAGTACTCCATAAGGAAATATCTGCCTAGCTGGATTCTACTCAATATATCTTTCCAATAGTGGTTAGATTGTTTCCATTATCATATTAAGATGTGATGTGTATAATTCATGAGCCCAATCTACTTACAAAGTTAATTTCTTTATGAATGAGGAAAATTGCTCTCATTGGTTGAAAACCTGCCAAGGAGAAGACAATTTTTCATTTTTCTACCCAGGCTTTATTTACACTTTATCTTTTGAGTTAACATTTCCTCTATGTTTAGAAAATCTTGAAAGGGCTATGAATGCCAAAGGGGCCCCCACTTCCTTGTCTCTTTCATTCACAATTGTCTTTGGCAGAAAATAGACTGCATGGGTCAAAAGTCATTTTTGGGTTTTCCACTTAAGATGATTCTAAGCATCATGATGAATCCTAAATGTTTTCAAAGGTAGAAAATTTTAATAAAAATAGGAATTTTCCATAAACAACTCATTATATTCGTACGTCAATGTGTAAGCCTCATTTGTTAACCTTAGCAGGAAATCACCTTCATGGGTTGAAAACTCGCTGAGACGAAGATGATTCTCAATTTCCCATAAACTTCATTCTTTCGCAAGAAAAACATGATAAGCCACGAACAAGTCCAACTTTGTTAATAACTTTTTGAATTACAAGAATCCCCATCAAATCAGGTACTAAGCTACCCATAGAGTCATGACATCAAGGAAAATCCACTCATCCATAAAATGGTAGAGAAGGGAAAGATGGAAAATTTGATGGAGACTCTTTTCACATAAGGGGTAAAACTAGACCAAGACATACCTAAACCAAATTAAGAAACAAAAATTTCCACTTTTGTAAAAGGGATACAAGGTGAAAAGTTGGGCAACAACTAGCTCTGACTAGGGACTTGGGTAGAGCATACCCAAGCAAGGAACTCAAAATATCTAGTTTCACAAAAATAAAAGGTGGTAGCACAACAAAACAAAAGTAGGGAAAAATAGGAAAGAAAAGGAAAGGAAGGAAAATGAACTAGGAAAACATAGAAAGGAACTAAGTGTAACTATAATACAATACACGGTTTACTTGTTCTCAATTTAAAATTTGATAAAGCTTCAGATCCTAACCATTATAGGTTAAAGGTAGCACTTCACCATCTTGATAAGCTAGTTTGAAAGAATTATTCTCAAATGCCTAATGAATTATGAACAGAGCTTTCTACAACATGTCAAACTTTTTATGCATACCTTTTGGAGCACTTCACTTATCCAGAGTAACACACTATCTCCTGCCATGAATTTTCATGGTCTTGCCTTCTTATCAAACTGATCTTTTACTCGCATCTGATGTTGTGTGATGTGATCGATGATTTCTTCTCTTTCCTCTTCAAGCTTGCTCAAGTACAAAATTCTCTTTTCTGAACCATCTTTATAAATATCATCTTCAATTACTAATCTAATTTTTCTCATAGCTAATTCCAAAGGTAATGGGAGATTACCCTCAACTCCATAGACTAATTCAAAAGGAGATATGCCAATTTCTCTCTTAGGTGTTACTCTATCTACCCACTATGCCATATGAATTTTCTTGTGCCAAGTCTTTTAATTATTTGACACCAATTTCTTGACAATATTTATCAAATTCTTGTTACTAGATTTGGCTTGACCATTTCCTTGTGGGAAATATTTAGATGAATGACTGAATATAATTCCATACTCAAAGAAAAAATTGGTAATCTCAATTAAAGAGAAATAGGTTGTGCTATCCATCACTAATTTAATAGGGACACCAAACCTGACCAGTATGTTCTCCTTAATAAATTCACATACTACTTTAGAAGTAGTTTTCTTCATTGCTTTGGCTTCAAATCACTTAGTGAGGTAATTAGTTGTAGTTATCACATACTAGTGACCAGCACTGGATGTTAGATTAATTGGGCCAATAAAATAAAGACCCCATTGTTGAAAATGTCCCTTGATGATGATAGGTCTTAATGGCAGAGAAGCTAATTGAGGACACCTAGTGAACATCTTACATTTTTTTGCATTTTTCCACTTAGGAACATGCATCTTTGAACATTCTAGGCTAGTTATAACATTGTCTCAATATTTTGAAAGTTGTAACTAAGGATGAAGAATGTCCTCTATAGGCTTCATCATGAAAATTTTTCAATAGCTTTTCTTGCTATTGTTTGTCCACACATCTAAGGAAGGTTTCATCTATGGTTTTCTCAAACAATTTGCCATCCCAAATTATATACTTAGTTTCTTTCAATTTGAAATCTCTCTTTTATCTGGCAGTTAGGCCCTCTAGACATTCTCCATATGTTAGCAGATAAGTAAGATTCTCAAACCATGAATCATGAAGACCTACAACCAAAACTAATTTATTTTCCTAATTCTTCAACAATCTTATTTTTTGAAATTTCCTTGCACAAGGCATTACCCCTTACTAGCTTGGTAGGTTTAATTTCTATATCATACTCTCATATCTTTGCTATCCACACTCCTTTGATATTACAACCTACCTTCTACTATGTTAGCACACTTTTCACTACTACATCTAGGACATAAATGACAGAATGTGAATGCAAGATATAGAATAAAAAAAATTTAAGTGCTTTGACTACTACAAAAGCATGCTTCTCAATTTTTGAGTATTTTATTTCATGACTTTCTAGGGGTATGCTCATGAAAGCTATTGGTGCTTGTATCCCTTCATTGTTATCTTGCATGAGTATTGTTGATAAAGTGTGTTCAGAAACATAACAATAGATGATGAAATCTCACTTATAATTTAGGTGACTCAATACTGGGACATTAGCAATAGCAATTTTTATATTCTGAAAGGTTTTTTTTCCAACCTCATTCCATTTGAAATTTAAATTTCCTTTCATCATGTCCACAATATGCTTAGTTGTTTCCACAAAATCTAGTACAAACCTTTTGAGGAAATTTACCTACCCAAAGAATGATTTAACTCCTATTTCATTCAATGGAAATCTTAATCTTTGAATGGCTTCAACTCATTTAGGATCAATTCTAATACCCTCTTGAGACAATATATGACCAAGGAGCTTTCCCTCTATCACACAAAAAATAGACTTTTTCAGATTAAGCGAAGATTTCATGTTCTCGACATCTTTGTAAGACTTTCATCAAATCTTCTATGTGATTTTTCCTCTTTTTAGAAAACATGGCGAGGTCATCTGAATATATAACTATAGTCTTGTCCTTTAGATCAGCAAACTTTTTATTCATACACCTCTGGAATGTAGCACCAGGATTGATGAGCCCAAAGGGCATTTTGCAACATGCAAAGGTACCCCAAGGAGTGGTAAATGCCATCTTATGCTAGTCCTTCTCCTTAACTTCAACTTGATTGTATCCTGAGAACCCTTCAAGCATGCATATCATTTTAGATCCAACCACTATTTGTAGTAAGTAATACATATTGGGAAGAGAAAAATTATCCTATAGAGATGCCTGGTTCAAATTACAAAAATCAATGTAGATCCTTATCTCTGCATTCTTCTTTCTGACAGGTACTATTTTAGCTACCTAGGTGGAGTGATGAATGGGGTAGATGATCCTTGCTTTCAACATTTTATCTACTTAACAAAATATGGCATTTGTGACCTTAGGATTATAATTCCTATGTCTTTGCTAGAAAGGGACTACATTAGGTTTGAGGGGAATCTAATGTTTTATCTTCCCACCTTGATAGCTTTTCAAATCTTTGTAATTCTAGGAGAAAACATCCCAATATTATACGAAGAGTTGTTTCACAACTTCTTTCTCTCTAGATGAACAACATTTCCCAATATTAATCATTTTGGGATCACGAGTATCTCCAATATTCACCCCCTCATACACACTAGTGGTAGGTCTCTTTTCTACCCTCTTTTGTTTTATGTAGGCATCATGTATATTAAGCAACTTTTCCAAAGACACAAAGTATGGGGGAATGATATTACCTCATAGTTGAACTTCATCATTTTTACTCCATTTCCTCTCAACATCAGAACTGTCATAATTATCATTGTTGATTTCATGTTCAGAACTAGGTTTGTCATTTTCTAGGAATAGCTACAAGCTCTTGTCATCTTCAAAAACTTGTCAAGATTCTATATTATCTAGAATAGAGGCTCGATACACAATCTCAATTTGGTATTTTTTATCCTTGAATTTTGGATGAGGTAGTAGTAGAGAAGTAGAAACTACTAAGGATTCAACCTTGGTGTTCATCTCCCTTGGCACTACTTCAATAGAAAAGGCATCTAGACCTTCTATTTCATCCCAAACTCTATTTTTGTAATTCTTCAGCTTGTGATTCTTTATAGAATATCCCCCTTTAATGTGTCTCGCAATGAGCTCTACATCACCCTAAGCTTTTAGGATCTTTATTCCTCTTTATTTTTTGTCATTATCCCTGGTAATAAGGCCTCATACTCTACAGTGTTATTTGTATTCCTAAACTCCAATTTCAAGGCCATGGGTTTTGATTCTCCCTCAAGAGGTATTAAAACTACACCTGTACCAGATCCTAAAGAGGAAAAACTTCCATTGAATTCTAGTGTCTATATGCCTATTAAATCTTTTTCCTCATTCAGAATTCCTTTGCTTAGATTTTCATTTCTTTTCTTATCTAAAGCCTCTTCAGTAAATAGCATGTAGTTTCCAGACTCCAACTCTTGATAGAGGATCTAAGCTTTAGGATCATTTGATTTTAAGACTGTAATTTTTTCCTTTTCTTCAAGTTCTAATTTGACATTTTTATTCCTGATAGGTATGACTACTTGGGACCATTCTAGCTTTACTTCTCCTCCTAAGTCTTGGAAAAAACTCCAAATTAAGAGAATTCCACAACTCAAAAGAATATCTGCTACTAGAATGGTAAATAAGAGTTTCTTTTCTAGATGTGAAGCCAAGGCTACTTTAGCATCTTTAGTTTTTCTAAGCAAAGGAACCTATTTGGCATCCATCAAATAACATCTTCCATGTACCTTAGCCATAGAATAGGGCATAACATTGTCTGATGCACCTGAATCTATTATGCAATTGCTTAGTTTGCAGTCATTGATATATAGTGAGATATAAAATGGGTCATGTTTTTTCCCAGGAGTGGTTGCTAAAATAGTAGAATCCTCTTGATTAAATAGGCCAGATGCCCAGGTATCATCTCCTTTTTCAATAGTCACATTGTGATTCAAATTTAAAGCATTCCCTTTACATCAATCTACCAATCTTTTTAACTTAGAGGGGTTAGACTTCAAATAATCTATAGGGGGAATTTGAGTTTTTGATTCTTCATAGAATTGAATGAAATCAAAAAGCATTTTGAACTTACTTATTTGTGAAGTTGATGCTCCTTGATTGACATGAATATTATTCACTGAGGGACTGGGATCATCCCTACGAGGATGACTGGAGGATTGATTCTTTAGTCTTTGACCTCGAGTAAGCATTGTATATGAAGTTACATCAATGGTCACATAAAATTCACCATTTGGTTTAGAATCTGACTCATATTCCAAAAATAAATTTCCAAAGTCACCACGAATCTGAATTTAAACAAGAAGTTGTAGTGTTCAACTCAATGGTGGATAATAACTACATCATATGAGTAGTTGCCAAATAGCTCTCACTATCATGGTCCATTGTCAAATGAAAGATACACATATTTCCCTTCTTTGGTTCTACTTCAATTTGTAACTTGGATTGTGAACCTACAAACTATGGGAATTTACCTTCATTATTCCTTCCTTATAGATTTTGATAATTCTACTAGTAGGAATTGTTGAATTTGGGTAACTACCTTTTTACTACTACCAACTCATTTGATAGTTTTTGAATCATTTCATCAGATGATGTAGTTTTGCTAGAACTTCCATTAGTTTGGAGTTCTTGCTTCCATTTTCCTATGGAAATCAAGTCATCTTCAAAATCAATTTCCTTCTTTCGTGCGTCTAATAAATCTTGGAATGGGCCCTTCTCAAGTCATAATTGATATCTGGGGGCATCATACTTATGAAGAAGCTTTTCAAATTACTGGTAGTGAGCCTATCAATAGTTGGAATTCTATTAAAAATCTTATTGAAATTAGCAACAAAATCTCTCATACTCATGGTAGGTTTCTTTTTAATAGATGTTAACAACATTGGCAAGACATGTTCATCTTCTACAGTCTTAAATCTTGTCTCAAAGGCCATTCTCGGTCTGTCTCCATTAGTGACTGAGCCATCATCCAGCTGATAGAACAAGTCTACTCCATTATCTATCAAGGTTTCCACAAATAATCTTATAGCAACATCCTCATGTCCAACTCCTAAGATGTGAGTATCTGCAAAGAAGGCTTTAATGTGTTCATCTGTAGTAACCCTCCTATCTCCTAATTTTTTTTTTTGAAGTTCTTCCTTGAACTAGTTGGGAGTAGATGGTAAGTTGTTAGTGCTAATGGTTCTATTGGCGTAGTCCATGGAGCAACCATGATTGTTCTAGCAGTGTATGGTAGAAATTTGACAACTGGGGGAGTAGTAATTTAGTGCAAGGCCAATACTTCGTAGGCAGCATGTGAAGCACTAGTTTTTTGATCCCTAATAGGGGAAGGTGGTCTACTTTGACTTTTGTTTTCACCTTTCCACTTTGAAATTCCTAATATGGGAAAACTAAGCTCTATATGTTTAACAAAAATAGAGTCTTGCCCACCTTGTTCCTTGGTACTTTTGAGGAGCCCTATTTGTTCTAGGGTGTTAGGTTAGTTTTGTCTTTGAGCTTCTTGTCTTAATTGTCTTTCTACTCTCCGAATGTCCCTCCTTTGAATAGCTATTTCTAAAGCTTCACCTCTTCTTTCTTCTTCTTCTAATACTTGGCTACTATTCTTGTAATGTTTAGTGTTCTTCCTATGTCTCCAAACAAATGTATTAAGGGATGAAATTATGTCTTCTTATTCATCTTGAAAACCAAGTTTAGGTTGGAGCACTACAAAAAAAAATTCATGAGGTAGCAATTTTTTCATGAGGTAGTACCATTTTTCCTCATGATATAGGCTTTTTAGTCAAGCAACTATTTGTATCCCCAGTAGAGTCACCAAAAATTATGTTATTAAATAGATTTGTTCTTTTTTTTATTACGACTCTTGAATACCCAAATTTGGAACAATATTTGGTTACAAATAGTTGAAAAGCCACCTATGGATACATTGGCTTTTCTCTAAATTAATAGGTACATCTCCTTATTATAGATTTTCAATGAATTATGTTTTAGTCCTAAAACTAATATAGGGTGTGCTCTTGACCTGAGAATAGAAGAAGTAAAACTAAGCCAGACCTAAACAGGATCTAACTTAGGCAAATAATGATTTCTAAAGATTTGATTAAGTTTATGAACCCACACATCTTATAAACTGATAAAACTTAATAGCATAATAACTAATACTAAACTAAGTTAATTTTAATTTGAACTACAATTAGTTAAAGGGAAAAATGCTTAAGGGATCTCTCTTTGAACATGTAGTGATACTACTTATCACATCCATTCGCTTCTTTGAAATAGGGGAGTGAAACTCTATTCTATCCTTCCTTCAATCTAAACAAAAGAGAAAGCATAAAGATACAATTAATAGAAATAGAATAGAAAATAATTGATACAAAATACCATTCAATTGTCTCTACAACATCAAGTACTTCACACCAAAAATTTTCCAACCTTTTATTATATTTCAATTTCATACATATAGGATTTTGAGATGACCATTACAACAGAAGTTCAATTTTAGAATAATTACATAAGAAAGAAAAATGGGGGCAAAATGTGAATCACTTCGACTTCTTTCCCTTTTTTATTTTTGCTCTATAGGCCTTAACATCAACTATGATCGAGATTAGTTCTTCATGCTTAGGCACATGTATGTTGGTGTATCTCAAGAGTCATTTGGAATGTTCTCTAGCCAACTCCTTCACAATATTCAGTTGATTTGGTAGCTCCTCCATGGCCACATGTATGCATTTGGTAAGTATCTAGAGTTCTAAAACTCTATTTTGACTACTAGAAGACACACTAGGTAGACTACCCAAGGAGAAGTTCTCCTTCATGACATTTATCTTGATGAGTTCTTTTCCTTCGCCACAAGATTGTGAATATATATGTAGCCCCCTCATGAGTTCATATCCTTTATCTTGGGTCTTTTTCTCTCTATCCTCTGTTTCACTAAGTCCCTTTTCTGCTAATAGAATCATTTTTTACTTGAACTACATGCTCTAAAGCCACTTCAACAAAGGTTTGTCTCCCTTTGGCAAGATTTTTGCTTCAAAAACTTCTTTTTCCTTCATCTAAATGGTCATCTTTAGAAGAGAGACACAATCATTGCACTTCATCCTTTCTCTAGCTAGAGTATTGCTATTTGATAAGATGTTATCCTTCTCTATTTCCAATCTTAGGATAACATTACCAATTTTTTCAATAATAGTGGCTCCTTCTAATTTGAGCTTCCCAATCCATTCCTTACCAATTTGGCGAAAGTACCTATCTTCCTAAAGTTGAGAGATGAGGACCTAAACCTCAATAGCAGTAGGATTTTTGGTTACTAATACTTTGGAGATAGTTGCTAATGGAGTAACCAACTATCTGATGAACCTGTTCAATTCTTCTATTGTAGCCTTCATTCTAGTATTTGATAACTTTAGACCTTCTAATTGTCCTTCCATCACCTCATTGGTTGACTTCCACAAGCCAACCTTGGTGTCATTCCTAGCCTCTCCAAGGTCCATCAAGTGTAGAGTAAAATCATCAGCAATCATATCTTCAATCCTTCCTCCTTTGTTAGGCTTGGCTATCTTGATTGTCGAGTGCCCTATTTTTGGGTCTTGCCCAAGTATAGACAAATTTTTCTACTTCTTTACCTTGGTTAATGTAGATCAAGAATGAACTACAAGGGATATAGTGTGTTTGGTGGGAGCACTTTCATCTTTCATTTTACTCTTTCTTTCTAGAGTATCCTCCAACTAGGAATTAGTGCCTCTTCTTAGCTAGAGTGATTGTCACTACAGTTGAAGAGAAGGGATTCTTCAAATCTTGAGAAATAAGCTTGGAAGAGCTCTGGTCATTATCTACCTCTGCATTTTTCTTTGTTGCCTCATCAGACTTAGTAGATTCATTACTACTACTCTTTTTGTCTCCCAAATATACTATCTGTATTGGTGAGCCACTTGGTTGCAGAAGATGTAGCACTTATTGGAAAAATAGGGCTATGGTGAGGAGAGGGAACTAGAGTAACATAGGGAGAAGGAACTGAAGAAACATGACGAGATGGAACTAGTTTGACATGGGGGGATGGAATTGGAGTAGTAGAACTATCCTTAGGATCATCTGTCGTCATCTCTTCAAGACTAGTTTGGGTTCCAATAACTAGGAGAGAGTTGTCATGACAAGTCTTAGCTATGGGAATGATCTTTTCTAGAGGTTGATCATCTCCTCCCAAAGGTTGAGCTATTCCTTGAGTGGTAGCTAGTGTTACACCTGGTGTGGCACTCTAGGAGGAAGAGGGAGTAGCATCTACTAGAGAAGCTTGAGTGGCCATGTTTTACTTCAACTTCTTTTGGCTATCCATTGAACCCACTTCCCAGTACTCTTGATGATTCTAGAAATCATAACACCTAAATCTTCCTCAACATCCTCATAAGGCTCCAAATTGATAGGAGTGCTCCTTATCATAGTTAAATATGTATTGCTATACATATTTTGTCCATTGTCCTCCAATCCTTCAACATTGAAATTGATACCATATGTTTTAATTTGCTCCATTGTAAGCCTGGAGAAAGCATGATCTCAGCTTTGAAATTCATCTTTACAATCAACCCAATAGTCTTAAATAATGGTGATGTGCTTGATCACACTCCCAATCTACAACAGATCCCTCACATACCCATTTGGATAAAAAATAGGTCTTATGACCTCATACACCTCCAATTTGTATTTCATCTCAACTACTCTGAGCATATTCTTTGCATCAAAGTGGGAGTTGCAACTATAAGCTCCAACTTTCGTAGGGAATTAATAACTTTTCTTCTTCAAGCTTTTACCTAGTACATTCACCAAGATCACCTACCTCATGATCTCTATCAGCACAATCATGTTGTCTAGATACCTAGGAAGCTTCAAGGGGAATCCATCGAAAGTTGCAAGATACAAATATGAGAAAGATTAGAACTAGATAAATTAATTCTTGAATTGACTAATAGCTACCATTACCTTCAAGCTAAACCTCCTCTCCAAGAATCCTTGGAGTTCCCTACAAATTGTCATTCTAAGTGCATCATTAACTTTGACATATTTCACATAATTATTTTGCAATCACAAACCTAGATAGAACTCATAACATTTCACATCATCTAGAAAGTTTTCTATTCTTCAAAGGCCTAGCCATGACTGTAAAGATGCTAGCATATAAATTAGAAAGGAAGACATATAAAAGGTGTTGTAAATCTTCATAGCACTGAGAGCTCTGGATAAATTCTCACTTACCTCATGGGCCCAATCAATATACTACATATCTGAACAAATAACTTGTACCATAAAGAAATATTATTCAACAAAATTTAGAGCCTCTATCTCACCTTTCAATCTATGTAGAAGAACCAGAATATCTACAATCTCAGGCTTGAGATTAGTACCAAATAGAGTTTTGGGGACCTTACTCTTGGTGCCCCATAACTTTTGGAATTAGCATCACATAATTTCTTTCCTCCACACCATCTTCTTCATAGAGAACTCAAAGACTACTCCTCCTACTATTAATTCTGAAAAAATCCTCTCATTATGGGAATCAAAGGCCATTCACCATAGTTTACCTAACAATGGAGATTGGTATTGTATGATTAGGTAGAAAAATTTGTCTGGTATCTAGATTGTAGTGATTTATGCATTCATAAATTAGTTCTAGGGCTTGGACTACCTTCAAGAAACTAGCTACCTCCACTAGTCCACTTCCTCAAAGCTTCTTAGTTATAGGATGAATAGACTCTGACCTTAGCCTCCTTTGGAAATCTTGCATATC
Source organism: Cupressus sempervirens (assembly GCA_028749045.1). Lineage (NCBI taxonomy): Eukaryota > Viridiplantae > Streptophyta > Pinopsida > Cupressales > Cupressaceae > Cupressus > Cupressus sempervirens. The sequence continues at coordinate 515,024,807 of CM053793.1, read as the reverse complement.
ATAAAAATAGAGTGAAGTATCTATGAAGTTCTACAATGTGGACTTGATCCCATTTAGCCCATCAAACCCCACAAATCTAGTTGCCATTCTATTTGAGAATGAAGTAATTGAATCTTTGAATTTAGATGAGGCATAGGGAATTGAATTCACAAACACAATTTTTTTGAAAGTTTTGTGTAATTTAACAGCATAACAATTCAAGAAAAAGAGGAAGTTTGAAAAATTGTTATGTTTCCTTCTATATAGGAATCCTAATTCATCCATTAATCATCAGGATCTACGCCACATAAATGAAATAAAGGATAAATCCATTGAATCAATAAATAAAAGAGCTTCTAAAGGAAATTTTGGTGTCTTTTCACTATTTCCATTGGCCCAATGATAACTTTCCTTTCTTTCATACGTACCTTTATGTTTTCCATTCAGTTTCAGAGAATTAAGAATAGAGTACTCTGTAAGGAAATATCCACCTAGTTGGATTTTGCTTAGTATACCTTTCCAATAGTTGTTAGATTGTTTCTATTATCATCTTAATATGTCTTGTGTGTAATTCATGAGCCTAATCTACTTACAAAGTTGATTTCTTTATGAATGTAGAAAATCAGCCTCAAGGGTTGAAAACCTGCCAAGGAGAAGATGATTTCCATTTTTCCACCCAAGCTCTATTTACACTTTATCTTTTGAGTTAAAATTTCCTTTGGGTTTAAAAAATCTTTAAAGGACTATGAAAGTTGAAGGGGAAACCACTTCCTTGTCTCTTTCCTTCACAATTTCCTTTGCCAGAAAATGGACTTCATGGGTTGAAAGCCTGCGGAGGAGAAGTCACTTTTGGGTTTTCCTCATAAGATGATTTTGAGCATCATGATGAATCAAAAATGTTTCCCAAGGTAGAAAACTATTATGAAAATAGGAATTTTCCATAAAAAAACTAATTATCTTCTTACCTCAATGTGTAAGCCTCATATGTTAGCCTTTGTAGGAAATCACCTTCATGGGTTGAAAACCTGTCAAGGAGAAGACGATTCTCAATTTTTTGCAAACTTCATTGTTTCATAGGGAAAAACATGATAAGCCATGAACAAGTCCAACTTTGTGAATAACTTTACAAATTTCAAGAATCCCCATAAAATTAGGTACTAAGCTACCCGTAGACTCACAACATCAAGGAACACCCACGTGGCCATATAATGTGGGAGAAAGGAAAGATGGAAAATTTGATGGAGACTCTTTTCACCTAAGGGGAAAATCTAGACCCAAACATACCTAAACCAAACTATGACACAAAAATTTCCACTTTTGCAAAATGGATAGAGCAAAAAGTTGGGAAACACATAGCAACTTGATCTTTTGATTATTCTTCTATCAGATACTACAAAACACATCAAACATGCTATGTTGACATCAATGACAAACTCAGTCATACATGTAATGTATCATCATCAAGAAAATCTTCTAACAATCTTTCCCTTTGTCATTAATGGCAACATATATGAAAATCATCTAGTTCCAAGAATACCAACAAAAGACAGTTCATTTTCAAATCCTCTTCATCAATCATACTCCCCCATTGATATATCTCACTATGCTCTATACCAAACTATTATTCCACAAACATGCTTATGCCAAACATCTTTCTCAGTATACTATCAAATTTTTTAGCATAATGCTTTCCTACAATACTTATCCCCCATATAGCATAATGTTTTTCATGCCAAAATTCTCCCCCATTGACATCAATGTTGAAAGTTTCTACAACCAATATCTCTACATCAAACACTACAACAACTGATACTTATTTAGCTCAAGTGTCAAAAGACACTATTAGCAACAATATCAATCAAGAGTCCTAGATGAATCTGTCCATCATAGATACTTCCCCATATAGGAAGCATCAACATCTAGTCTAGATAAATAATTGTGCTCTGTTACCCTTGACTGATGCATTCTTGCATGTTCTACTCTAATATAGGAAGGGGCATAACCCCAAGCATAGCTCATAAATACTCAAACATTTCTCTAGGAAGAAGCTTAGTGAATATATCTACAATTTTCTCTTTTGTGCTCACATACTCTCTACAACTTTTTCTCTCAACATATGATGCTTAATAAGAAATGTGCCTAGTCCTCAAACACAACATTGGATTCTTAGACATATTTACTATGCTTTTGGTGTTACAATTTATAACAATAAGTTCACTAATTTCTATCTTTATATCCTTCAACATCTACTTCATCCAAATAACTTGATTAGAATTATTTCTTTCTGAAACACACTCTATTTCTCCTAAACTTTGAGACATACAATCCTTCTTCTTGCTTAACTAAGAAACCAATCTTTCTCCAAGAAAGAAAGCTCCTCCATTGGTGATTTTTTTGTCATCCATACTACCTGCCCAATCTACATTAGTATAAGCACTTAGAGTAAAATCATTAGATCTATCATACCATAATCCAAATTTTGAAGTTCCTTTTAGATATGTAAATATCCTTTTCACTGTTGCATAGTGTGGTTCTCTGGCATCATCCTAGAATCTTGCAACAATTCCAACTACATTTTCTATATCCAACCTTATGTGAGTAAGATATTGCAATCCTCTGGTCATAGATCTATACTTCTTCTGCTCAATAGTAAGTGTCTTATCCTTTCTAGATAACTTGTGCCTAGTTACCATAGGTGTTCCAATAGGTTTACATTTTCCAAATTAAACCTTTTAACTAATTCCTTCAAGTAATTAGTTTGAGAAATAAAGATTCCTCTTTTATTCTATACTATCTGCAATCTTAGGAAATATTTCATCTCTCTTAACATGCTCATTTCAAATTCTTTCTTCATTTCTTCTACAAACATTTTTCTTTCTTCGACGGTACTTCCAAATATAATATCATCAACAAATATTACCAAAATCATGAAACCATCATCAATTTCTTTCTAGTATAGATTATTATCAATCATACCTTTGCTATATCTAAGCTTTGTCAAATGCTTGTCTAAGCTTGCATACCAGGTTCCTAGTGCTTGCTTTAATCAATACAATGCTTTTCTTAGTCTACATGCTATGTCCTTATCCTCTATGAAAGGACATCATTTAGGCTACTCAATGTATATCTTTTCTTCAAGTTCTCCATTTAGAAATGCTAACTTGAGATTAATCTAATAGACTTTGAATTTCTTATGTGCTACATAGCCTAAAAATAGTCTTATTGCTTCTATTCTAGCTACTAGAATATAAGTCTCCTCATAATCTATTCCTTCTTGGTGTGAGTAACCTTTACACACCAATCTTGCTTTTTTTCTTACAACTTCTCCTTTCTCATTCATTTTGTTCCTAAATATCCATTTGGTTCCTATCACATTCTTATTTGTTAGTCTAGGGACCAATTCCCATGTTCCATTATTTTCTATCTGATTCAATTCTTCTTTCATAGCTTTTTTTTAGTAGTCATCTTCACATACTTTATTTGTATTCCTCAGTTCAACTTGAGATATCAAGCATAGTTTTTCGCTCACTCTACTCCTTGTCATTACACCTTTGTCTTTGCTTCCAATGATTTGTTCAAATGAGTGGTTCTTTATCATGTTCTTTCCTGAAGTAGGAGTTGCTATTTGAACTCTTGGTTCTATTGATGGTTTTGAACTTTGCCCTTTCCTTGGCTCTCCTTCATTCAACAAATCATTGTTAGTCTCAAGAAATATCTCATCATTCCTTGGATTAGTAACAACATCTTCTTTTGAATTATGATCAACTATTCTTTCTTGTATTTTGAACATCTCATCTATTCTCACATTTTTACTTTACATAATAGTCTTAGTTCTCTAATTATAACATCATAAGCCTTGCTTTTCAATGAATAACCAAGAAACATACCTTCATCACTTCTAGCATCAAACTTACCAATATCATCATCTCTCTTTCTTGAATATGTTTTCCATGGATCTCCCAAAGCTATTAATTTTTTTCTTCAAGGACCTGACACTCTAATACAAATTGTTAGAAATAATTATCCACCAAGATAACTAGGGGGGTGAATCAGTTATCCAACAATTAAAACACTTATCTTCTTTAAACAAACTTAACCACTTGACCAAAGTAAATAAAAACCATACAAAGATGCACATGGACAACTACACTAGCTATGTTGACTAGGGAAACCCTTGATCAGAGGGAAAACCCTAGTGGGAATGATGCCCACAAGATGATCTACTAATATAAATATTCCTTGTTAGAGGATGGACCTTGTTAGGAGTCTATTACAATGTTTAGTATAATAAGTACCTATTAGGAGACTTTGAATCCCTATTAGGAGATTCTAACCCTATTAGGAGTTGTGGTACAATATATGCAAGATGATCCCACTACCCAAACATGCAATTTCAACTACAAGAAGAGCTCACTACTCAAACAAGTAATTTATTATTATCATATTCTTTCATTATCCTTTTCTTTGTCCTATTAACTAGACCAATCACTATTATATCCAATTATCAAATCTCAGATCACTCAGCAAAAATATTAGTAATGAAGTTTCCTTCACTTCCGCATTTCTCTACTCAACTTCACATTCCACACTCTACTTCATTTTGAACATTCATAATTTGCATACATTCATGCCATGATAATGAAAATATCCATCCTTTATACTAATTCCATAAACCAATTCCCTTAGTTGGCTATTAAACCTTCTCAATTAATCGTTATAGGACCATATTAGGAACACGTTACAGTTAGAGGTAACCTTAATCTTCAACCTTGCAACTTGAATATCTTTCCATACACAATATTATGATGAGTGAGCTTAGCCACATCATCCTTGACATGTCTTCTCCATGTCAATCTTAATTCTCAATATATCAAATTTGCTAAGAGATATAACAAGTTTACTAGAACATGCCTCTGTAAAATCTATCACATGATAGACATCACAGAAACTTACATAAATTCTTCAAAATTATCCTTTTTGCTTCTAACATTAACTAAATATGCCAAATATTCAAAATTATCTCCCTTAACCTTGAGTGGTTATCATGCTCAACTAGTTGTCCATACCAACTTGATGTTTTTTCTATTCTTCTATAAGATACCATAGAAGAAATCAAACAATCTATGTTGACATCAATGAAAAACTTAGTCATGAATGTAACATATCATCATCAAACCAATCTTTGAATAGGTTATACACATATAGTATGTTTGTCCGAGAAAGTTTTATGGACCTCAAGTATTATCTTTAGAGATGCATCCTATTTACCACATGTTGCTTGCAATGATTTGATTTTGATAGATAACTTAGCACAAGGTGAACTAATCCTTCATGTGTAGAATGATGGGGATCTTTCTTTATCACTATTTCAGAAAAGGATAATTCCTAGTATAGTATTGCCATGTGTGGGGTCAACATTGATTAGACACTGATCAATGTTGTCTAAATGTTTGCATCTTGACAATGTTGGGGTACCAACTGACCTTAGGAGTTTATCAAATTCCTGAAGTTTTTCTAACTTTGAGTTGTAGAATTGGGTAGAGTTATACCTGTTAGCTTCATATCTCCTTGCAAAGTGTCAATGTATTTCTGCACTTCTTGTGTGAATAGAGTTGTATAGACAACTTGGTGTAAAGAGAGAAAATATTCTCTAATACTTTCTTTATACCCTCATTCTTGGTTGCTAAATCAACTTTGTGTAGTACAATGGAACTAGATATCTGTTCATTCACCTTGGTTTTAAATTTCTTGTCAAACCATTCCAATAATTTTACACTGGTATCTAGGTATTCATCACTGATTTTCTCTACAATATTTTTGAGCTACTCAATGATTGGCTTGGCTTCATCATGTGCAGGGAGGTTGAATGCATTAAGAAATATGTCCTTGATGTCATCAAGTGCTTTTTTTTCCTTGTGCTCCCTTCTAAGTAGTTCTTGGTGCTTCTTTCTTACCAAAGCATCCTACAATATTCTCATCTTCTGTATTGTGATTGTTGTAAGATCATATTTTGGTAACTCAATCACCTCATCTAAGTTTATGTCACCATAGGATGTCACCTCATCAACCTTAGATGTTGTAGGACTTGTCCTTGATGCTTGAAATGGTATAGCTTCAATACTTGGTCTATGAAGTGCTTGACGAGGAGTAGGAGTAGCAATTTTTGGTAATGTAACCAATGTCTATATTTCTATTAATTCCTCTAACTTAGTAGTGAAGATTAAATCTTTAGTCCTATCATTCTCTTTTTCTTTGACCTCTTTTCCACCTTGTGCTTGTGGTATAGGTGTAGGACTAGCTTCCTAACCTATTTGAACTAGTGTCCGCACTTTCTCAATTATTGTAATTGCTAGTACCTTGGTGCTGATATGTGAAGACATGGTGTCCTTCCTTTGATATAATACTATATGCATGGAAGGTTTCACTTCTACAGATTGAGTGGGAGCAATGGATAATGCTTTTGGGTTCTCCCTTGCAAATGACTATATATTAGACACATCTATTATGGGATTGATGTTTTTAATGGTGATTTTAGACACATCTTTAGTCTTTACCATATATGTTTGAGGACTAGAACTCAACATTTGTACTACTAGTACATTCTAGTGTGTTTGTTGGTCTTCTTCAATTGATGCCACTATAGTGCCTTCCACATGTACTTCCCTCATAGATTCACCATTTTTTTCTTCAACTACCTCTTCCTCTTCTTTGTTTTCACCTACTTCTTTAGGTGCTTGCTCCATATCCTTTTCTGTTGTTTGCCCATAAACCTTCCATATTTGTGTACTTTGCTGGACAAAAGCATCAATCTTGTTTTGTAAAATGTTAAAAGTGGAATACTTTGGAGAAAATATTCCCTTATACCTATTAATAGCTTTTCTCATTTGAGATTTTCCAAATATAGCATTACTCTTGCAAGTGTAGTCTCTCTAATATTTAACTCTATTGTGACACCATATTTCCACCTTTGCTCAACTCTATCATATAGGCTCTTTGGTAGAGAGTTGGAAATCTCAATTAAAGTCATCTTAAAAGTTTCCATCATGGCATATATAGAATCTTCTACTTTATCCATATCAAACTTCAAAAGTTTATCAAACTCGACATGTGTAAATTCACTTCAATCAACATTATTCTTAATATTTTTATAGAAGTTGTCCAAATTAGAAGAGGGAAAATGAATCACCAGATTAAATTGTTTGTTATCATTTGACTCAATCCTCTTCTCATCTAATTCAGTTGGGACAACACACTTCCTCTTTGCTTCTTCTCAGGTTCATCTCTTTGTGTAGTTGTACTAGCTCTCCTATCATTAGGCTTCTGAACCTCTTGAGTCTTCTTGGCATTAACTCTTGTGCTAGTCCTGGTAACATGAATAGTAGGCTTTGGTTTCACAAACATTTTAGGTTCACTTGCTCCTAGATTCTTTTCTTTTTTCTTCTTTTCTTCTATAGAAATATGTGCTTCATTGGCTTCTTCTCCCTCAATACCTTAATCAATTTCTTCTTCCTCTTCTCCTTGGTCTTCACCTTTACCCTATATGAGAGAAAATGGTTCTTGGGAAGGTGCATCTTCATCATCTTTATTATCTTCTTCTTCTTCATCTCCTTCTACCCTTTCACCAACTTGTTCTTTAAGTTTCTTCACAAGCTTATACTTTTTCCTCATCACTAAAAGTTATCTTTAAATCCATTGTGATCTTTGAATTCACTACATCATAGTTTCTAAAAGCAATATCATATTTATAGTTTCTAGAAGGAGTAACATCTTAATCTACTTCTTTTGCTAATAAAGAAGTGATGGCTTTAGATGCCTCATAAACATTAATCTCATAAGGACGTGGTATGAACCATCTCACCCTTGAAACATCAGCTTGGACATATGTGAAATCAACATCAAATAGAAAACAAAAATCATTTAAATGTTTATCTACTAGTGATATTGGAACCCTCTATCTTTGTTTCATTGACTTCTTAAATTCTTCAAAGTAGCTAGTCATCACAAACTCAAAATTATCTCCAAGTTGTTCTATACATTCACCAATCTACATTGGAATTGATCTGTTAGTCTTCCAAGCTACTTTCCCAAATCTGGGAAAAGTATTCTACACTTAGAAAAATATACAAACAAGTGTTGAACCAAATTTTCATTGTGCACTTTTTTTTTTCCCTTATGGCTCCCAAGTTTTGTGATAATTACTAGAGTTGTAACTTGGCAAGGTGATAAGAATGGTCTTTTTTTACTATCATGTAACCGAAATCTACAACCATACATGGTACATTGTTTAACCTTCTAGATTGAAATAACTTATGTGCAATAATTCTCACTAAAAATGCAATTAGGGGATCAAAGAGTCGTGTTTATGATCATTCCTCTCTTGTTCCATAGTGCCCCTATATTCTTTTCAAATGCCTCTTTTGCATTACTCCTCATTATCTTAGGTCTACATAGTTTTGGATACCCTATCACTCTATTAATGATCCTCCTTGTGGTTTTTATAGGGCCATCATCCAACCATATAGAATTATCATGAATTCTACTATGAACAATCTTAATCCATTCTATTTTGAACACTTTTGAAAAATCTAGGGCATGGGTTAACCATTTTCTCTCTAGAAACTTGAATTCTTCTTTTAATACTTTTTTCTCACACAATTTTTCATATAACTCACTTATCTCCATGTCTCCAATGCTTCCAACCTTACAAGTGTAGCAAATCCTTACATCTTGTATCATCAAAACTTGTGCTAGTATCATCAATAGTGCACTAGACATGTCCCCTTTATATGCAATGGTAGGAATTTCCTAGAAATGTGGTTGTTTGATCTCATTACTTATCAATTGAAAATTCACAACTCCCTTTCCTTCCTTAATTGTAGTAGTGGAAGAACTAGACTCCATAATAGCTAACTAGGGTTTTGGAAAATTCAAATAGTGTAGCTCAACATATGATATATATGTTGAAAAATATGGTGAATGATTTTGAGTAGAAATTAAATTCAGTTTGTAAATTATTGAATCCTTTTCTCAAATTTTTCTTCATCTCTTTGTGCTCTCTTTAATCTCAAATAATTTCAAATGAGTCAAAAATATACCATATAGCCCTTAAAACTTTGCCATAAATGCTCAATGCTTACATAGTTGTAAGCTCATCTCCAATAGAAACTATGACTTAGTTGGCTTCCATTTAATTTCCTTTACAGTCAAAAACCATTACGAGATTGGCCACCACTATCACTTGGAAACCAAAATGAAACTTTTCATGCTCGGTAGCAACATGAAAACTTATAGATTTCTTCTAAGTTCTAACCAATACTCTGCATCTTGCTTCATGCATATATGATCATTTTAGAACTCAACCCTTGGAACTAATGTAGAATTGCAATTTGAAATATCAATCTCACACATACCTATTAATTGCCTAGTTGGGGATGGTGTGATCACTTGATCCATTGGATGAAATTATCCCATCTAAACTTGATGTGCTACACTCTTCCTTCTTCTTCCATGTCTTATTCATCTACACTTTGACTTCTTCAACATCAACCTTTCCTTTGCCTTTATTGAATTCACTACTAGATTCTTTTGACCTCATTGGACAATTTTTGCTTATGTGACCAGTCTTCAAATAGCTAAAACATGTAGTTTGACTCAATGATTTTTTGTAGTCACTTCTAAAACGTGTTCTAATGCAATTTTAAGAAACATATCCATACTCTTGACAATAGTGACAACTATATTTTGTACTATAATCCCAATTTTAGGATCTACTAATATGGTTTACACTATCTTGCTTGTTTGATGACCAATTAGGCTATGATTTTCACTCATATGCCCTATGTCCATACTTCTTATAGTTGTAGTAGTAACCTTCCAATCTTTGTGTGCTTGATATCTTGGTCTTACATTCATGTGCCTGATGTCCTTTCTTGTTGCACTTATGTTAGTGGCCCATGAACTTCTCTACTTAGGATTGTGATTTGTAGTCTTTCTCTTGCAAACATTTGTTGTATGACCTATCTTACCACAACTATGACAAGTAGATATTTAGTTCTTACCATTGTTGCTCTTTTGTTCACCACTTTTGGATGATTCTCCTTTTTCAGTATTAGTGTAACCCAATCTAGTAGTATCACTATTTTTGGAAATATATATATAATAGGTGAAGTTACTGAGAGGGGAGGGGTGAATCATTAACCAATAAAACTTAATACTTATTCATCAAATAATCCTTCTTCTATATTTTGATCTAATTGCATGCATAAGAAACTAAAAACATTAAAACATTTATAACACTTTTGATACATAATATGGTGACCCAAAAACCTTCCAAATATAAATTAAAATTGGGGTGGGGATGATACCCAAAAGAATTAGTACCATAGTATAAAGTTAGCTAGTCAAGGCTTACTATGATCACTTCTGATGATTTGCCTTTTTAGGAGCAATAAGGACTATTATGTCCACCTTGGAAAAGGATTTTCCAAACATATAATGAAGTATGCACTTGGTAAAGAGATTTGCAAATATTGTTTAGTCTACCTTGTGAAAGAATTTAACTAATCCACCTGTTAGAATGAAATAGTGGCTGATCTATGACCTGTAGCTTGATTTGCTGACTGAGATTCCTTGGAGTGTAAAGATCACCTTGTTGTGGTAGATAAATCTTTGTTGCTCCTTATACTACTATAGTGTTTGTATTTCACACTTTTTCTCTTCTCTACTTGTTAATAATTTCATACTTCTTTTACATGTGGTAAAATACATTACATATATACCAATCCAATTTACAATTCAACAAAATTGACTACAATACATGTTTACACAAAATACACAAAGATGGTCTAATTGTAGGAACTTAGGTTCTAAAGACTAGCTCGATGAGGTTCTGGTACTGAACATCCATTCTCAATTCTCATCATCATCATGCACTTGGTAGATGTAGAAACTCAATCCATATTGATCACTTCCAAGTAGTCTGAACTCAATCTGCACTAGCGACTCAGTGAACACTATGCAACTTGGCATAAAAACTAAATTACTAGATTCACATTGCATAGCTCATTCAATGCTATCTCTATGAGCTCAGTATAAATTGAATCATTTGGTTAACACTGAATGGTTTGATCAATACTAGATTTACATCACTATAATATGAACTCAATAAGCACTACATAGCTTAGTTTGCATTGAGAAACTCAATAAACACTAAGAAGCTCTATTTGCATTGATAATCATCAACATTGTTCCTTGAACTCAGTGTATATGTGAAATGTGGGCATCATATCTTCATACACACTTTAACATGGTCATTACATGAGAGATCATCCTAGAATGTGTATGGGATTATTTATCTGAGTAATCCAATAATTCAATCTATTCCCTTCTAACTAGAAGGGTTTTTCCTTTCCCCTTAGAATGAGAAGTAGACAACCAAACCTCTCGTACGAAGGATTTTTATTGAGCTATCTAAAAATGTAATCAATCTATATGAAATGCAATTTAATCTAATAACAAAAGGAAGATATTATGCTAAATGAATGCATATTAATCTAATATGAGATTCAAATGGAAGAGATTTTAGCTAGCAAATATATGAAAATGAGTAAGGATTTCAGCATAGATTCGATGCAAAATAAATTCAATCTCTATAATGAGGATTTTAAGGTCACTTAAATAGAATTCTAGAATTGAATGGTCACGATTGAAGATGAGATTAAGTTGAAATGGAAAATTCCTTGTGCAAGAGAAGTTAACTATTTTAGATCTGAATCTGATGAAGAGTTAACTGAGTTTCACATGAGTGTGAGAATGAGTTAGCCAAGTTAGTTCCATTTTGAGAGATAGTTGACTCAGAATTTTCATGTCTAAATTGGAGAGAAGATTTGAAGAGATTATTTAATTTAATAAAATGAGATATGACCTCATAAATGTATTAATTGAATAATTAAATTCAATAATTAAATTCAATAATTAAGATGAGGACATTATTAAATTAAATACATTTAATTCCTTTGCACATTAGCTAAAGAAATAATTTTATTTATTTAAAGTATGAACAGTTATAATTAAATTAAATTAAATCATTCGGTTTAATGTAGCTAAATTGAGTCAATAATTAGGAATTAAAAAAAGTGTGATTAATGTAGATTAGGATTTTCTACATTTGACACTTAGGTCAGGTAGCGAGTATTAGAATCAGAATTGTCTAGAAAAATAGGACTTAAGAATGATTGAATAGGCTAGAATTGGTTAAAATTGCAATGTGCCAATTTTGGGGTATTACATTTGCCCCTCTTTGAATGAATGTGTGTGTAGCATGTTTGATTCAAAGAAATCAGAAGTATGAAGCATAGATCAAGAAATGAGATTGATTCTGAAATTGATAGTATAGAGACTAATTAGTAAGATTTTTAAGGTTATCTCTAGAACAAAGGTTAACCTTATGGGATCCTGATAGAATGGCTAGATACCAAGATTGATAAGCTTTTAAAGGTTATCTCCAAAATGAAGCTTAACCTTAGGGGATCTAGATAGAACACCTAGTTACCGAAATTAATAATATTTTAAAGGTTATATCTAGAAAAAATCTTAACCTTAGGGAATCCAAATAGAAAACCTTGATATTGAGATTTATAATCTTTTAAATGTTATCTCTAGAATGAAGCTTAACCTTAAGGGATTTAGATAGAACACCTAGATATCGCAATTGATAGCACAAAGATTGTCAAATTTCATAGAATTGTTCCCAGAATGAGACTCAATTCTCTGAAGTTAGGGGTTAGACTATCCCAATACCCTTCCTTTGAATAGTGATTGAAAGTAAGAGCTTAGAATTATTCCTAGAATGAGGCTTAATCCCCTAGAGCCCAAATTGAACACCTGAATACTGGTTCATGAAAGAGATAACAAGACCCATCATGAGTCATAGAATTATCCCCAAAACCAGATTTGATCCTTAGGAGTCAAGGTTAGACTGTCTTGATACCTGTCCATCAAACTCTAACAAGAATTGTTATAAGATTGATTAGTTGATTGAAAGATGAGATAGATGACATAGATGCTAGATAGAGGGGAACAAGATAGCCCAAGGGATGAGATGCCCCCAGTAATGAGGACATAGGATTGAGATTGAGTTGAAGCCATTTTTGAAAGATTCAATCATGCAATCATCCTACCCCATCAGTAGAGACATCAAAAGATGACACACTAGAAATATGATGTAGAGCAGTAGATTGAGAGATACTAAAGAAATTAGAGATTCAAAAGAATATAGAAGAGATCAAAATGATCAGAAGAAATTTTGAAGTCAGTTCAAAGTGATTTAGAGGTCTGAAAGACCAAGTTTGACCAAAGTTTGATTGGTGTTGACCTGTTGTGGAAATTTTGAAAAATGTCAAGAAATGTGATTTAAAAGTATACACAAAGATTCACAAAATATCAGAAAAATGGACTACACAAGCATTCGATTGCATTAGTCCCAAAAATTTAAAATGATTTTTTTGGCTATTTAAGTGTGTAAAATTTCAAATTTTATCCCAAAAATGAGTTTAGACTAGCCGAATTAGCCAGGGGGTGATTTTAACAAAAATCAAAGCACTTTGAAAAATTAGGTCAAAACCTATATAAGGGCCCAAAGAGTCATTTTCAAACCATTTTTGCTTTTGTCTTTTGTGGAGAAGAGAGCTCTTAGGAGAAAATGGTGGTCCCTATATAGTTACACCAATTCAAACATTCCTAACAACACAGCTAGCCGACAATGTATGGACATCTAGTGAGTGATCGATAAACTTGCTTTGTATTTCAATTTTCATGCATTTTAAGATATGTTTAGGTCACTTTTAGGTTATTTTTGAATATACTATGTTGGCTTTTAATGATGTCTCTCCTCACACTACCATAGTCATGTCTCACACAAAGAAGTACCAAGCTAGTACTTCATCACATGGTTTTGTGGGATTCCTCATTCAGAGGATACCCATCTTCCACATGACCAACCCTGAATTTATTACATTCTTCTCTCACTGTTTGATTACTTTTCATTTGAGGAAGTGTGTAGTCATGAAAGAATGTGCAATATCACATGAGATGTTGATTTTTCACACCAAATTCTGGTGTAATATGCAATTTTGGTGTTTGAAAATTTAGTTGTTATTGCAATTTTGTATTTTTCGTTTATCTAAGACTGATTGTTTTCTTGTTGTATTCATGTATGTAGGTTACCTTTCCTAATATCATATTTAGGTCCCATTACCCACCTTACAAATATTTTTTGTAGTAGCTAGATGATGCCAACATGGTGCATATTGATAGACTCAGATTATCAAATCTTTGCTAGATCCTAGAAGTGCTAGTGAGTCATAGCCTGTTGACTGCAGTAGTGGATTTTTTCCATTCAAAGATGAACACCTTCCATCTATTCTAGGGAGAAATGATGATCACTATAGAGGAAATTTACAGGATAACATAGATCCCATTCCATGGGCCATAGGTTGTGTATGGCATAGTGTCGCATATAGGTAAAGAGGCACTGAGGGCCATCTTCCAAGAGGATCTTATCATGGGTAGAGCTATCTCGTGGGATGAGCTGGTACACACCTATGGACCCACATAAAGATTTCCAATAGTGTTGGGTATATTTATTAGTTGTTTGCTGATGCTAGATGAAGGGCGACATGGGTTGGAGTGTGGATGGGTCTGGATGCTTTAGATGATGTTACATACACCAAAGAGATATGGATGGGGTTAGTGCATGCTTGCACACATGTTTCATGAGATGCATGAGATATTATATCATGAGAGGAAGAGCATGGCCATTGCGGTCTATATTCATCGTATATGAGAAAGGGAGCACTTGATAGTCACTAAACCTATTTTTTCATATAAAAGGCAACCCATGGAGCCTTATATATGCCAGTACAAAGGCCAATTGACCTAGGTAGCTCTAAGGAAGACTGAGCAGTGGAGGGATCAATTAGGAAACTTGGTAGCCATAGTGCAGAGATAATGGAGGGAGATAGAGGCTTGGGATGATGCACCCACAGAGCTGAGTTACATGTTCATCTCTTGCCCACTAATAGGTCACTTAGTACATGTTGTGAGGTTCCCACTGACACAGGTGTGGCAATAGTATGGTCAACTACAGGATATATCATAGGATTATTTCTCATATGCAATGTTGGCTATAGATGTAGACTAAGGATGGTTGTCAAGATTAGACCTAAGATGATTGATGTTCATCATGCACACCATACTAGAGGTCTAGTGGAATTATTTGCTAGTGATAATAGATGAGGGGATGACTCTCACATATTAGGCATATTTTCCTAGTCATCCCTTTCCTTGGTTAATAGATCTAGTGGTAATGGTTGTACCTATTTAGCCAATATAGGCACCACAGGCACCACCACAATAGCCCCAATAGGAGGGAGTTAGAGATAGGACACACAAAGTGTAGATTCTGCCTTGGCATATGAGAGTTGACCGAGGTGCTAGTTGGAATGGTACAAGATAGAGATTCCCTTGAGGTGAGATGGGTTCCTTAGGAGCCATCAATAGAGATACACAATGGCCTTGCACAAAGAAGTAGTGGCTAGCCAAGTAGCCAGCTAAGCAAGGAGAGGGCAATGAGGAGATACAGGATTAGCTTGTAGGACCACATGGTAGAGATATCTTGGCACAAACCTAGGAGGCCCTTAAGAAAGCAAGAGATTAGGTGTGGGTAGTGTACTGACAACTAGGAAATCTTTATATATAGGTCACTGTGAGAGACACCCAGTTCATAGAGCATGATTGTTGATCCATGAGCTATGAGAGCTGCTAGAGCAAGAGGCTCAGAGCTCAAAGTAGCAATAGGATGAGATCTAGCCACAGTCAACAAGAGAAACTTACTATTTTTCAACATATGTAGTAGTATTTCCATATGAGGTTGAGTAGGTGCCTTAATTTCCCTATTATGAAATAGAGTAAGGGGGAGCACAACCTTTAGTGAGAATAGACATGTCTCCTCCTACTCCTCCTCCTCTGCTACTAGCAAGAGGTGAGGGAGTAGAAGAAAGTTAGCTTCATTTTGCTCCAATTGTGATCCGGCTATGTAGTGATTGGTGTGCCAACACCATTTTGTACAAATTTTCAGATTGACAGTGCTTGAGTAGCATCCATTTTTGCACCAATGTACACTTTTGACAAGATATATATATATGTGTGTGTGTGTGTGTGTGTGTGTGTGTGTGTGTGTGTGTGTGTGTGTGTGTGTGTGTGTGTGTGTGTGTGTGTGTGTGTGTGTATGTATATGTATATATACATATGTATGTATATGTATATGTATATATACATATACATGTATATGTATATATACATATGTATATATACATATATATGTATATATACATATGTATGTATATATACATATGTATATATATATATATGTATATATACATATATATATGTATATGTGTATATATATATATATATATATATATAGAGAGAGAGAGAGAGAGAGAGAGATAGATTTTTATTCGAGTACCATTTGCATGTGTCACTTCACTTTCTCTCTTTGTCTTTATAGCTTGTTATATATGAGATGTTTATGGTATGGTTTATGAATTCAAATTTAATATGATGTATAGAGGTAGTGTAGATGAAATGAATCATGATAGTACATATGAATTGCAAAATGTGAATGAACTAACATCTCATCCATTGTTCTATTTTGTTGATAGTGATAGGTATCCCATGAAGATAGATAGGATGAACCAAAGAACTGAATGCTTGTGTAGCCATGAAGAAATGTCATACTTTTGAAGTAGCCAAAAATCCCTCATCACAAAGGATGTAAGTAGATCAGTGATTGAACCATGTGCTTATGCAATGCAAGCCTATGCTAGATGCAACATTAGGTCTGGTTACCAAGCTTCAACAATTATCATCACTAAGTGTATAGAGAAACCTTAGATGTCATACAATTCCCACTAACATTGCAATCATTGGAAGATGAATAGGACATTTTTTCTAGTTTTTTCGAGATTAAATATAAGCATTTGAGGCACAAGAAGCCAGAATAACTAGAACATTTGTCCCTATTAATGTAGCAAGTTAACATAAGCATCAGAGCATAAATGCTAGGATGACCAAAAAAATTCTTGCATGAAGACACACTAGACACATGGGAGATCCTTCTTATGCTTAAGTAAATAGTAAGTATATTGTCCACAAATACCCATGCATTCATAACCCAAGATAGAAGTGTGCTAGGTATACTTGTAGTGACCCATGCGTCCACTTAGTAAGACGAGTATCAATATTTACTATAGCATGAAGAGTTCACTCCAACAAGCAAGGAGAAGAACCAACCTAAGTGATTTATCCATATAAAAGGAGTCAAGGTACACATGACCGTCCAATGCAAGATGGAAGCTCTTATAGTGGACACCCCTTTTATATGGGTGCTTTAGATCATTGGAACCAAACCACAAATAGAAAGAAAAGGAAAGATCATGCCCCCAGTCCTCACTTCTCTTGACATCATCAAGTTACTCAAAGAGACAATGATAAAGTAAAAGTAAAGAAAACAAAGAAAAGATTAGCATATCCCAAACAATTATGGATGTCATCATTTCAGTGTTTGTGTTATAGGATTGATGTTAAGTGTCAATGTTCAGAGCATATGTGAAAGAAATCTCTTCAATATAGTGACAATAGTAGATTGACATAGTTAGAACAAATGGTGATTGAAGTCAAAGATGAATCTTTAGTAAGAATAACCTTGGAAGGAAACTAAGAAATAGTAGATAGAAATAGTTAGGACAATTGGTGACTGATGTGAGAGAGATCTTCTATGAGAGGAATCTTAAAAGTGACATGAGAAACTATAGGCAAACATAATTAGAACAACTGATGACTGACACAAAAGCAATTTTCTATAAGAGGAATCTCAAAAGTGACACTAACAATAGTAGACAAATGTAGTTAGAACAATTGGTTACTTATGCAAGAGATCTTCTATGAGAGGAATCTGAAAAGTGACACTAGTGACAACTTAGGCAGATGTAGTTAGAATAACTAGTGACTGAAGCTTAAGAGATCTTCTGCAAGAGGAATCACACCTTTTCCTAATTTTCAAATTTTTTTAATTTTTGATTTTATCCATTATTTTTTAATTTTTTAATCTTTCAATTATTTTGGTCTTACCAAGGTGCCTATTTCTAGGTATGGACTAGGATAATAAATTTGTTTGAAGAATTTTTGTAAATTTTAAACTTTTTAAGAACATTTTCAAATTTTTAATTATTTTAGAGATTACGATCTCTCAAGCAGGATCATATCATTTTGTTCCAATGTCTAGCAAGGTGTAGGACAAGGTGCAATAGCAAGTTGGTGAATAAGAAGAGATGGATAGGCAAGGAGTATGAAGTGAGTGAAAGTGATCCTCAAGAACTAGCTCTCCAAGAGTACCCAAGCTAGGGAAGCTATAAGATAGTGATATGAAGTGGGTTTTGGATAATTAATGAAATTTAATGAGTGACATAGCATAATGTCATAGAAGAAAGTAATCCAAAAGAGTGGATATGTGAAGAGGCTTCTACAAACCACATTCTTTTCTCTTTTGATCAAGACCAAGGGACCAAGTGGATAGGATAGTGATAAGAAATTATAGTAAGGTAAAAGCTTATTTATGGAGGCTATGAATGAGTGACTTGGGATAAGAAGGAACATGATAGGAATCCTAGTGGATAAGATAACCAATGCTCACAAATTACTCAATAGTGTCAAGATCAAAGAGGAAAGATGCAATAGACAGATTATGGAAGATGTATGCATGATGCCTATTTGCTAGGTTTTCATCATGGTACTTGTCCAAGGTGCCACAAGAAGTGGTTTTCAACATCAGATGGATGTATTTATCTTTACTCTTGCTACCAAGGTGCCTATTTCCAAGTTTTCGCTGAGGCACAATTTTTTCTTTTTCTTTTTTAATTTTTAGAGTTTTTGGAAAGAATTCAAGCCTTTTTCAATTTGAATAGTGCTCCTATTGGAAGGAGAAATTATGATAAGTTGAGACCATACAAAGGTATGCTCAAAGATGTTGACCGAGTAATGGAAGGCTGATAGTAGAAAATATTTATGGAGGATAAGGTTTTAGGATATTGATGAGATAAATGGGATGGAAGAATAAAAGGTCAGAGGATAGAAGGTGGAATGGATAGGGTGTTGAAAGCAATGTGCAAGGGTAGAAGAAAAAGTGGGAAAGATCAACATTGACACACACCTTGAAGGATAGTGGAATGATGGAGGAAATATGGGAAAAATAGTTTGAGGCTTAGATGTATGAGGTGGTGGAATAATTTTGGAGGAGGATGGAATGAAAGGCTTCAAAATCTTTTGAGGAAAATGCCTAGAAGAAGATGAAGTAAAGGCCTTTGGAAGCTGGAATGTCAACTTTGATTTTTTTTCAGTATTCAAGTCTTTCAAGAGAGACTTGGGAATCCATATGGATTTAGATTTTTCTTCACTTTTGGGTGCTTTTGAGCATATTTCTTCAATGATGGATTTAGGAACCCATATTTTCTTTGATTTTGTTCTTTTGCTAGTGCACCTTTGCAGTCTCTTGAATAGTTCTATTTTTGGATTCACATGTCAATTAGAGGAGACATGGTGATCATTTGTAAATGGATTCTCATGTTTATTTTTAGGCTGATCATCCAAATTGCTTCTAAAAGGCTTGGGACTTATGGATGAAGAAGGTTGATATGGAAGGTTTAGATGGAAAGCTTTATGTGAAGGACTCAAGAATTTGTGCATTTGTTGATCTTGAGGTAGGGTAGGAGAAGTAGGTAATGAGTTAATAGTGGAATTAGGAGATGGAGGCATATGAGGTCCCAAAATAGATAGAATGTTTGAAGGCTCTAGCATAGATGGATAAGGATGAAGAATAGATTTAGAAGATACAAATGGATAGTGGATAGGGATATTAACATCCTTAGAGTGACAGACATGACCTAGGCCATTAATAGACTCATGAATAACTCTAATAGGATTAATGCCTTTGATAGGAGAGCTTAAAGCTTGAGAATAATTTTGAAGTGGATATAGAGAAGTAGAACAAAATGGGATTTGATCTTGAAAAGTATTTTTGGATAGCATAGGAAAAAATATTTTTCTCACAATCTTCAGTAATATCATTAGGGATGGTATAAGGAATATCCAAATCTTTCCTAGTAGAGAGGCATGATATGGGAAATGGAGGACTATGTGGCTCTTGAGATGGAGGGATGTGTGAGGGTTCTTGATCTTGATCTTTAGATTTTTTAAAATCTTCTTGACATGGATCCACTTCTAAGGACAAAGTAGAATGTGAAGTTTTCATGGTAGGCTCTTGAAGAGATATTGAAGAGCTAGTTAGAGTGGGAATAATAGGGGTAGTAATGAATGAATGTTTTGGATCTTTAGTTTGAGTATTATGGGAGAGGTTTATAACTAAGTCAAGATTAGCTTGGGTTTCTTATAGAGGCCACCCTTGAGGGTACACATAGTCAACAAAAAAAGTAGTGGGTGCTTTATTTGGTTGAGGTATGTTGGAAAGATTAGATTCTTTAGAAGATGATAGCATGTTGGAAGAAATAGAATTTGCATTTGAACCATTATTAGACATGGTTTCATGATGTTGATCAAGCTTGAGAGTAGCATCTTTGATAGATAAGTTCTTAAGTTTTTGAATTATGCAGGCATCAAATAGATCTTGGATTTTATTTTTCAACTTCATGCAATGTGAAGTTTTTTGTAGATTATTTCTATGATAGGAAAAACAATTACTCATAAAAAAGACTCTAGCAAAAGTAAGTAAAACAATGAGTTTCTTTTGAAGAAGTTCTTCCAAATTTGATTCATAAGATCTTCCCAAAGGGGTGAAATCACACTTTGGTTTAGGTTCCCAAGGTTTTTCTTCAAAGATATTTCCAAATTTCTTGGGTGTTTGTGTATTATTTTGAGATGGCTTGGACTTAACATTATATGAAGTTGATCGTTTGTTGTCATTAGAGAAAGGTAAATAATCTCTCAAGGATAATTTGTTTGATGATATGTCATCTTCCTCCTTTAGTCTTTGAAGTTGAGCACTCATTGATTGGAATTGTTTGTTCATGTTTTCAATAAGTATATCTTCTTCCTTAATAGGAAAATTAGGTTTAGTGAAATTTTTTGTTAGCCATTACGATGCCCTAGGTTTGTGCCAAAAACCAGACTTAAAAGGTTTGATAGATTTAGACTAAGACCACACTTAAAACATCATCTCAAAGTAGGTGTAAGTGATAGCAAGGGTGATGTTTTCCAAGGTATGAATAGTAAGAAAATTAATGGCTAGAGCAACCAAGATATTTGACTATTGTGATAACAAGGGATAAGAACATAGTAGAACAAGTTGAATAGTGGAGCAATGAGACAAGTTTAGATGTGGGTCACAAGTAAACAATAGAGATAGTTTAGTTTAGGTTGTTTCAAATAGAGTTGTGTATGGATTTTCTTAGCATAGACTAGTGAAGATTCATGAAGATGGTAGAGTTATCATTTTCAAGCAATTTCTCATTAGATTTTTAACTCACCATTTCATGAGTTTTGACTTGTTTTATGTTTATGTAGGTTTTGTACTTTTAATACTCAAGCACACCAAACACAACAACAATCCTATCAAGTCTTTAAACTATGATATAAAAAGATCAATTATAGGGTGTCCTTGATATACACAAGGTACATGAGGCCAAATCTATATAGATAAAAGAAAATAATGTCACATAGTCAAGAGAAGATAGTAACCCAAATCTCCACCTTCACTTCCCAAAATTATAAAGTTCTTTGGGGCTTAGCCAAGAGTGAAAAAATTACACTTCCACAAGAGGTGTGTTTTGATTCACCTATTGATATTTATACTCAACCAAAATATGGGAGTTGAGGTCATCGCAAGGGGTGAGGAAATCCCCAAGTAGGCCTCCTAAAAATAAAACAAGTTCAATTATTTATTGTGCACTCAAGATCATGCAAAGGTGCAAGAGGAGTGAATATGCAAGTGACCTTGAGGATTAAAAGACACTCATTCTTTCCCAATAAATCTCTAGATTTTGTATTATACTCTTGAAGACACTTGTGTTTAGCATGTAAGGTTCTTTCTGACTTACAACATCATCAACATAATAAATTGAGATTTTTTCAACAAAAGTAAATCGAGCATCATCAACATAAGAAATTGATAGGGAAAAAAGCCAATTCCTTTATGCATTCAAGATTGAATGTATTCATTTTAAGCAGAAAAAATTAAATATTTCATCACAATGGTTCTTTAATCCTTAAGCATTCAAGAGTGTGTTGACTAGGATGCATTCCAATGAAAATTTGTTCTCTTTAAGGCACTAAAGAGTGTGTTTTAGAATTCATTCCAATGAAAAACATGTAAATTTTTAATCCATAACATTCAAGATTGAATTTGATTGTTTTAGATTTCAAGGCATTCAAGAGTGTGTTTGGATTTTAAATTTAATTGCAACATGCATTCAATGAAAAATGATTAATAATTCAAGTTCATTCCTTTCTAAATTAAAATCCTCCCATGTGCTTCCTTGCTACTTTCCATAGACCTGCACAAAAAAAAAACCATTAAAACTCAAAGATTTGCGTCATGGAATAATTTTTAATCAAAAAACATTAAAAAATTATTAGAAAAAGGATTTTTTAATTAGAAAAATCTTAAATGTTTACTAGGAGCTCTTGAAAGTGTCCCAAATCTGCAATAAAAATTTTAGATTCAAATCCTATGATTTGTGTCATAAATTTCTTTATTTTTGGGAAAACCATAAAAGAAATTATTAAAAATATATTTTCAATTATTAAAATCTGAAATTTTTATTGTGATCTCTGGACATCTTCTTAAACTCGAAGTAATTTTTTTAGATTTTCATTCAATTATTTGGGTAATAAATTAAGTTTTTTGTGAAAAATTCATTAAAAAATTATTTAAAATCCAATTGTTATCCAAAAAAATCTGCAATATTAATTTTGAGATCTTCAAAGCATCCCAAACTTGCAATAAAAATTCAGATTAAAATTCTATAATTTGGGATGTACAATAATATTTTTATGAAAAATCATAAAAATGTTATTAAAAAAAAAAGATTTAGATCAAAAATCTGATTTTTTTTTAGTTTTTGCAAGTTAGATATATCAATGTTATATTACTATAAGATTTTCATGAACATTAATTAAAAAAAAAAAAAAAAAACAAACCTGTAGAGGAAATATTGGGAAGAAAAGAGAACACAAGAAGAAGAAGAAGAAGAAGATTCACTTTATAGCAATTCCAAAGTGTCTTCAAAAGGTTTTTCTGATTGGTGAGTCCCTTTCCAAAGTGTCTTCAAACCTACAATTGATCAAACCTAAAAAACAATATATAAACAAAAACTACAATGCAAAATAAGAAGAATGAGGCTTTGAGCCCCACTGTGGGTGCTAGAAATGTATATGTGAAATGAGGGCCTCAGATCCTCACCCACACTTCGACACGATCATTAACTGAGAGATCATCCTAGAATGAGTATGGGATTATTCATCCAAGTAATACAATAGTTTGATCTGTTGTCTTCTAACTAGAATGATTTTTCCTTTTCTCTCAGAATGAGAAGTAGGTAACCAGATCTCTAGTACAAAGGATTTTTCTTGAGCTATATGAAAATGCAATTAATCTATATGAAATTAACTTTACTCTAAGAACAAAATAAAGATATTATGCTAAAAAAATTCATATTATTCTAATATCAGATGCAAATGCAAGAGAGATTTTAGCTAGAAAATGTATAAAAATGAGTAAGGATTCCAACATAGATTTGGTGCAAAATCAATTCAACATCTGTAATGAGGAATTGAAGGCCTCTTATATAGAGTTCCATAATTTATTGATGGTCGAGATCCATTGGAATGAATGGTTAGGATTGAAGATGAGATTTTTTTAAAATGGAAAATTCCTTGTGCAGGTGAAGTTAACTGTTTCAGATCTAAATGTGATGAAGAGTTAACTGAGTTTCACATTAGTCTGAGAATGAGTTAACTAAGTTAATTCTATTTCAAGAGATAGTTCACTCAAAATTTCCATTTCTAAACTAGAGAGAAGATTTGAAGAGATTATTTAATTTAATAACATGAGATATGACCTCATAAATGAATAAACTTTAATTAATTGAACAGTTAAATTCAATAATTAAGGTAAGGACATTATTAAATTAAATACATTTAATTCCTTTGTACATTAGCTAAAGAAATAATTTAATTCAATTAAATTATGAAAACTTATAATTAAATTGAATTTAATCACTAGGTTTAATGTAGCTAATTTGAGTCAATACTTAGGAATTAAATAAAAGTGTGATTAATTTAGATTAGGGTTTTCTACATTTGATGCTTAGGTCAAATAAAAAGTATCAAAATTAGAATTTCCTAGTAAAATAAGACTTAAGAATGATTGAATGGACTAGATTTGGTTAACATGGTAATGTGCCAATTTTGGGGTATTACACTCGGTAGCAACTATAGAACTTGGTAAAGCTTGAAATGCTTGTTAATACTATTAAATATACAATAAGCTTGATAGATACTTACTATCTAAATAAGTGTGTGTCACTAATAACAAACTTGACTAGAACATCAACAATCTCAACCTTTGGCATTAATGAAAAAAACACTTAATCAATCAAAACTGAATTCTCAAAAATCCAAAGCACAATCTTTATTCTTCATTCTTATCTTCTACTCAGTAGAGTATTCTATTTTGAGATTTTTCAAAATTGTTCATGTAAGTGATGTTTCTCTAAGTATCTGTACATGTATATAATATGATGTTGCTCCCCCCCCCGCCCCCCCCCCCCCACACACACACACACACATCTTCTCATATTTTCCCCTTTATACATCAAGTCTCTTCCCTTTTTACATATTCTTTAAATGTTATATACATTTGCATCTTTTTACCCTTTACATATGTTATATACATCATATCCATCTTTTTAACATAAATGCCAAAGGTGTAATCTATATAATAATACCAAAATGTGGCAAGAAATTAGAATGTACCTTTAGAATCAATGGCATTGTCTTGTCCCAATTTTCTTGCAACACCTTGCTTGTGTACAATGCAACGTGGTCTTTTGCTAATAGTTCTATCATGTGGTCTACAATAGAAATTTTTTTATCATGGATGAGGGTTTTAGCATTTACAATATGTTTCTATAATGCATCCATGTTTGAGAGAATCATGCCCTATATGTCTACCACTGTAGCTCTTATCTTGGCTTCTTTTTTTTGCAATTTTTTTTGCATATCAGTTAAAAATCTGATCTTTATATAGTGGGTAGAGCTATCACTTGGGTCAAGTTGCAACTGATGTGCACTTTCCTTTAGATCTTTGTCAATCTTTGATAGTTTATCTTTAATTTCCTTGTTGAAATTTGAAGTGTCACAAAGTTTACCAAATGAAGAACTCACATTGTTACCAGAGGTCTCCAATGAGCCTAGAAACGTAGATAAATATACTTAATGAATCGCAATCTTTTGTGCTACTAGGTCCAAAAATTTATTTTCAAATTTCTTCTCTACTCTCCATGATAATTTCTCTTTTCTATTCACATCTATATTGAATTTATGGATGACTTCTACTAAGTGATCCAAAATTGGTTGAGAAGTGTCAACCTCTGTGCTGATTGCCTTTGCAAGAATATTCATAGGATCTTTAAGAACTTGAAATTATTTCTTTCTTTCTTTCTTCTCTAAGCCTCTCTTACTTATTATTCATTTGCAGAAGTTCTCCTATTGTATGCATCTAATTAGGGCTAAGATTGGAGATATCCCAATTTGGGATGACTATCTTCTTCCTTTTCTTTTTCTTTACTCAATACTTTTTTACTTAGTTGAGGCTTGGTCTCAACTATCCTTGTACTTGTTATTTGCATGCTATGAATTGAAACAATGGTAGAAATAGTGGGACTGGTTGAAAAAGTAGATTATGCACTTATTGAAGAAATATTTTGTGTTACAAAAACTGATGGTGGAGGAAGTACTAATTTCTTAGTATATGAAGCTCTTGTCACTTCTGTCAATCAAGTTCTAAGCTGAACAAGTGTCAATATCAATTGAGTGCTTGTACTTGCAATGTTTGACACAACTAATTTTGCAGTAGCTTTCTTTGAGCTTGATGTCTTCAATTCTTTTCTCGAAGAATGAGGAAGTGAAGCTATGACTACTCCTACAATCTTCTCTGGGTTGATCTCCTCAATATTTTGAACCTTAGGGAGATCTTCCTTGGTAGCTTCCTATTCCTATTCCTCATCATCTATATTGTCATAATTTGTTACTTCTCCATCATCAATTTCATCATCCTTTTCATGTTCACCATCATCTTCCTTGTCACTAACATTAACAAAAAAATCACTTTTCTTATGAAGATTATAAATGTTTTCCATGTATTGGTGTTATTTTGTACCACATATTCAATTTCATTAATCAATATCAGAAAAGTGTTAAATTGTAGGGTAAGTTTATCTTCATTTTTCTTGATGGACTCTTTCACTTCCTTGTCATTTAAGCTTGGCATGAGTTGCCTTAGGCTCATATATGTCTTTAGAAGTTTTCATAGCATGTTCCCATCTTGTCTTGATTTTCTCCCTTAGAACACTTAGAATCTACCAAACAAGCTAGTCTAGAGAATATTTCCATTTACCCATCTTAGATATAACCAAATCTATAATTTACTTCTACTCCTCTACATATCTTGTCTCATACCTTAGTGATTTGAAATTTTCCATACCAGCTCCATAGTTACTTTTCTTCAAATTTTCTTGGAATTAGAGTGGTGGCCATTTGAAGATTACATCTCCTCCTTATTTCTTCTTGGTTGCCCTCCTTGTGAACACTATAGTAGATGGCTTTGTAGGTTTGGCTAAAATAACCTTAGCTTTCTTATTTATAGGCTCTTATTGTTATGAGTATTGTTCATCTTCTACATCATCTTCCTCAATGTCATCTCATTTACCTTTGGTCAATACGAGTGTGGTACTGGTTTGTTTCAACTTCGCTATTCTCTCTTCACTCTATTGACTACCAAAGGGATTTTTATCTCTAATCCTATTATTGATTTTCCTTCCTCATAAGTTCTAAAGAACAAATCTTTTGGATCAATAAGCTTGTTTAATAATGCTTCAATGATATCCTTGGTTTCATCTATATTGACCTCATAACCTAGAGATTTGTCCCGTACATTTCTTGGTCTTACTGCTCATATGTACACTTTATCACAATTAACCATCAAATAAATATCATATTTTTAGTCTTAAACAAGTTTGGGATTCTAAATATGTTAATCATCTTGTCCTTAAATGCATAAAAATAGTTATCCATAATAATAACATAGTTTTCTCCCATTTTTGACATATACTCATTAATTTGGTAGAGAATGGGTACATCTTTTCTCCACACAACTGTACCTTTTGATGGGAAGAAATTTTTCACAAAGAAAAATAGACAATTTAAGATTGAACCAAACTTACAAAGGTTATTCTTTGAAGTTCTTATGCTCTTCATATTCTTGTTGAATTGATTCAACATCAACTCAACTAGGTCAAATGACATATTGTTCTTGACCACTTTGCGTGTGAGATCCACTACTTCATAAGGTACACTATTTATTCTACTTGAACTATATATCTTCTGTATAATGATATGTATACCAAATGTTAGTTCCATCTCTATGACCTAGCTGATCTTCATTCCCCTTCCATCCCACTTGGCAAGGGTTTTCCTTTTCAATTCTACCTAACTTAGGGTTTTGTTCATTTTAGCTTTTACCAACATTAGAAGACCCGTGATCCTATGAATTATTTTCATGGTTATCAAAATAGGTTTCTCCAACCAAAGTTGGCCATTATGCACATGGCTAAGAATAAATCTTATCCACTTAATCTAAAAGTCTCGTGGCATGTGAGGAATGTGAGTCAAACCCTTAACTTCAAGGTGTTGATGTTTTGGTTCTACTACACCATTCATACAAAAAATTTCCAATAACTCATCCAGTTCCAAAGTTCCAATATCTTGAATCAAACATTGAAAATGCAAAAAAATATCATTAATCAATAGTACCTTAGTTGGGATTTGAGATTGTGGTCTACTTGGATCTAGGTTTTTTGCGATAGCTGAACTAAGATTAAAGTTTGGTGCTTTCCATTCAACACCCTAAACCAACATTTTTATCCTTTCTTATTCTTGCTACTCTTTGATGTCATTTTCTTAGTAGGGTTTGCATGGAAATACCCAATAGTAATTAACTTGAATCACTCGAACGCACTAAAATTGCTCTACATAAATAGCTCTTAAAAATTTGTGGTGAAAAATAAATTCAATTTTGACTTTTTATTAAATTTTTCCTTTTGATTATTATAAATGCCTGGTATGATCATTTTTAATGATAGACTATCTTCCACTTAGTTTGCATTCAATTCTTGGTAGGAACATTCATGACTTGGTATCCTCATAAAACTCAGCAACTCTCGACCTTGGTCGGTAGGGTCTTGTAACCTGACCTCACTTGGTAATGACTAGTATTTTTTTGATACTCAGTGACCCCTTTGCATCTTTAATGTTGATATGGATCTTTCCATTCTACTAATTGGAACTGATGTAAGATGTCTACTTCAGAATCCCAGTTCTAGTTCTCCTTGTGGGAGATCAAGCAGAAATGCTTGAGTCACCCATTTCTTGAGTGATATTTGCTTCATTTCTTGGACTAGAATTTTTAGAATATTTTTTAATCCATTTTTGTCTCATCTATTCTTTGATGTTATCAACTTTTTCCATCTTTTCATCTTCAAATTATTCCCATATTCATGTAGTTCTTGGTAAGATGACCAAGTTTTGTACAAATAAAGCATCTTTTGGTGGTGTCTCTTATTCTCATGTTGTGTTTTACACAATTCATTCCAATGTATCCATTTTCTCCACATTAATGACATCTGCACCAAGTTTTGTAGTCCCAACCAAATATAGTTTTTACAATTTATTCTACTGGATTCAATGTCTTAGTTTTGCATTCAAAGGTTTTGTGCCCATGCTTCTTTCATTTGTGACATTTGCTTTCAAATTTAGGTTTTTCTTTGCATTCATTAGATCTATGACCATGCTAATTACAATTATAGTGTTTTCCATTGAAATTTTATTTCCCATTGATCCAACATTTTTTTGATCTATGACCTAACTTTCCATAGTAACTGCAAGTAGATCTTTGATTCTTTTGAGCTCCTTGCTTTCATGATTCACCTTCTTTTGTATATCCAATTCCTACTTTTCCCTTTTGTTTGTATTGTATTTGTTCATTTAACTAATCCATGTCTACTTTAGATTTCATCATCCTTTTATTGGTTTACTTTTAAGTATTTAGATTAGTCTACAATCTTTTATTCTCTGATCTTAGATTCATGATTTCTTCATTTGCATTGATGAGCTAATCAATGAAGTCTTCTTGCTAAAGGGATAGATGTTGAATTTCATTGTTCTTTCCTTCTATCTCTTCTTTTATCTTATTTTTCTCATCCATTACTTCACATAATCATACTAACTAGATTTCTTGCTCTCTTCTTACTTCTTCTTGAAGGTTACCATTTTTCTCTAATAGTTCTCTGATTGCTTCATTAGCTTCATCTGAATTGATTTCTGAGTGGATGTCTTTGGTTATTTCTTCAATGTAAAATTTTTCATTCATCTAAAATTCAAGATAGTTTTTTCTTTTCATGGATTGAGAAAGTTTCTCCTTTGCTTTTTGAGTTGCCCAATAACCAATTCCAAATCTAGCTTTTCATTGTCAATAGCTTTGTCAAGTTTGAATACTTCCATAGCCTCTAATCTTTGATCAACCTGTTAATCTACTTTTCTAATAACCATAGAGCTCTAATGCCAATTGTTGGAAATATATATTGTTATCATTTTTTTGCCCTGCCAAGTTTCAAATTTCAAACACCCAACCCATTCAACAGCTAATTCTTAGAGTTAATATTATTTTAATGCCTAAGTGATCAAGCCTTATAACATGGTTTCTACAGCCCGCAGGTTCTCCATCGTCAGATTTGAGGAGATCGACGGTTGGCACTATGTCACTTTTGAAAGTTGCATGCTAGATAGCATAGCGACATATCACCCTGTCGACGCATGTCCGATGGGTCCAGTTTGCAGGTCATCCAAGGTTCTTTAGCGGGTCAAAAAAGTTTCATGGTGGGTGATCAGTTTCACAGGCTGGAGATGAGAAATGCTAGTGAGGTGCCATGTCCCCATTGAAAAACTCATGAGTTTTCTGATAGCGACATAGCGCCTAACAGAAGGTCGCCACAGAGAAGAACTTCAAGTTGGGTCCCATTTCATACTTCCTTTGCCTAGTTGGAGGGGTCCTCGATCCACACTAACAAATCAGAACATGCCACATCTGTGAGGAAGAGCTACTCAATGGGTTGAGGTAGTACAAGTTGCCAGGATGATGCTATACAAACTAGTGTGGGGACACCATGTGTATTATGGGGCCAGGGTTTCTAATGTGATCAGTAGGATCAGGGCAAGTCTTTTGTGGCCGTAGGATTAGAGCAGATCAACGGTTGGCACTATCTCACCATCAAAAGTTGCACGATGAATACGATAGCGACATAGCGCCCTTCTACCGTGTGTCCGGTGAATCAGAGGTGTGCCCAGTCAGATGTTAGTGAGGATCTGTCAGATAGTTGGCACATGGCTAGTTATTATTCATTGATATGCTGAGAAGTATGATGAGTCTTCACGATCGTCAGATTAAGTCAAATCAATGATAGGCGCCATCTCGCTATGGTGAAGTTGCGCGGTCTTTACCATAGTGACATAGCGCCTCAGTGACATGTGTCAGGTGGGGCCATGTTATCTCATAAACCTTAGGGGTGATGCCAGGTGTGCTGATAGCATTTCATGGTCCCAGAAGTGGAGAAGCAAATTGCAAAGTAAGACGAGTCTTCATGATCGTCAAATTAAGTCAAACCAATGGAAGGCGCCATCTCGCTATGGTTAAGTTGCGCGATCTTTACCATAGCAACATAGCACCCTTTTGCCATGTGGATCAGTGGGGCCAGGTCTCACTAGGGTACATCTGTCAAGTATTACCAAGTGTCATTCGAGTGTGGTACAGTTGCTAAGATGGCACCAGGTATGATGGGCCTTGGGTAAGAATAGTATAGTGGTACGATGAGTCTTCACGATCGTCAAATTTAAGGCCGATCAATGGTTAGTGCTATCTCACCATCAGAAGTTGCACGATGGATACCATGGTGACATAGCACCTTGTTGACACATGTCTTGCTAGCTCATCCAAGGTTGATGGTTAATGGTTGGTAGTTAGTATCACGATCAAGTTTGTGTGATCGTCACAGTTAATGATAATAGTTCGAGGGTGGCGCGGTTAGTTCAATAAAAGG
The DNA here is from genome assembly GCA_028749045.1 of Cupressus sempervirens. Classification (NCBI taxonomy): domain Eukaryota; kingdom Viridiplantae; phylum Streptophyta; class Pinopsida; order Cupressales; family Cupressaceae; genus Cupressus; species Cupressus sempervirens. The sequence goes on along the minus strand of CM053793.1, from coordinate 514,993,329 downwards.
AGGTCAACTGCAGAGGACTTTCCAGGTGGCAAAAAAAAAGGAAGCGATTGGCCCGCATGGCCTAGTTGGCTTGTGAAACTAGGTTGAATTTCTGACCCTACTGATTCATGAACCAAAAAATGAAGGTAATCGGTTTTGGTGGTGAGATCTGATCTTCATGATCAATTCTGACCTACCCAGAATGAATGCTGAATAAAGAGGAACACCCCACCATCTCAGTCGATCCATCTACCTAGTCAGAGCATCGATGACACCATTTTCTATCCTCTCAAAACACCTTTTGCAAAAAAAGATCAAATTTTCTTCAGATCCCCATGATTGTCCTCCGCAGGAGTTAATGGCAGGTAGCTGCGAAGTCATTTCAACAGGAAAAGATCTCAGTTATGCCTAAACTATAAAGGCAGATTTTGTAGTTTTATTGATGGGGGACCTTCTCTCTAATTTTCCTCTGCTATTGCTCTGCAATTCTAGTGTAAATTCCCCTGTGCCTCTAAACTATCTGATTCTCCACTTATCTCCTTCAGCCATTGGTATTAAAGTGCAAGAATTCTTTGCCTGTGCCATTGTTTTGTGGAAATCTGTAATCTGCATGACTGTATCTCTGTTGGCCTATGAATGATATATAAGTAAACTTCTTCCTTGTGTCATTCATCTTGGTTTTCTGATCTGTATGTGGTTATTTGATTAAAGAAATTCTAGATGTGTATATCCTTAGTTTCATTCTGGTTCAGTAGCACATGTATAGGCAGAGATTGGTCCGAACACTCTATTTTGGTGCATCACCTCCTTAGATTAGAACTAGGTAGATTTGCTTTTGTGCTCTCCTTCTCCCTTTTCCTCTCCAATAGTAGTTAGGTGCACCTTGATAGTAAGAGGAAGTCGACCTTCTCTGGAGACTCAACCTCACAGTTCAAGTCCCACAGCTTGGAGGTTGTTTCCATGTTTCACTAGGTTGTCCTCACGCATAGGCCTTGGAAAAGGGTGCAAACCTAAGTGAGAACAATTTTTGGCAGACCCGGTGGGACTGGCCTATTAAAGATTTAAAGTCTACTGGTGTCAAAGAAGAAAGAGTTTCAAGATTAATACTGAAGAGATAGTACTGGCTTCAATGTTTAAGCCTTCAAGAGGCTAATTCTTCAAAGTACTTGGCTACTCTGAGCTTCCACAAATTTGGTTCTAGGCCAAAGTTGCAAAAATTCATGCCCAGAGCTGAAACAAGGGCATCTTCTAGAGGTAAATTTCAATATCAAGAGCTTTCTCTTTCAAATGCTAGAAGAAGGAGGACTATAATTTCATTATCACTAGTTAGGGGTGTAATAACAATCGATATACCTATAAGATCTATCTCTACTCCTCCTATTGTTCGAACTCAGCCTAGATTGCCATCAACACTCATCAATAGAACACTTGTTTACATGGCACAACCAAGAGTTCATGTTTTTTCCACCTTTAATGGTGGAAGTCCTCTATTGTTAGCCCAAAGACATGATATACTAGTATTTGCACTCAAAAGTATACCTGATTTTACTGGTGAAACTTCCATCTCCCCTTTAGAGCATATCCAAGAAGTAGCAAATGTCTATAATACTCATGGTATTACAGAGGATGATGTTTTTGTCAGACTTCAAGCCTCATCTTTAAAAGGAAAAGCATTACAATGGTATAGAGGCTTAGCTCATGGTTCTATAACTAATTGGGATGGACTAGGAGCAAGATTATGCAAATATTTTGAGGATAGAAGTGACTATCTCTCACTTTTAGAGTAGTTGACTACTATTAAAAGAGCCCCCCATGAGTGTATGACTAATTTTAATTATAGATTTCAAAAGACATGGGATAGAATACCTACTACAGTAAAACCTACCCTTGGTAATGCCTTCTTGCATTACCTTAGAGCTTTTAATAGTGATATTGCCACTACAATCCAAACTATGGGAGGAGATACCTTGCCTAATGCCTATGAGATAGCCATAAAAGATGAGAACATCCTAATACAAGGAGGAAAGTTGGCTCCAAGGCCCCCTATTCCTTTCTTTCTTGATGTTCCCAACCACCAACTAGCAATGGCCCCTCTTCCTACAACTTCTACATCACAAGCCCTTCCTCCAGTCCCTCAAGCTTCCACATCCTCAAATGGGATAGATGAACTCAAAGAGATGCTCCAAGGTCTAGTGCTGAATATAGATAAGAGAGAGAAGACCCTGGATAAAATATTGCAAGAGTAGGGGAGGGAGTTGAAAGACCAAGGAAAGATATTAGAAGATAGTTTTTCTATGATACAAAAAATGAGTAACAAGGTGGTGGCCTTAGAGAGGCACCAAGCTCAAGGTGGCAAGCCTCCACAATTGCAATATCAAGTTCCAAATGGTGGTAGGCCTCCTAATTAGTGGAATAGCTCTTTTGATCAGGGTAGGCAAAATAGTCATGCTTCTACTTCAAGTTCAAATCAGAACAAAGCTATAGTCCCTCAAAATAACTTGACCCAAGATCAAGATTTTTGTCCTTCTTGCAACTATACTTATGCCTATTGCATGTGCTAGAAGGTAGAATCTTATTTGGCCCTAACTGTCCAAGAACCTACAGCAAAGCAATCATACAAGGAGGATCATCCCAAGGAGGCCTCATATATTCAAGGGCATGATGATTGCTCTTTCATGAATCATCAGATTGGGGAGCATTGTAATGTAAACTAGGATTCCATCACTCATAACACTAGAAGCAAAAAAAGAGCTATGGAAGATGTTGTCCCTCCTCCTCCTAATCAGGCCTCAACTTCAAATATAGCATCTGATGAGTAAGAAACAAATGAATGAACAAGTACTTCGTAGCAGCAAAGGCAAGATTCTAGAAGGAAAGATGCAAGTGATCCTTATGTTGCCCCATCTCAACCCCTTATAAGTGCGGCTCCCAAAGTTTCTACCAAAGTTCCTAATGCACCATTTAGTGTGGTAGAGCAAATGAAGAAGACAAATGTGAACATTTCTATGTGGGATGTTGTTGCTACCATACCAATGCAGAAGAGGATGCTACAGCAAGAATTAGAGAAGATTGAACCCAAGGATCAACCATCTATCATGGAGAGTGCCACAAGTCTAGTAAAACCAATAGGGGATGTGGAGACAAATAAAAAGGTTAGACCTCCTCCATTCTATGTTTCTCTGATTATAAGGGGCAAATTAGTCCACAATTGGATGATAGATTCAGGGGCTAGTAGCTCAGTAATGCCTAGGTGTGTTGCTGATGCTTTAGGAATGAAGTATGAGCCCATTGTTAGGGATGTGTTATAGTTGGATGGTAGTACTATCAAAACTATAGGTATCCTTTCGAATGTGGATATGGCCCTACGTGCATGCCCTGGTTGCATTGTGATTCAAGACATATCTGTTGCTGAAGTTAAGCCCCACTTTGCTATCTATCTTTCAAGAGAATTCACTGCTCAAATTGGTGGATTCATATTTGCTAATTGGTCATATATGTCTTTTAAGACCAGATATGGAGCCAATTCTTCAATTAGAGCAGAACCTCAACTCCTTCATCACACTAAATCCTACACCCCCAACTTCATCAATATGAATTGTTCCATTTTAGAAATGAACAAAAATGACATAGTAAATGAGCCTACCACTTCCATAGTGGAGATTCCTAATTTCTTCTTGGATGAGTGGGAAAATGCATATCAGTTTGAGCCTATGTCAGAGACTCTTGAGACAGGCCTTAGTACATATTGCATAATAGAGAAAGATGCTCAAGTTCCTGATCTTGTTGGGACTAATGATGATATAAATGGAACATGGAGTATATACTTTGATGGCTCAAGGAATAGAAATGGATCAGGGGCTGGTATTATGTTGATCTCTCCTGCATAAATAAGATACTACTTCTCCTTTAGGCTCCAATTTAGTTGCACCAATAATGTGGCTAAGTATGAATCCTTGATTCAAGGCCTCCTACTTGCCCAAAAGAGAGGAATTCAAGCCTTGAAAGTATATGGAGATAGTGAGTTTGTAGTCAATTAGGTGAGAAACCAAAACATCACCAAAAATGACCTGCTCAAGTCTTACAAACACAGAGTCTGGGATTTGCTTGAGGGTTTCAACGCATTTAATATTCAGAGCATTCCTAGGAAAGAAAATAAACATGTTGATAAACTTGCAGCAATAGGTGTATCTTATGATGTACCAAGGAATCTTGAGGAGAGAAGAAGCAGCAAATAAAGGTAGTAGTGAGGCCTGCCATCCCTGACAACAACACTCATTGGCAGGTGTTTGATTTTGATGAGAAAATTGTGAGTTTCTTGCAGAATGAGGCAGAATTCTCAGATAGAAACCAATCAAGACTGCAAGATCAGTATGGTGATTAGATCATTCATCTAGGTTCTAACAAGTTGCCCAAGGGTCTCATTACCATGGAGAGTGTCTTTAATCCTGATGATCAAACAAGAGGCAAAGGAATGAATCTAGTTGTAGAAAAGGATGATCATGCCCCAGTTACAATTACTGACGGAAAATCTCTGAATATGGGGAAGGTATGTTCTAAAACTGAGCAATAAAACTTCATTCATCTATGTCAAGAATCTAATGATGTATTTGCTTGGATATATGATGACTTAAAAGGGTTTGAACCTAGTTTGTTTCAGCATACCATAGATTTAATTGATAAGGCCAAACCACCTTATAGAGGCCAGTGAATCCTAAGATTGAACCTCTAATGAGAAAGGAGCTATCCAAGTTGATTGAGGCTAAAATAATTTTTCCCATCAAGCACTCATCATGGGTAGCCAACCTAGTCCCTGTTAGGAAGAAGAATGGAGAAATCAAACTATGTGTGGACTTTAGGGATCTTAATCAGGCTTCCCTTAAAGATCACCATCCTCTCCCTTCCATGGAGCAGATTCTATCCAAGGTCAATGGTTCAAGGAGATTCTCTTTTCTTGATGGATTCTCTGGTTATAATCAAGTGCTAGTTAAAGAATCTGACAGACATAAGACAACATTTACTACTAAATGGGGCACCTATGCTTATTCCAAGATGCCATTTGGGCTAACAAATGCAGGTGCCACATTTCAAAAGGCAATGGAGATGGCCTTTAAAAAATTAATTGACAAGTTTGTCTTAGTATACCTTGATGATATAACTGTATATTCAAAAAATGTAGAGGATCATTTTGATCATCTAAGACAAGTATTTCTAAGATGTAGAGAGTTTGGGGTCTCCCTTAACCCAGCCAAGTGTGTCTTTGCTAGAAGCCAAGGAAAATTATTGGGACACATTGTATCTAAGGATGGGTTGACCATTAATCCAGAAAGAACAAATGCAATACTTGCCCTTCCTATTCCTAAACACAAGAAGGGGCTGCAAAGTTTCCTTGGTAGGATAAATTTTGTAAGAAGGTTTATTCCTAATCTTGCTACCATGGTGAAACCTCTTATAGCTATGGTTAAGAAAGGTATGGTCTTCTCATGGACCAAGGAAGGGAATGAGAGTTTTGAAGATATCAAGGCAGCCATAGCCTCAGCCCCTACTCTCATGAACCCAAATTTTGAGAAAGATTTCATCCTCTACACTTTAGGTGGTGAGTCAAGTATATCTGCTATCTTGAATCAAACAAATGACAAGGATGAGGAGCAGCCCATAGCTTTATTCAGTGAAGGGCTTAAGGAATATGAAAATAAGTACAACTTTGTTGAGAAGTAGGCCCTTGCGATTATCAGAGCCTTGAAGAAATTCAAGAACCTCTTATCCCACAATAGGATCCATTTGTTGGTGCCCCATGCTAGTGTAAAAGACTTCTTGTTAAGAAAATATATCAGTGAAAATAGAGCTGGATGGATCACTAAGGTAATGGAGTATGATGTTGATATTCAGATTAGCAAGTTGGTAAGAGGGAAAGGGTTGTGCAAAGAAATGTTATCAGGTCAAGATTCTGATGAAGAGGCTGCTATGGTATTAACAGAGCAGTAGGAGGAAGGAAATGTTAATGGTCCAAGGAGCTAGATAAATGATATGAAGAGCTTCTTATCAGGGAATGGATACCCTCAGGGATTGGATAGAGATAAAAGAAGACAATATAGATTGCAATCCATTCCCTATGTTGTAATTGATGGTATCTTATTCAGGAGGGATTTGAATGGGACCCTGTTGAGATGCATTGAAGGGGATCAGGCTGAGAGGATGATTAAGGAAATTCATGATGGCCCTGATGGTGGTCATTTCTTTGCAAGAACAACTGCCATGAAGATCATGAGGGCTAGTTATTACTAGCCATCCTTGTTTCACGATTGTTATAGATATGTGAGAAAGTGTGAGAAGTGTGCTTTCTTCTTAGGCAAACAGAGGCTTGTAGCTCTCCCCCTTTGTCCTATTCAGTTGGATTGGCCCTTTACTCAGTGGGGGTTGGATTTTATAGGCCCCATTAATCCTCCATCTAGTGTAGGTCATAAATGGATTTTGGCTGCTACTAATTATTTCACTAGGTGGATAGAGGTAGTTTCCTTGAAGGATGCCACAGAACCATTAGTTGTTGAGTTCCTTGATGGGATTGTATCTAGGTTTGGTGCTCCTTCTACTATCATCTCAGACAATGCTAAGTCTTTTGTTGAGATCCAAATTTGTGCATGGGCAATGAACCACAATATCTACCTGAGCACATCATCAAATTACTATCCCCAGGGTAATGGTTTGGTTGAGTCTTCCAACAAGAATCTGATCAGAATCATGAAGAGGACAATATAGGCCAATTAGAGGGCCTGGCATAAGAAATTAAGAACTGCTCTATGGGCTGATAGGATAACACCCAAGAGATCTTTTGGGAATTCACCTTTTATGTTGGTATATGGTAGGCAGGCCAAACTCCTAATTTCATTGGAATTCCCATCCTTGGAGTTGGCCCATTAGCTGGAATTGATTGAATATAGTGCCATGTCAGTAAGAATGGCAGAGCTAATTGAACTAGAAGAGAAGAGAAATAAAGCTATGCAAACCCTAGAGATACATCAACAGCAGATGAAGAGGAATTTTGACAAGAAGGCTAGGGTCAAAACCTTCAAAGAAGGAGATTTAGTTCTAAAGTGGGATGCAGATAGAGAAAAACCAGGAAGACATTCCAAATTTGATGCATTATGGAGTGGCCCCTATCTAATTTTTAGTTGCAAATAGGCTAATGCATTCCAGCTGAGCAGGCCCAATGGTGAAGTTTTGCCCATTCCAGTCAATGGGATTTATCTTAAAGCTTGCTTCTGATGAGGGTCGAGTTCCTGTATATAGGTAGTTTAGTTTCCTTCTATTGTTTCCTTCTTTTCAAGAAGTGCACGGGCACAGCTATCTTCCTGTGAGGTAGCAGATTTTGAGGTGTTTCAATTTGTAGAGGAAGTTTTGTTTCGGTTCCAGTTGTAGTTGCAGAGTTTTAGGGTGTTCATGTTTTAATCTCTCATAGGTAGGGTTAGGGTTTCACAATATGCATAGACCCATTTTTTGACTCCATAGCCCAATGGATACACGAGGCCACTGGTCATACATATAGCAGGCTTGTGTCCCTTATGAGTTGCTATAAATGTTATCATTTTTTTGCCCCGCAAAGTTTCAAATTTCAAACGTCTAGCCCGTTTAACGGCTAATTCCCAGAGTTAATATTACTTTAATGCCTAAGAGATCAAGCCTTATAACATGGTTTTTGTGGCCCGCAGGTTCTCCATCGTCAGATCTGAGGAGATCGACGATTGGTGCTATGTCACTCTTGAAAGTTGCACGCTGGATAGCATAGCAACATAGCATCCTGTCGACGCGTGTTCGATGGGTCCAGTTTGCAGGTCATCCAAGGTTCTTTGGTGGGTCGGAAAAGTTTCATTGCGAGCAGTCAGTTTCATAGGTCGGAGATGAGAAATGCTGGTGAGGCGCCATGTCACCATCGAAAAACTCATGAGTTTTTTGATAGCGACATAGTGCCTAATGGAAGGTCACCACAGAGAAGAACTTCAAGTTGGGTCCCATTTCATACTTCCTTTTCCCAGTTGGAGGGGTCCTTAATCCATGCTAACAAATCAAAACATGCCACATTTACGAGGAAGAGCTACTCAATGGGTCCAGGCAGTACAATTCGCTAGGATGATGCTACGCAGACCAGTGTGGGGACACTATGTGTATTATGGGGCCAAGGTTTCTAATGTGATCAGTAGGATCAGGGCAAGTCTTTCATGGCCATAGGATCAAAGAAGATCGACGGTTGGCACTATCTTTCCATCAGAAGTTGCATGGTGAATACGATAGCGACATAGCACCCTTCTGCCCCATGTTCGATGAGTCTCAGGTGTGCCCAGTCAGATGTCAGTGAGGATCCATCAGACAATTGGCACATGGCCAGTTCCTATTCATTGATAAGCTAAGAAGTACGACAAGTCTTCATGATCATCAAATTAAGTTAGATCAATGATAGGCACCATCTCGCTATGGTGAAGTTGTGTGATCTTTACCATAGCGACATAGCACCTTAGTGACATGTGTCGGGTGGGGCCGTGTTATCTCATAAACCTCAGGGGTGATTCTAGGTGTGCTGACAGTGTTTCATTGGACCAGAAGAGGAGAAGAAAAGTGCGAAGTATGACGAGTCTTCAGGATTGTTAGATTAAGTCAGATCGACAGAAGGCACCATCTCGTTATTGTGAAGTTGTGCGATCTTTACCATAGCGACATAGCGCCCTTTCGCCACATGGATCAATGAGGCTAGGTCTTGCTAGGGTATGTTTTTCAAGTATTTCTAGGTGTTATTCAAGTGTGGTACAGTTGCTAAGGTGGTGCCAGGTATGATGGGCTCGGGGTAAGAACAGTATATTGGTACGACAAGTCTTCACGATCGTCAGATTTAAGGCCGATCAATGGTTAGTGCTATTTTGCCATCAGAAGATGCATGGTGGATACCATGGTGACATAGCACCTTGTTGACACATGTCTCGCTAGCTCAACCAAGGTTGACAATTAACGGCTGACAGTTAGTGTCGCAGTTAGGTTTGTGTGATCGTCACAGTTAATGATAACAGTTCGAGGGTGGTGTGGTTAGTTCAATAAAAGGAGGTCAACTACAGAGGACTTCCTAGGTGGCAGAAAAAAAAGAAGTGATTGGATCACATGGCCCAGTTGGCTTGTGAAACTAGGTTGACTTTTTGACCCTACTGATTCATGAAACAAAAAATGAAGGTAATCGGTTTTGGTGGTGAGATTTGATCTTCATGATCAATTTCGACCTACCTGGAATGAATGCAAAATGAAGAGGAATACCCCACCGTCTTAGTTGATCCATCTACCTGGTCAGAGCATTGATGACACCATTTTTTGTCCTTTTAGAACACCTTTTGCAAAAAAAGATAAGATTTTCTTTAGATCCCCATGATTGTCCTCTGTAGGACTTAATGGCAGGTAGCTGCAAAGTCATTCGAACAGGAAAAGATCTCAGTTATGCTTGAACTATAAAGGAAAATTTTGTATTTTTTGTGAGGGGGGACCTTCTCTCTAATTTTCCTCTGCTATTGCTCTGCAATTCTAGTGTAAATTCCCCTGTGCCTCTAAACTGTCTGATTCTCCACTTATCTCCTTCAGCCATTGGTATTAAAGTGCAAGAATTCTTTTCCTATGCCATTATTTTGTCGAAATCTATAATCTGCATGACTGTATCTCTATTTCCCTGTGAATTTTATGTAAGTGAACTTCTTCCTTGTGTCATTCATGTTGGTTTTCTGATCTGTATGTGGTTATTTGATTAAAGCAAGTCTGGATGTGTATATCCTTAGTTTCATTCTAGTTCAGTAGCACATGTATGGGCAAAGATTGGTCCGAACACTCTATTTTGGTGCATCACCTCCTTAAATTAGAACTAGGTAGATTTTTTTTCATGCTCTGCTTCTCCCTTTTCCTCTCCAAGAGTAGTTAGGTGCACCTTGATAGTAAGAGGAAGTCGGCCTTCTCCGGAGACTCAACCTCGTAGTTCAAGTCCTACAGCTTGGAGGTTGTTTCCATGTTTCACTAGGTTGTCCTCGCGCATAGGCCTTGGAAAAGGGTGCAAACCTAAGTGAAAATATATATGATAGGCTAAATTGCTAAGAGGGAGGGGTGAATCAGTAACCAATAAAACCTAATACTTATTTACCAATTAGTCTTTCTTATGTATTTTGATCCAATTGCGTGCTTAAAAAATTGAAAAAACTGAAACATTGATAATACTTGTGAAACACAATATGTTGACCTAAAAACCTTCCCAATAGACACAAAAACTACGGTGGGGATGATACCCATAAGATTTAGTACTGCAGTATAAAGTTTGTTCGTTAAGGCTTGCAATGATCACTTCTGATGATTTTCCCTATTAGGAGCAATAATGACTGCTAAATCCACCTTGAAAAATGATTTACAAACATACAATGAAGTATGCACTGGGTAAAGATATTTACAAAAGATTGTTAGGTCTACTTTGTGCAATGATTTAACTAATCCACTTGTTAGGATGAAATAGAAACCGATCTCTGATCTGCAACTTGGTTTGTTGCATAAGATTCCTTTAGGTGTAAAGATCACCTTGCTATGATAGATAAATCTTTGTTTCTCCTTACACTATTATAGCCTTTGTATTTTTCACTTCTTCTCTTCTTTTCTTATTAGATTACTTTCATACTTCTTTTGGATTTGATATAATACATTATGTCTATACCAATCTAATTTTCAATTCAATAAAGTTGGCCACAATACAAGTTTACACAAAATACACAAAGTCATTCCAACTGCAGAAACTCAAGTTCTAAAGAATAACTTGGCAAGGTTCTAATACTAGACATCCACTATCAATGCTTAGCATCATCATGCACTCAATAGATGTAGAAACCCAATCCACATTGATCACTTCCAAGTAGTTTGAACTCAAACTACATTGGTGACTTAGTGTATAATATGAAACTTGGCATATCAACTAGAATCACTTGGTTAACATTGAGTGGCTTGATCAACACTAGATTCACATCACTATAACTATGAACATGGTAAGCACTGTATAACTCAATTTTCACTAAGAAACTTGGTAAACTCTAAGAAGCTCAATTTACACTGATAATCATCAACATGTTAGAAATTGCTTAGTGCAAATTGAATACTATTCCTTGAACTTGTTAGCAATTATAGAACTTGGTAAAGCCTGAAATGCTTGGTCAATATTGTTCACTATACAATAAGCTTAGTAGATACTTACTATCTAAATAAGTGTGTGTCACTAATAATAATCTTGACTACAATGTTAATAGGTTTGTAGTTCTTATCATTGTTTGTCTTTTGTTCACCACTTTTGGATTATTCTCTTTCTTTAGTACTAGTGTAACCCAATCTAGTAGTATCACTATTGGATCTAGGAGATCTCATCAATTTCTCAAAATACTTGATAGCTTCACTATGTCTATTGAAACTTTCAACAAATTATTTTTCTCTTTTCAGATAATTTCTCAGTTGTTCATTCTGAAACTTTAGTGTTTTGATTTCAATATCTCTTCCATTCAATTCATGATTGGAAATCATCATTTGATTCAATTTTTATAGCTGCATGTGAGCAATCATATTTAGTTCTAATTTATTCTCTTCTAGTATGTTTGGTTATTATCCTTTTTTCATCTTCAATCATGAATTTTTCTTCTTTAGATTTCTTTTTCTACGCAGTCACCACACATAGAAATACTGATTGAACTTCTTGTTCTATCTAGATATTTCTAATCTCTTCGATTAGGGCTCCATTCTTTTCCATCAGATCTGCAACTATAGCATCAAATTCACTTGAATTTCCATCTACAAATAATTTAGTAGTTTCAATCTTTTCGTAATGTGTGTCATTCTCTTCAATAGGTATCTCTTTCCTTCTCTTCAATGATTTCTTTAACTCATCTCTTTCTTCATTCAACTAATGTAGTGCAAGTTGGATTTCGATCTTCTAATTATCAATGATCATTCCCAACTTTGTAGACTTCCATCTTTAAGATCTTTCCTCAAAACTACAAATCTTTCCTTTCAAGAGAACCAATGCTTTAATACTAATTGTTGGAAATACAATAGAGAAAGCAAGCTTTAGGGGGGGCAGTTGGGGTGGGGTGGTGGCAAGGGGTGAATCATTCTTTGAAATCTTTAATAATAAATTCATTCAACACACATCCATCTCACAATTTACATGTAAACTAAAATAACTATTTAAACATATCCATCCATAGTATGAAAGCAAATAAAATTCAACTCAACACATATATGAGACAAGATATTTGGTTACCCACAAACCCTACAATGAGAAGGTGAAACTAGGGAGGGAATGACACCAAAAAATCCCCACTACTATAAAAATAAAGTGTATTCACTGAAGGTTACAATTTTTGATCATGAAACATGAACTAACTTGTTAAAGGCTTACAAGATTGTTAGATCTTACATTGTTAAAGGTTTCCAACACCCTGTTAGAAGTGTGCTTGATTAAAGGACTTTAACTTATAATTAAGTAAGCATGATTTTAAAGGATTTACAACAACCTATTAAGAATACTATGTTATGAGATCTAATTGATTCACCTACTAGAATGTATCAACAATGATCCTTTAGTTAGCACTCTACGGCTAGATAATAGATCACTTTTTCTTGATGTTTAATTGATCCTCATTGATCAGATGTACCTCTTTTTCCCTCTACTTCCTTTCCTTTGTTCTCCTCTAATTAATTCTCTCATGTATCTCAATTCACATTTTCTTAGCCACCATGAATGGTATATTTTCACATGAAAACTTCACTCTTTTCTCCTTATGCATTCGTATAGAATTTAGGGTTTTTCCTCTTTAAAGAAATTTAGCTAACTTGGGGTTGCATGAACCCATGATTATAATTCATCCATGTAGCCATTCAAAACATCCTTTTAATTGATTGGTTGCATGCACTACATAGGGATCTACAATAAAGATTTTTCTTTATCATCTAGAATCATAAAAGAATCCTTAAGTTGGCTCAAAATGGTTTACATAGAAGTTTGTGCCATTACAAAAAGCTATGTCAAAAACTATTTACTTCACACTTGAAGTGTCTAATGCTTGGCATCCACTACATCTTAAGTGCTATAACTCGGCCTCTGAATTACTTGGCATCCACTAATCACTCAGCATATGAATGGCTCGACACTTGAGTTACTCAGTACTTACTAGTTAATTGACATATATTGTATGTCTCTTACTCAACATATACTATATGATGACTTATGCTTGGCATACATTACTTTTTTGGTATAAACTAAGCAAATGACTTAAGTATATTGTCACTGATATGTCAAAACCAATTTGAAGTTAACATAATGTTTATAGTAAATAAAAGCACACATATAGAGATGTAATAACGCCATTATTTTTTAAATAGGGAAACCTTGGCCAAGGGAAAAACCCAATGGAGATAGTACCCACAAAATGATCCATTAAACAAAAGAATCATGTTAAGGATATTGACCATGTTAGGAGTCTATGAATTACATATAGTGTCATAATTCTTAGTTAGAGAACAAGGCCCTATTAAAATTCTCAACCTTATTAGGAGTTACTTCAACCATATTAGGATTTGGCATATTAATTACAACTATATACAAGAAGAGTCCACTACCCTAAAATACACTTATACAATATAGTACTTTTATAAAAAAGAGATAGATACATAAACCTCTTTATTGTTGACTACCTTACTTTGTGTAGCCTAATTTGACATTTGAATTTGCACCATATGTATCCTATATAACTTCTCATGACACATAAAAAGATCTTATATACATTAATATAATTATGATTCTCAGATATATCACATATCGCACATCTACAAACTTCCCATAAAGTAACTCTTTACTTTCATTGTTTCCTCTTCACAAAACTCTTGTGTAGTTGATTTGATACAAACACACATTATGCTGAATTAGGGTAAACATATAAGATGTTGTCCCTACAAACATAAGTAATTATTTTGTGACCAAAATAATTCCTTAACACCTTATCCCTCTTTTCTTACTTTACTCTGTTCTATTGTGCACATTGCCTTTAAATACTAGTATTTAGAATGTAAAATTTTTCATACTAACTTTCACACTTAGGTACATCATCATGACACTCTAGTATACCTTCCCTAAACTTATCACATGGAAAATATCTTTGTAGCCTTTGCTATACCAAAAATAATCCCTATGTTGCTAGTAAAACTGTATAACACTTAGATAATTTTCTGTCTCTAACTGTACAACCTTCAATGGTATATTCTACCATTACATCCTAAAATATATGTTGCAATAAGTGACAACCGTAACTCATCTTACCTATCCATATTTCCAATGGGAGGAAATAATCTAGACCTAATGTTAAAATGGGTGTTATTTCCTACAATCAATTCTTAGAATATCTCTTATACTTAAGATATAATTGTGATGAAGGACATATTGACATGAAGAGTAAATATTTTAGAAGAGAATAGTAAAATATTGAAGGCCATTGAAATATATGAACCATATCATGATAAGATGTATTATGATGATGAAGCTTCTTTCATGAATCTAACATTTCTCATAAGATACATTGAAAGAAGATAAAAATGTAATATATTAAGAGAATAAATGATGTGTCATATGCAAAATAATTTTTTTAATGGAGGTAGAATTGACAATCATGGTCTTCTCCTCTAGATAATTAGAGGGATCTCATCATGCCTCAAGTAGACATGTTCCTTGAAAAAAGCCACTAATGGAGCCTTAAAAAAATCCAATAAAAAATGATTTAAGATTTTTTTTTCATTTTGGAGAGGAAAAATTAAGGTATTTGCAAAAATGTGAAATTTCAACATTTTAGAGGTTTCAAAGTATAATTCTTGAGACAAATAAATAACTCTACTACTTTAGATTATAAGTTTTTAAAGGTTTGTGAAATCACAATTTTGTTGCTGACTAAAAAGATGAGCTCCAAAATTTTTATTTTAAAAAATGCATTTGAAGAAGCTTTATGAAGTTCTAAAAATTAGAACTTCAGATTGAACTTTTTAATAGGGACAAATCATAAAATAGCTTAAAATACTCGGATGATGTAAAAAGTTGGGAAATATATGAAGTGAATGTATCTAAAAGATGTTTTCAATTATAAAAAGGGAATGGACATAAATTAGTAGCTTTTAGCAAAAAAGAGCATTTTTGTGCAAGCAAAGCTCTACTATGAGCTGGCGGAAAGGTTTTGAAGGCATCCTTGGGAAGTTGTAGAAAATAGTAAGTTTTAATTTCTATTTCTTTGGGTACATCTTAGTTGATGAAATACCTATAGAAAAAGACACTACTGGTAAGGAATCAAAGGAAGAATCCATTGAGAAATTGATTCAAAAGATGTTGATGGAAATGTTTCTTGGTTTTTCTTCTAGAGGTCAAATGACTATTTTTTTGATGAATTTGATAAGTGAAGAGATGATTATCTTCCATTACATGGTAGACATTTTTTTCTGATATTTCTATACAATAGAGATAAACTAGAACCTAGAGACAACCCATCAAGAATATATCTAGGAAAAATTAAGGATTAAAATGTGCTTGTAGATACAAAGCTTATAGACATTGTAGCCAACCATTACAAACCAACTACCAAGACTACAAGGAAAATGAATATTGTGATAATACTAGTTTGTTATAGTGGGGTTTTTGTTGCATCAAAAGATTGATCTATCAATGGCCCACACAATAGTTCAAATTATAGTACATAGGAGATAGTTAAGCCCTTTTCACAAATCATGAGGGGAGTGCTAGACAAATTCTAGAAAATCTCCCCCTTACCATTACTTTAGGGTCTAAGGATTCAAACCTATGACTAAGCTCTAATAACACTTGTTATAGTAGGGTTTTTACTACACCAAAAGACCAATCAATCAATACTTGATACAACCACTCAACTTATAATATATAGGAGGTGGTAGGTGTTAGGATTAAAACTTAGAAAAAAATAACATTTACATGCAAATATAACCAATGATAGATCACACAAAAGAGAACACAAGACACCAAGGTTTTAAGTAGTTCACCCAATCCCTAGGCTACATCCACCAAACAAAAAGTCCAATATTATTATGATCTAGCAATTACAACCTAATTACAATCTATAATCACTTATAGCTCAATAACATTGCAAGAAGCAATTTTTGCATCACTCACCATGAAACAATGTCTAACCCTAAGCCCTTTTATACAATTATTTTTACCACTTTAGGGATACAATTAGTTACAACATGTCGGCTATAAAATTACAATAAAATACCTCAAAAATTTTCTCAACGGCTTCACCCCCGGATAGCCATGGTTTGACTATCCCAATTGTATTGGGTTCTACCACCCCCAAATCCCCACTATGGGCCTAGCCTAGTCCCAAACCCCACTAAGAAATTATAGAGTATGTATACTACTTCCTTGATTAGTCACCAAAATCTAATAATCTCCCACTTGGAGGCTAATTAGGCTCCACATTAAACAATCCCACTTAGAGACTAATTTTGTAGCTATGTTGCTACTCCATGAGGCTTCCACTAGATCAAGCCATATTGGACTCTATTGTTCTTTTATTCCTGTTTAGTCTAAAAGACTAATCAAAACTAAAGAGGAATTTAGATTCTCCTGTTTCACTACATATGTGAACATATCTACGAGATTTTCATCTATATGTATCTTGTCTAGCTTTAAATGTCCATCATCCAAAACTGACCGAATGAAATGGTACCATAGTTAAATGTGTTTTTTCTTTAAATATAGAGAAATTTTTTGTAAGATGCATGGTACTCTATCTATCTATAAATAAATAATTATTCTTCTAAGGTTGTCTTAATTCCTCCAAGAAGAACTAAAGCTATATCATATCCTTGGCGACCTTTGTAGTAGCAACATACTCTACCTTTGTAGTGGATAAACAATTAACCTTTTGTAACCTAGAAACCCAACTCACTATTGCCCCACCAATAGTAAATAGAAAACTTATAGTACATTTCTTGGCATCGATATTCTCTACCAAATTTGAGTCAACATATCCCTGTAAATCAGTAGTAGAGCCCCCAAAGTGTAAATACTTACTGGATGTTCCTCTCAAATATTTGAGAATCCATTTGACTACATTCCAATGCTTAATTCCTAGATGACTCATATACCTATTAACAATTCCCACTACATGTGCAATATCTAGCCAAATACATACTATAGCATACATCAAGCTTCCTATAGCTAAAGCATAATGTAGCTTAGACATCTTCTCCTCCTCTTCTTGCATCTTTGGACACATCTCTTTAGCCAATGTTACATGACTACGTAAAGGTGTGTTGATAGCTTTAGCATTCTCCATAGACACATTCTCAATATAATCAGCCTATGATAAAGTCAATTTCATGTTCCTCCTATCTCTGCAAATATTTATACCAAGAATTTTTTTGCTTCCCCCAAATCCTTCATAGAAAATGCATGTGCTAACTAAAATTTCATCCCCTTAATGTGATCCATGTTAGACCTAGCTACAAGCATATCCTCAACATATAAACATAAAATAATTTAGTTTTCATCATCCAACCTCTTAAAATAAACACAATGATCTGAATGCCACCGACTATATCCATGCTTGTGCATAAAACTATCAAATTTTAGATACTATTTTTGAGGTGATTACTTCAAGCCATATAAACTTTTCTTCAATCTGCACACTAAGTTCTCCTTACCTTTGATATCAAAAACTTGTGACTAAGCCATATATATATCTTCATCCAAATTACCATGAAGGAAGGCTATTTTAACATCAAGGTGCTCCAAATGTAAATCTTCAATAGCCACAATACTTTAAAAAAATGCAAATAGAAGTCATTTTAACAATAGAAGAAAATATCTCATCAAAATCAATGCCTTTTCTCTATGCAAATCCTTATACCACTAACTTGGCTTTAAATCCTTTGTTACCTCCATCCTCTTCTTTCATCCTATACACCCATATATTTTGTAAATTCTTTGTACTTGTAGACAAATTGCATAAATCTCATGTCTTATTTTTTAGCAAATAGTCCATTTCATCTTTTGTTGTAGACTCCCACTAAATCTCTGTATCCACCTATATAGCTTCATCATAACATTTAGGTTTAGTAGCATCAGTAAGTAAAATAGAACACAAAAAGGAAGAAAATCTCTCTAGAGGTCTACTTGGCCTTTTTGACTATCTAATATTCACTGGGGCATGTGGTATTTTTTGTTGCAATTTTTATAGATCATGAAAAATTGTTGGAACATCATTTTTTGGAGTATCATCCAATATTACATAATCATCTTCTTTCTTATCATGTTGTTGTGATAGATCTTTGTACAACACTTTCTCATTGAATATGACATCCTTGCTTCTTACAATTTTATGATTTTCAAAATCCTAAAACCTATAGCCAAATTCATGAATTCCATATCCAAAAAATACACATTTCTTTGACTTAGCTTTAAGCTTGGTTCTATTTTCAGAATCTATATGAGCAAATGCTTCACAATCAAACTTTTTGTAAAAATAATAACTCACCTTCTTACTAGTCCATGCTTCCTTTAGAATACTACAACCCAAATGAGTAGAGAGACCTCTATTAATTAAATATACAATAGTATTGATAGCCTTCACCCACATGTTTAGGGGAAACCTAACATGCAACCTCATGCTCCTTGCATGCTCCATTATGGTCCTGTTCATGCGTTCAACCGCTCCATTTTCCTATGGAGTCCTTGGAACAATTTTTTGTCTATAAATAGCATCAGTGGAGTAGTAATCTTCAAATTCATGACTACAATACTCACCACCATTATTAGATCTAAGATATTTTAATTTCTTTCCAGTCTCATTTGCAACCAAGAATTTCCATTTCTTAAAAGTTTGAAATAGATTAGATTTTTGTCTAAGGAAATAAACCCATATTTTCTAGTTTTATCATCAATAAATGTAACATAATAATGAGAGCCACCAAGGGAAGATACCTAAGCTATTCCCCATACATTTGTATGCACAAGATCTAATTCTTCATTTTTTCCCTTCCCAGTCTTCACAAAACTCACTCTCTTTTGTTTTCCATACACACAACTTTCATAAAATTCCATAATAACACATTTCAAACCTAGTAAAACTTTCTTTAAATGAGGTACTTTCGTACCTTTCTTACTCATATTCCCAAGTTTATTGTGCCATAGCACTATATCAGAATCTAAAATAGTTATTTGTCCTCCTTGCTCAACTACAACAACTATTCCCAAATATTCATTTTTTTTGAAACAACCAAAGTAGAAGGAATAATATGACCTATACAAAGATATAAGTTTCCTACTTTTACACCTTTTTTCTACTATAAGGGAACCTTTTGAAAACTTCCAATTTTTATCTTTAAAAGTAAACAAGCTCAAAATCCCCTTGGATATAATCAATGAAATAACCTCTATGAAGTGTAGCATGAAATGAAGCATCAAAACCTAAAACCCATGAATTATCAATACTTTCTAAGGATAGAAGAAAACATCCTCTTTAGATCTGTTACTTAACACATTTACCTCCTTGTTCCCTTTTGGTTTATCTCCTTCATTTTTCTTTTGAGTCTAAAAATATTTCTTCTTATGCCCTAGTTTTCCATACGACCACCAGTCATTTGGTCCTCTCAATTGAGATGTCTTGTTCTTTGGCTTTCCTCTTGATTTCCCATGATTTTTAGAATTACTTCCTCTTTTAGTCATTCTACCTTGACTTTGTGCATTCAAAGAACTTCATGATGTAGATCCACCTAAAGATTTCCTACAAGTTTGCTCACTCCAAATAATATCAATCACATCATCATATTTTAGGGTATTGGATCTAGAAGAAAATTTACCCATAGCTATTACCACATCATTCTATCTTTTAGGCAAATAACACAAAACCAAGAGAGCCATAATTACTTCATCAAAATTAATGCCCACAAAAGATAACTAACTAGTAATAGTATTAAACTCATTTAAATTATCCATAATAGACCAACCTTCTAACATTTTCATATTAAATAATCACTTCATGAGAAATACCTTATTTGAATCAGAGGGCTCTTCATACAATTTTGCTAGGTTTCCATCAACTCTTCCATCATCTTCACTTTTGTAATATTAAATTCCATAAATGGTGCCATGCATAATCAAATGCTTCCAAGCACCTTTCTATCTAAAAGATCTAGATTTCATTTGTCATTTATCCCTGATTCTTGGTTTTTTCTTCCAACAGCTTCCATAAATCCTTCTGATGGAATAGTCCTCCATTTGCATATTCCATAATTGAAAGCTTTACCCATTAAACTTGTTGACCCTCATCTTTCCCTTGTCTACAATTTCTCCTACTCAACTATGAGACTTCCACTCAATCGCGTGACTTTCCTATAGGGGATAACTAACAAACAAATAGGCTCTGATACCACTTGTTAGGATTAAACCTTAGATATAAATAACGATTACATGCAAGCCACCAAACGAAAATCCCTTATAGCTCAATAATGTCACAAGAAAAAAAATTCACATCACCCACCATGAAACAATCCCTAACCCTAAGCCCTTCTATACAAGTATTTTTGCTACTTCAGGGTTAAAATTAGTTTCATCATGTCGGCCATAAAATACCAATAAAATATCCCCTAAATCCCCGCTCAGGGCTTGGCCCAACCTGGTCTTGAGCCCTACCAAGGAATTATGGAGTATATATAGTACTTCCCTGATTAGTCAGACAAATCTAATAGTAGGCCTTGTCACAAATCCCAATTGGAGTGCAGTACAAATTTCTAACATAGTTATCACAAAATTTTGTATAGAAAAATCCTTTGGATTGAGCACCAAAGCCCTTAGAAAAATAAATAAGGAGAGATTTAGGAATGAAAATAAGAGAACCATGGTGTTTGGTAGATAGAGAGAAATTGCACTTTTCATGTACATGGGCCAAAAAATTAGGATAATGTACATTGGTCATAAGGGTCCTATTTCTATTGAATCCTTTATAGATTTTTCAAGTATACTTTCTATGAATTGTCACAATAGTTTGGAGAAGATGAAAAACATAAAATTTCTCTTGACTACATGTTTATGTGTGAAAATAGAAAACCCCAAATCATAAATCTTGCATCCATTAATCCCTTGTGTTTCTTACTAATATTCACGAAACACTCATCTCCTTTTCACACTATGCACTCCAATAGATTTTTCACACATTTTTACACTCTTTCTCACTTTTACAAACAAGTAAAACATCTTTCCTTATACCATATCTTCATAATAATTCCTTGAGTTGTCCTTGCTGCTTTCCCAATTAATTATAATAAGATAATTAATTGTTTAGAATTATAATCACACTGTCATCTCATATATATACAAAACTTCAAACATGTGATACTAGGAGCTGTGCACTTATTAATGTCACCAAAAGACTATCCTCTATGACTACCTAACTCCACATCTTCTCATTGCATTTAAAATTTAGGATAGAAAACACATATTAGGAACTACTTTCCTAATAGTCTATCTCTGAACTACTTTCTATAAATCAATTACAACTTTTTGTATGTCTTTGAATTAGACTCTACGAACTTGACCATATCATTAGAAAAAATTTCCAACCATGTCCTTAACTATGCATCACCATAAAATCAAACAATTATCCATTCTATTAAGATCCCTATCTACTACTCAACTAGTCTTTATACAAACCATGCTATGTTGACATCAATGATAAACATAGTCATGAATGCAACATATCAATACTCTCCAATACTTAGGATACTCCCCTAGAGTAGTATCATCAAAATTCATGCTAACAGGGTCTTCCCTATTAAAGGCTTAGAAAGACTATTATGTATCAGCCTATTAAAGGATTTGAACACCCTACTAAAAGTGTGCCTTGTTAGAGGACCTAAATTTACAATAAAGAAAACATTTAGTTAAGAGATTTACACAAGTCTATTAAGACTAATCTGTTAGGAGATTTTCTCTATATCACTTGTTAAAATGATTCAACACCATGATCCTTTATTTTGCACTCTATTATTAGATGTCAGATATTCTCTTTCCAAATGAATCCTTGATTATTTTGATTAGATATGTCTCATCTATCCTCTCTCTACTTTCCTTTGTTCTTAGTAATGGATTTTTCAATTCAAATTGTTATCAAAACCTCCATAGCCACCATGAATTCTTTCTCTACACTTAGCATTTGTCTCCTTCTATTCCTTTTGCATTCACACAAAATTTTTAGGGTTTTTCTCCTTAAATAAACATAGGTGGGCTAGGGTGAGGTAAGAATAAATTGATAAGGTTGAACCATATTGCCTCTTAAATATCCATTGATTTGGTTGGTTGCATGTATTTCATAGGGATTTATTATATACCTCCATACATATCTTCTAGAATCATTAAAAAAATCATTAAGTTAGCTCAAAAATAGTTTACAGAGAAGTTTGTGCCATTAAAAATAACTATGACCAAACTTGTTCACCTGGCATCTAAAGGTTCTACTACTCATCAATCAATACATTCTCAATGTTGTAACTTAGCTTCTAGATGGGTCAACATACACTGTTTACTCAACTCTTGAATCACTCAGTATGTAAAGTATGCTCGACCCATGAATTACTTGGCACACAATAGATATATTTCTTGTCATGTATTGTTTGAAAATTGATTCTCAACATACTTTGATCATTTAGCTCACATTGATTGCTTGGTTCACTCTGATCACTCGATGTGCACTACAATACCATTAGATAATGACTAAGTATTTTGTGACTGCCTTGTCAAAAGTAAAATTAGATTAACAATATCCCCCTTTGATATGAGTGGAAAAAATATATTGTCATGCATATACAATCCTTATAATGACCATAACTCACACAATATATATCTATGACTCAATTCTCATACAAAATTTTAAAGCTTAATTTTTTGGCAAAATTGATGACTACCTATCATACCTTATTTCTCCATTACTCCCCTTGAGTAAATATTTCATTTTTGTATTTGAATCTAATACTCCTACTGAGTAGATTTTTTGTTCCCTATTTTTAGATTTTTACTCCCCCTTACTCAAAACGTCATCATCCCTTTATCAAAAAAAAATCATACTCCCCCTTTTCTGACACTTATGTTATGGGTGGTACACTAATAGTGTTTTTATCCATAAATGATTTATGGATCTCCATTATACTCTTCAGGGTTGCATCACAATTATTGCATGCTACCTCTAGAGATTGATACTGAATGTCTAGCTAGATAGCAAGGTCGACTAAGCAATCATGAGTTAAACATTGATTATATTTCTTCATCAATGTCTCAACATAAGCTAGTTCCTTATGCAACACTTCCATCTATGGGGTCAACAAGGATTGAATACTTATCAAATTAGCTCAAATATTTTCATCTTTTCCTTTTAGTTGAACAAGTGTGCCTTGTGTGGACAATAACCTTTGTAAATGAGCTTGGCTTTGACTAAGAGATAACTTAATAGTAGTACCTATGGTTTGTAAATCTCATTATAGTTGGTCAATAATGCTCCAATCTTCTTGTGTGAAAAGATTCACATCACATAACTTAGTGTATAGAGAGAAAATATTATCTAATACCTTCTTTACACTCTCCATTTTGGTTGCTAGATCAACCTTTCTTAGTGCAATAGCACTAGATATCTTCTCAATTACTTTTGTGTAAATTTTCCTTTTAGACCATTCTAAAAGTTTAACATTACTGTCTAGGCTTTCATCATTTATTTTGTCAACAATAGTGGTAAGTTGTTTAATAATGGACTTGACTTCAATCATCTCAAGGGGACTAAAAGAATCATAAAATATGTCTTTTATCTCATGAAAAATTTCTTTTTTTTATACTCACTTCTCATAATTTCTCGTGTCTTCTTTCTTTGTAGGGTTTCCTAAAGAATTATCATCTCTTCAATTGTAATTTTTGCTATATCAAACTTGGGCAACTCAATCACCTCATCTAAAATCACATCTCAAAAAGATGTATATTGTATGCTCTTTGATGTAATTGAATTTGACCTTGAGGAGTAACAAGGACTTGTATGGTATGTGCAATGTCCACAATTTCTTACGCAAAGAAAAACATAGATTATTTTTAAGGAAGGTAGCATTTAGATTACTATTTACTACAACAAATTTTAGATCTGCACTATAGGGAAATGAAACTTTGATTAACTAATTCATTTCAACTCCAAAGAGCATTGGATTTAGATTTTCATTCTGAAGTCTTCAAATATAAATCATAATAAAATACAAAATTATTTTTCTTTCTCTCTTGTATTCAAATAGGAAACCTTTCATACATTACAAATGTAAGATCACAAACTTCTCCTTGCATAGGGTCATATACAAAATCTTGAATCACATAACAAGACTAAGCTTTTATAACATTAATTTACATTTATTTGCAAGATACAATAAATAAAACTACAAATACTCAAAAAATGCTCATTTTCCACCCTACCAATTAATTGCATCCTGAGGCCTCTTGTGCCCTAACCATACCCCCGAGCAAGAACTCACAGCATCTAAGGATCATAGATGTTATCATATGAGTGAGTTCCTAATACAAGAACAATATTTTAAACTACACTTGCTACACATTTTAGACTTACATGAATCCAACTCAAGGAGAAATACTACAAAATAAAAGGGATAGAAAGACTCATCTATCTGTTAAGTTCCCTCTTGATCTTCTTCTCCTCATACTATTTCTACAATCATCTCTCTCCTTCTCCATTCTCCTATTCTACATATAACTTCCCCTTTTCATCTCCAACAATAGTGAACATTCCATCCTCCAAAGTCTTCCTCCCTTTTTAATGAAGGCACATGGCTCTCTTATTAATGTGTCATAACCCATTGTTTCCCACTATTCATTTTCGTCACATTTGAAGTGGGGTCCTTTTGAGGTATCATAATGTAATTTTTAACCATGATTTGACCCTCAACTAACTCCTAACCTTAGATAGTATAAATGGGTTAGGTTATTTTAACTAAGAATGCACTCTAGGATCCATTTTAACCCCTCTAAAGTGCAACTTTAGTTCACATCCGATTTTACAGAAAGTTTGCAATGAGGTCCACTTTGATTGGTGTACAAGAGTTGGCCTTCATAATCATCCACTGCACAAATTCAAATTTTAATATCAATAACTCAAACATATAAATATAATATTATAAACATTAATATATATCCTTTAATTAACCATAGATCAACCCATTATATCAATATCATATTCCAACATCATTTCTTCAGAATCATTTTCTTATGAAATTCATTTACAAATAAGTATCATTCTTTCTACTTTAGCTGCTCTAATTACAAAATTTTCAAGAATAATAACCACATTAATAATTCATAGCACATGTATCAAAACACCTTACACATACATTAATCAAATTCATCAAGCATAAGTACTTACTCTCACTAATTATAGGACTCAAATCCTAACATCTCTTTGAATAACTGAATGTGTATAACTAGTATTCATTGTCTTATTTATATTCTATTCATTTTCATACTTCTTTATTTATAATTAAATGATAAATAATTTACTTCAAAACAATAATCACATAACCCAAATTTGATTTCCATTTTTACAGTCACCTTATGTAGAATGTATTCAACACAACACAATATCTATTCAATTCAATTGGCCATAATTTCAATTACCAAAACTATCTAATTATCATGATGAGATAAAATGAACAATATAAGGTATTTATCCATAAGGTAACCCACATTAGCTAATCAAGATGTTAACATAAATTAGACAATCCATCATAGTGTGAATTAGTTCTAATGCTACTAGTCTCATAAACTATCTAAACTATCATATCATATGTAAAGAGGTCCAACCATTTCTATTTGTAATCATTGTCAATTATATGAACAAAATCCATGGTTGATCATAAGTTGAGTCTAACTTTGTACCTTAATTAAATAAGCATAATTCTACTATACAAAGTATCACATACACATTTGCACCTAATATTCAGATGGTTACAAATGATAAGTCAATCTAATGTAAATAATACTAATCATAGCAAGTCACATCAGGATTCTCCCTAATCATGTTAGTGCATAAGCCATATAATGTTTTCTAATGAAAAAAATAAATATTTACTTCTAATCAAATTATATTGTAGACAAATTAAGAATCCTTCTAGTCCTTACTTGAATGGGACCTTACATTCCCTTCCACTAGTCTCTGACTTCCTCCTAGAAGTCACCGGTATTTGGTGTTTATATTTTTCTTTATCTATAAATTCCTACTCATGTAAGTGATCTTTCCAACATTTATCAATTCATTATTGTATGAGTATAAATAAAACATGATATATTAAACAAAATTGAAACACTTAGCTAGGGAAACAAGGCTCAAACAAGTTACACTCAAGCACCAACAAAGCATACAACATATCACAACAACACATAAACTCCCTTCCAAGCCTTAACACAATGATTCACCATTGGAAACATGAAATAGTGGGTGAAGGTGGGCTCTCCAAGGAGGAGAATCTCTTAACTTCAATTTTGAGCCCAACTAACCCCTTCACCTAAGGCATCTCTTCCCTTCCAAGGGTAAGTGAAGCTTTCACACCCATTTACATCCTATACACTCATACACAAGCCACATCACAAGGTTCATGAATGGCCATAGATGTTAAATGTTAATCTCATATGGGTCTAAAGTGCACTATACCATATAACTGTTTGAAATCCATATACATATCCATAGTCTAAAATCAATAATCTATGATCCAAGCCTCACTTGGTGGTTCAATGGTAAACATATCCATCACACAAGGGGCCATCCATATGAAACTATGTGTCATATCCCTTGTTTATGTAAGGTGGTTGGCCTCTAAGGAATACATACCACACACATAGGAAGGTAATGGTTATTAGCTACATAACAACATCACATACCCCCATCCTCAAGGG
The DNA here is from genome assembly GCA_028749045.1 of Cupressus sempervirens. NCBI lineage: Eukaryota > Viridiplantae > Streptophyta > Pinopsida > Cupressales > Cupressaceae > Cupressus > Cupressus sempervirens. The sequence continues at coordinate 514,966,319 of CM053793.1, read as the reverse complement.
TTCCCTACATCTGCTTCCTTGTATACACTCATCAAGTTTGTCTCCATAGTCCTTGATGAGGAATCACATTACAACACAAGACCAACATCCAAAAACACCAAATAAACTAGTCTAGCCACATAAATTTTTTCCAATAAAAGAAGTTAAATCATATATTTCAAGTACAATAAAATAAGAAATTTTCAATGTATCAAAACAATAAGTTAAGTAAAAAAAAATGGAGATCAAGGTTGTGGCTAGACTATAAAAGTCAAGGTAAATAAAGTTGTTGGTCTACACAATAGAATAAATTGTAAAGTGCACATTACATCACCATGTGACTATATCAAGCTACCTCACGAGGAAGGAGGGAACAACATCTGGCTAGTGTAGTAGCCCTTCATGTGGGCACTCTAGGTGCACTAACCACATGGCATGGGGTGTTCATCTTGGAAAAATCTCGCATTGAGTGGTATAGACTAAGCACATCAACTCACCTGGCATGACCATACTCCAAGTGAATAACACACACTTTGGTCATATGTTGCATGGTAGTGTTCCCCACAGAGAAGGCACATGCAAGACACACCCTGCATAGCGATCTCATGTAAGTATTGTTGTAGCTAGAGGTACATGGCTAGGGTCCACCCATACACACTTCTACATACACATGACCGAGCATCCATGGTCACCCCGCCACAAGAATGCAAGCATTGCCCATATAATCTAGATCAAGTGGTAAACTAAAACATATAAAAATACTATCACCTTCACATATCTCAGCTTGCTACCATTAGAAAGATGACATCATTACCCATTGCATCATGTCAAAACATGTGAAAGAATGGTATCTATCATAACATGGTAAATCCTCCCTCCACATATTGGATCTCATAGGGAAATGTACACAAATATATGTGAGAAATTTCATTCTGAGTACTAGTATTTTATTTAAAACTGTGGGAATTGGCAACAATATTGTCCTTACAAGTGGTACTTAGTAGGGTTACATACAAGTATGAAACACATACGACGTATGACTTCCACATACTTATGTTCAAAATTCAAAGAATGTTTATTTTTATTTCCCGATGGGCACACATGACAATTATTAGTTTTATACAACACTTTAACACAAATGGCAACACTTGTTTAATTACATGGATGATGAAATACATGACTTGATTCATAGCTTCACATGGATTACTGACACCTATTAAAGAAAAGTATTATGTCTTTTATTGCTTTATGAACCCTTAAGCTTGCATCTACATAACCACATATAATATTAGCATTAACCACAATTCCCATCTAATCCTCCCTAGATGAGGATATTAGACACTATCTATAGCCATGCAAGAAATTCCCACAACATTAAACTTTTGTTAATAAAAGAACATGTTAGATCGTGATCATTACTACATGCTAACATTTTTACTTCTTAAAGGATATTTTTACTCTTTCCATTATCCAAGCAATGAGTTTACTCCTTAACCCACAATAATCTCACAATGTCTAGTTTTACCTTAAACAACCCCACAAGTACTTCTCATTAATAACACAATTTTATATCCAAAAGAAGAAAAGTGTTAGTTTCCTAAAACATACATCATAAGGAACACCCATTAGGTATGTGCAACTCAAAATTTATGTTTTGAAGTATTTCTAAGGTGTATTATAAGCATTTTCATTTAACAAAAATAAAAATAAAAATGGTAGCCATAGAGAATTCACTTATTAAGTACACAATATGTAGAGTTTTTAGGAGTCCTAACAATGTTTTTCACAATTTATCTTTGAAAGTTTTATTCCTCTACTTGTCCTTTTAATCTCATACCTAGAAAAGAACATCAATAGTAATTAGCAATTTTAAACAATATCCATCAAAATTCCAACTATGTATTCTATGGTGATGATTTACCATAGTCTCTATAGTTTGGTTTAATACTTAGTCAACACTTTTTGTTCAATCATATGAAGTTTGTTTTCCTTTTTTTCAAAAGCATATAATTAAGTCATCTTCCCTTAATATGTTTAACCTCAAGAAAATGTGGATGATTTCAAATTTATATACAAAGTACATTACTCCTTTAAAATATTTAGAGGTCTCTAATATTTGATGTAGATAAACCATGACATTACTAGCTACTAGTTGAAGATAATAATCCTTTATATTTTCCTAAAGTATCTCAAAGTTTTATCTTCCAAATATAACATTACAACTAACTAAGATAATTTAAAAAATAAAATAAAAATTATTTCAATAATTTTTAACCAATTTACCCCTTACTAAGGAATCCTTCATGATTATATCTAAACATTTATAAAATTATGTCAATTAACTCATTATTATAATGCTACTTTTGAATTTTTAATTTACATTTTGTAAAGATGGAGAGTTGGTACTGAAACATACTACACTAGTTCAAAAAGTTAAGTTATAGCAGTATAGGAATACTTATCATGAATTGGTTACAAATTCAGGAAGCATTTAGGATTTTGAAGATCTTAAATTGATTTCTAATTTGTGTTTTTTTTTTAATCATAACTTAATATAACTAAACAAGTCATTATTCATTAAATCAATTAAGACCTCAAAATCAACTCCTAGCATTAAGCATTCACTATCATGTATATAAGACCTTTCCTTCCCAATCTTAACATTAACAAAACTAACATATTATAAAACACTTTAGAAATATTATTTTAAAACACTAACAACATTGCCTATTATTTCTCTAAAGTATTGGGTTTTAGTAATATTATTATTACTAAAGAGGAATGTGGTGGAAGTGAGGTTCAAACACTTCACCTCTTGACTTCCCATGCCTTCACCTAATCCTCATAACCACTCATCCCTTTTTGACTTCTAAACTTTACTCATAAGGGGGTCCCATTTCATGTGAAGTCAAAGAGTCAACCCATAGGTAATTTAAATCAATTTTAAAAATTGTCAAGATTTTTCTTTGACAATAAAAATATTTAAACTATTAATATAAAAATTAATAACTTAAACTAAAGTAATGATATTTATAATTTTAGTATGAAATCTTAAATGTAGGGACATTAATGACATACACTATGTTATATGTTCATTAAATATAATATTATTAACTTAATGATAGGAATACACTTAAATAGAAATTCCTTAGGAAAAAAATCCTCTTAAATAGAAATAGCCCTTAAAAATCTAGATGTTGCATTTGAACATAAAACTTGCTAAAAGTAATTATTCCATTAAGCTACTTAAATAATTAAATATAATTTATTTTATAATATGCTTTGATTTTATTTATTTAGCAAAATAATTTATTAGTTGAATAATCTTATTATTGGTTACTATATTATATGGAAATATAATTTCCACTTAAATCTTGAGCATAAATTAAATGGTTCTAAGTACATAAAACTACTAAGGAGTATGTCTTTATTAGATTGGAAACATTCTTCTAATTTTATATTTTTTTGAGGAACTTAAAAGAAAATATTCTCTTTTGAAATTAAAATCATAACTTTAATTGGAAACATTCTTTTAATTCTATTAAAAAAATTTAGAAGCTACAAAAGAACATTTTCATTTGAAATTAAATTCATAAATTTAATTTACTTTTACAAACTAAAAATCACTTTTAGAAACTAAAATGATGAATCAATAAAATAACATCTTTTATTATAATAACCCTAAAGAAGGTTTTCTACAATGTTAAATAGAAGTTAACTTATTCATTCTTATTTTCTTCTTTCCATTTTTGTTCTTTTTTGCTCTCACCTAGTTTTCTTTTCTTTTTCTTTGCATGCATGTTATAGGTTGCAAGTTGCAAATGGAGTTATAATGAGTGATTAATGGTGTGCATATGCTTCATGCATATATACACACCCATCTTGTGTGTATATGCATAAAATATATGCACCCATCTAGAGCTCAAAGTTTCAAATAGAGAGTCATGTCTTCTAATGCATGCATTCTCTTGAAATTTCTATGGCATTACTTATGCCCATATTTATTTATTTTTATACAATTTTTTTTTTCTAAAGTTAGTATTATATATATATATATATATATATATATTTGAATTTGGGGTTTGCAAGGACAAATATAGAGCATTGCTCTTACTGTTTCATTTTATTGTAAATTCCCTCAGTTCTGCCTCTTAGTTAATGATGGCTTTATCAAAAAAAATTCTTTTATTATTATTATTTTTAAAAAAATTTCTACTTACTCTATATTCAACTTTTTATTAGAACAAAACTATATATATACATATAAAATGAAATAATCCTAAATTACCTACCATCCTTACCTACCCATCATTCCCTTACTTTCGTCCTTAATACATCACTTGCAACATGTGGTTACACATCTTACTAGTCCCCTTTCTATTTGTACTTCACTTTAACCCCTGTCTATACATACCCACAACTCAATTTAGTTATCAAATAAAGTGAATCCCAAGAAATAGGGTCATGTGCCCATACTCTCCACATAGGAGAAGACAATGATTGCTTTTACCAATGGTCATAAAAGCTCATAGTGGATTTGCAAGGTTTTGAATAACAGATAGGGTTTAAGGTTTAAGCAAATGAGTGAAGCCATGTTGATAGTAGTCGAGACCTTCTCTCCATGTCTTCTCAACAATGGCACTCTCTATCATAGTAGACAGTTTCCCTTCCCACACCCAGATTCTGCTGCTCACCTCAATCTTAATATTTTCAAGGTATTAATTTCCTTCAAATACTCTGGGACAACCCCTTTCCTTCATACCAATTTTTTTTCTCCTTCTATGAACATTGAAGATAGATTAAGCTATAAGAGAACCAAAAAAATCATCTTAAATCCCCTTCTATGTGGAATGCCTAATTTCACATGAGGCTTCTGGAAGGTGGTGATTGTCACTATAGCGAAGAACTATTAAATTAAATACATTAAACAAATGACAGGCATAAAATAATATGGGACAATTTATAACAGGGATACTACCTATGATTTTAGTACCAGACAGTGCTAAATGGCAACCTTTTAAACCCATGACATGCATTCTTAAGTGAGATTCTGGATTGTCAAAGCTTTATGTGTTGGAAGTTCCTTATATAATTTAAATCATAATTACCATTCATGTGAACTTATTTACTATGTACAACATTAAGGAAATTAATGTGAAACTAAACACATCAAAGTGATTTTACTGTAGTACTGGTTGTGTATAACCAAAGAAAGGGAGAGAGAGAGAAACATATGTATTCATGATTCTTGTGGAGACCAAGGATGCATATATAGAAATCAAATCCATTTTTCAAATTTTTTGGCAAAGGAAATTTTAAAGAATTTTAGTAGCTATATACTCAAAATTCCTTGGCTATAGTAAGTACATTGTGGGAAGTCCTAAGTATTGTTGATCCCAAAACGTCATAATATATCTGACATTGCCTTGCCCACCAATTGACTAACTACTCCTTCCCACCTTCCAAGATGCAAGGCTTGTCCCTAGGCATGTGATGGGATGTAAGAATTTTTATTCTTAATATCTTGCCAGCTTCAAACTTAATAGGAGCCAAGGTAAGGAAGTGAGCGTTATGTCATTTCAGAAAAAAGAAAAAAAAGAAAAAAGAAAAAAAGAAGTCCTCATTATTGCCATATCACATGTTTTACTCCATGTGGTACACTAGGTGGGGATTAAAACATATTTTTTAATTCAAACATTGGTCAAACCATATAACACCATGTCCAAGGTGAAATCACTTATTTCAAGGTGGGGCTCCTATCACATCTCAAGTGCTTGAGGTTTGGAGGAAAGGCATATGCACCTGATTTGGTGGCTAAATAGTTTACACTTTAAGGCCACCCACATATGTGGGGAAATCTAATCTAACCTATAGTTTCCTCTTTAGTGGTTTTTTTATTAATTTTTTATTATTAAAGTATGGGGGACTTCATAGGATAACACTAGTTTGGTGTTAAGTGTAAGTGAGTAAGTCTAATGCTCTCTAATTTGACATTGCTTTGTTTGGGTTGCATATATCAATATTTTTCCTTGGATTTGTGTGATAGTGACTTGACTCTTATGGGACCTTATGTGCAATAACTATAAATTAGTTATTTGTTTGTTGCAATATAGCTTTCCTATGAACATTCTTATATTAATATTTTATGGGTTTGATTCACAGCATATTCTCTTTAATATTTAATTGCTAAGTAATAGGGAGTGGATTATTTTTACTCCCCATACATTTTCTAGAGAGGGAAAAAGTATGCCTACAACAATATTTTTCATAAAATTGCATAATGCATTTTCTCTTCTCAACAACTACATTTTATTTCATCATGGAATTGTTTTGTGGTTGAGTTAATGGTGTGATGGGATTTTCTATTTGGATCTTGTTTGAACTTGAAATCCAAAGGAAGTGATATATATATATAAGATCAGCTGTCAACATTACCATTTCTCCCATTTTATTGAGTGCACTTAAATTTGCAAGCATACAACTCTATTATTAGAATATAATAAATGCATAATGAGCCTAGGTCCTATTATTTGAAGCCTAGCTTTGATACCAAATTTCATGCCCACAATTACTTACACAAAGAAAAACATAGATTATTTTAAAGGAAGGCAAGATTTAGATTACTATTTTCTACAACAAATTTCAGATCTTCTCTATAGGGAAATGAAACTTTGATTAACTAATTTATTTAAACTCCAAAGAGCATTTGGATTTAGATTTCCATTTTGAAGTCTTCAAATATAAATCTTACTAAAACAGAAAATTATTTTTCTTTCTTTCTTGTATTCAAATAGGAAACCTTTCATACATCACAAATGTAAGATCACAAACTTCTCCTTACATAGAGTCATATACACAATCTTGAATCAAATAACAAGACTAAGCTTTTATAAGTTTCATTTACATTTATTTGCAAAATGCAATAAATAAAACTAAAAATACTCAAGCAATTATCATTTTCCACCCTACCAATTAATGGCATCATGAGGCCTCGTGTGCCCTAGCCATACCCCCGAGCAAGAACTCACTGCATCTATGGATCATAGATGTTACCATATGAGTGAGTTCCTAATACAAGAACAATATTTTAAACTACACTTGCTACACATTTTAGACTTACTTGAATCCAACTCAAGGAGAAATACTACAAAAGATATTGGATAGAAAGGCTCATCTCTCTCTCAAGTTCCCTCTTGATCTTCTTCTCCTCATACTAGTTCTACCATCATCTCTCTCATTCTCTATTCTCCTATTCTGCATATAACTTCCCCTTTTCATCTCCAACAATGGTGAATGGTCCATCCTCCAAAGTCTTCCTCCCTTTTTAATGAAGACACATGGCTCTCTTATCAATGTGTCATAAGCCATTATTTCTGACTATTCATTTTCGTCACATTTGAAGTGGGACCATTTTGAGGTGTCATAATGTAACTTTTAACCATGATTTCACCCTCAACTAACCCCCAACCTTAGGTAGTATAAGTGGGTTAGGTTATTTTAACTTAGAATGCACTCCAGGATCCATTTTAACCCCTCTAAAGTCCAACATTAGTTCACATCCGATTTTACAAAAATTTTGCATTGAGGTCCACTTTGATTGGTGTACAAGAGTTGGAATAGTTTTATTGAAGGTCTTCATAATCATCCAATTAGGCCTTCATAATCATTCGCTACACAAATTCAAATTTAACATCAGTAACTCAAACATACAAATATAAGACTATAAACATTAATACATATCCCTAAATTAACAATAGATCAACCCATTATATCAATATCATATTCCAACATCATTTCTTCATACTCATTTTCTTGTGAAATTCATTTACAAATAAGTATCATTCTTTCTACTTTAACTGCTCTAATTAAAAAAATTTCAAGAATAATAACCACATTAATAATTCATAGCATATGTATCAAAACACCTTACACATGCATTAATCAAATTCATCAAGCATAAGTACTTACTCTCACTAATTATAGGATTCAAATCCTAACATCTCTTGGAATAAGAGAACACGTATCACTAGTATTCATTGTGTTATCTATATTCTATTCATTTTCATACTTCTTTATTTAGAATTAAATGATACATAATTTACTTCAAAACAATAATCACATAACCCAAACTTGATTTCCATTTTCATAGTCACCTTATGTAGAATGTATTCACCACAACAAAATATCTATTCAATTCAATTGGCCATAATTTCAATTAGTAAAACTATGTAATTATCATGATGAGATAAGATGAACAATATAAGGTGTTTATCCATAAGTTAACTCACATTAGCAAATCAAGATGTTAACATAAATTAGACAATCCATCATAGAGTGAATTAGTTCTAATGCTACCGGTCTCATAAACTATCTAAACTATCATATCTTATGTAAATAGGTCCAACCATTTTTATTTGTAATCATTGTCAATTGTATGAATAAAATCCACAGTTGATCATAAGTTGAGTCTAACTGTGCACCTTAATTAAATAAGTAGAATTCTACTATACAAAGTATCACATACACTTTCGCACCTAATATTCAGATGGTTACAAATGATAAGTCAATCTTATTTAAATAATACTACTCATAGCAAGTCACATAAGGATTCTCCCTAATCAGGTTATTGCATAAGCCATATAATGTTTTCTAATGACAAAAATTAATATTTACTTCTAATCAAGTTATATTTTAGACAAATTAACAATCCTTCTAGTCCTTACTTGGATGGGACCTTACAGTATGACAACTAGAGTTTGTACAAAAAAAATTTCCTCTGGTATAGTAGTCATGTTCAACTCTTTAGTCTTGTCATCTTTAATCTCTACATGTTGTACTCCATTTTGCATTTGTGGTGTAGATACATGACTTCCTTCCTAACCTAATCTTACTTTAGTTCCACTTTCTCAATTGTCACCAAATCTTGTAAACTAGAGATATTGAGACTTGGAAATGATGGTGAGACATGTTGTGCTTGTGCCTCTTTTAATTCAAATACAATAGTAGGAATAACAAATGGTATCTGGTGTGTGGCATGCTACTTTCCTTGGTTAACACTTTGATCTTCTTATTTATCCTATGAATCTATTGCATTCACCACAGCAAATTGAGGGGCCACATTTGATGTTTCTTATGGTTTCTCCCTTATAGATGCAAGTTTTTCCTTCTCAATCTCATCCATTCTCACCAATATAGGACTAGTACATAACTATGCTACCATGGTGGAATCCTGTAATATCTTTCTCAAATCTTCTTTAGTCAAGGGATTGACATTTAAAGATGAATTATCAGGAACATCCTTTATTTTTGCTAAGTCCTATTGACTCATTTTTTCTAGATGTAGAGGATTAGCACTTGACGCTTGTTCATCTTGAACACCCTATGTATCTTGTTGTTGTTCCTCAACTATGGCCTCTTCTATTGTTGTCTCCTTATTATATTTCACATTACCATACTTGACTAGAGCCTCTTTTGCAGTCTTTGCTACCTCTTGTTCACCTTTCTCTTTGGTTGCTAGAGTGGATGACCCATATATTGATTTCCAAATTGTTGTGCTTTTTTTTAACCACATCCTCAATACTCTTATTCAAAATATAGAAAGCTCTATATTTGGGTGAAAGTGTAGTCTTATTCTTTTCCATAGCTTTAGCAATAGTCCTTTTATCTAATTCTGGCATAACTTGTAGTAGAGTTAATTCCCTAATTTTTCTATTAGTTTGCAAGTTGTATTTCCATTTCTTCTCAAGTTGGTCATATAGACTATTGGGTAGTGAGTTGGAAACTTCTCTAGTATATTTTTTTCAACTTTCCCTAGGTTATCAAATTCAATATGTGTGAAACTAGATAAATATGTATTTGACTTGATATTATCACACAAATTATCTAAATTAGAGTAGGGATTGTGGCTTACCACTTTAAATTTACTCATGTCATCTGACTCTATTTAACCTCATCTAACTTAGGTTGAGGCATTGACTTCTTCAATATCTTGTATGTTTTCTTAATGAGATCACTTGGCTCTACTATGTTAGATGTCCTTTTTCCTTTAGGCTTATCAACTTATTTTCCTTATATAGTGATTTCCCTTGTGCTATACCTAGCAGTAGGTACTACAGGCTTCTGCTATGGTTTCTTTAGAGGATTTTTGGGTTTCTCTATTGTTTTTTCTTTTTCCTTTCCCTTCTTAGCCTTTGTGTCCTTTGCTACTTCCTCAACTTCTTCTCCCTTGATACCTTTTGCAACTTCTTCATGATCCTCTCCTTTACTTTGAGTTAATGCAAATGGGGCTTGGCCTTGTTCTTCCTCTTCCTCTTCATCTTCTTCTTCTTTCTCATTCCCTTCACCAAATATTTCCTTCAACTTTTTCATTAATTTTTTCTTCTTCCTAAGAATAATAGTTAATTTCAAATCATTTGTTATTCTTGATTTGGATTCCTCATAGTGACAAAATGATTTGGCATTCTTATCAATATCTTCTACTAATAGAGTTGTAATAGATGCAGAGGCCTCATTGACATTTATCTCACATGACAAGGGTTTCAACCATCCAACCCTAGGTATAGTTGCTTGCACATATGTGTACTCTGCATCCACTAGGAATAAAACATCATCATGATGTTTCTCTACAAGTGATACAAGGATCCTTAACCTCTACTTCATGGATTTCTTAAAATCCTCAAGGTAACTTGTCATTACAAAATCAAAATTATCACCTAGCTGCTCTATGAATTCTAATTTTTTTTTGTATAATTGGCTTATTGGTCTTCCAAGTAACTATCCCAAAGGTGGGGAAGGCTTTTTTCACATAAAATAATATGTAAACAAGTAAAGAATGAAATTTTCATGATGTACTTTTTTCTTTCTGGATGGCCTCCAAGTTTTATGAAATTTTCATAATGTACTATCTTGTAACCCAAATCAATAGCCATATATGATACATTGTTGAATTAGCTAGACTAAAAGAACTTGTGAGAAATCACTCTCACTACAAAGTTAATTAAGGGATCTAAGATTGTGTCAACAGACATCCCTTTCTTGTTCCATGCTGCACCTATATTCTTATCAGTCACCTCCTTTGCATCACTACACATGCTCTTAGGTTGATCAAGGGTAGGGTACCCTAATACTCAACTAATGATCCTATTTGTGAGCTTAACTAGTCCACCTTTTAACCAGATATAGTTATCATATTTGTGGCTCAAAACAATCTATATCCATTCACTCTTAAACACTTGAGAAAAATCTAGGGCATGGCTCAACCCTTTATGTTTAACAATTTTATATTCTTCTATCAAGAATCCATCATCACACTTTTTCTATGGGAATCTCTTATCTCCATGTGACTTACTTCTCCTATCTTTCCCACATAGAAATACATAACATCTTGAATCATGAGAACTTTTTTTGGTATCATCAATAATGCACTAGATGGGTCTCCCTTATAACCTATTTTAGGGATTTATCAAAAGTATGGTTGTCTTACATCATTACTTATCAAATGAAAATAAAAAAACCCATTTCCCTCTTTTCTAGCATTTGCAAAAGAGATGGCTACCATATTGACTACATAGGATTTGTGAAAATTCAAATAGCATAACTTGGCAATATTTAAATACCTTTCAATCTGATGAATTTCATCAAGTAGTAGTCAAAAATAGTTTATAAATGCTATAATATCCTTTTCCAATTTTTCTTCATGTTCTCTTTAATTGCTGATGAATGCAAATGAGTCAAACATTGATTATATAACTCTTCATATTTGGCAGTAAATGTTTAGTGCTTACATATTTGTAAGCTTGTTTATCATAGGATTTTATACTCAATCATCTTATACATGATCTCCAATATGCTTACCTAACATAGAGAGCTCAACCAATACTAATCAAATTCCATCACTCAACAAAAATTGTGAAACCTTCCATGCTTAGAAACAACATGCAAAATAACAAAAACTATATATTTCTTCCAAGTCCTAACAAATACATTGCATCTTAATTCATGAATATATAATCTTTTTAGATCTTAGATTCTTGGAAGTGATGCATAATATAACATTTGAAATACCAATCCTATACATACCACTTGATTTCCTAGTTGGGGGTGAGATGATCACCTAATCCATTGGATGAAGTGACCTCATCTGAGCTTGATGTGCTACAATCTTCCTTCTTCTTCCATGTCTTGTTCATCTACACTTTGACCTTCTCAACATTAACCTTTTTCTTTTCCCTTATTATATCCATTACTTGATGCTAGTGACCTAGTTTTGGGTGGAAGCACAAATCTATGTCACCCTTTGTGATATCCGTAGGGGTTTTGGCCAGAACTATTTCAGTCAAAATAGTTTTAGCCTGAACAGTTGTGGTTAGACATATGTGGCACTTTCCCACATCAATATGGCACCCATCGTTCTGACTGAAACACTTCCAACTGAAAGGGTTTTAGCCATTACTACAATGATTTTATAAATAGCCAAAAATCTCTCTTGGGCAGTCATTTTCACTGTTGATTTCACTATAGGAGTCAATGGTGTAGTTAGAGTGTTTCGGCCATAACAGATAGGTGAATTTTTTATTTTTTATTTTTTAAAAATGTTTTTTAGTTATTACATGATAATATTAATTAAATGAATTATCTTTAAATATCTTATTAATTAAATTAATTATATTTTAAATGTTTTTTTTAGTAGTTGATAATAAACCATTAGTTACGTTTTACAAAACATTAACATAGTAAACATTAATGTTCAACAAACCTATTAGTTACATTTTAGAAAACATTAACATAGTACAAATTAACAAGAAACCTATTGGTTACATTTTACTAAACATTAACATAGTAAACATTAGTCTAACAAATCTATTAGTTACAGTTTATAAAATATTAACATAGTAAACCAATATGTCCTTTAAATAACATTACATTTTACAAACCTATTACTTACATTTTAGAACACAATAACATAGTAAACCTAGATGTACTAAATAACATACATGCATATTTCTTATTTGCATACATGAGCTAGATGTACTAAATAACATGTGCATACTTTTAGTTACATTCAACTTTGTCCATATTTATATACATACATGTTTAAAATTAAATTTAAGTTTCAGTTTTGCATGTACTTATGTATGTATATCTTAACTCTGCATTTATAGATATCTAGATCCTTACATATATATCATTATGGCATCTGGTACTAGTGGAGCACCTACATCCTCAAGGGAGGCTAGTGTTCATGGAGGGGGTCCAAGTGCTAAGTTTAGCATAGCATGTAGATGGACATCATCTACTAAGGAGAGACAACATCTATTTATAGATACTATTGCTAGATTATCTCATGCTCTAGAGTATCTTGATTCTACATTGTTAGCTTCTACCACTCTCCCCAACAGGGAGAAGGTTGTTTCTATTAGAGATGAGTTGTGCCAGATGATTGAGATGATCTCTGGGTACAACCGATTTGATGATATTAGTATTCAAACATTTTACTCTTCCCTTTCTCACAACATCACTAGCATTGTGAATTATTCATAGATTGATGGTTAGGTCTCCACCACTATCATGAAGACCATGATTCCCTTTTATATAGATAGGCCTAGGGTTAGAGGTTATTTAGTGACAAAGTGTAGATATCTTGTTGTCGCTCCATTTATGTATCCTCAGTGGTTAGCCGTGCATCACAGGTGGCCACAAAAGGATGAGTTTCCCCTTTATTTCTGCAAACAATTGTTTGTAAAATTTCATTTACATTAGGATGTCAACTATATAGATTTTCCAGGTCATGTTGGATAGGGTTGAGGCTAATTGTGAGAGAGATTTAGACCTACGAACATCCCTGCGCCCCTTAATAAATGGGCAATGGTGGGTCCAAACCTTTTGGTCATACTGAGAGGTCCACAGATTACTACTGTAGGTTTGAATGTTCCTAATGATATAGTCAGGACTCGGATATATTCTAGCATTGCCATAGTTTTCACATAGTTATAGGAGATATCTTCAAATACATGTGGTAGATACATGTTATGATCTCATGGTCTCATTTTGACAGGTGCATCCTCTAGCATAGGAGCTAATGATCTATATGAGATGGTAGATCTACCATTGCTACTAGAGGTTTTGACCATATTAGATATGGATGCATTGCATTGTATGACATCTTATTTAGTATCTAATATTCTTGGAGCATATCAAGCATTGTCGATGGTCACAGGGATTCTTCTTTGTGACATTGATGGACAGATTAGCCATATTTTATCATGCACAATAGGACCATAGCCCTCATAGGGATAGGAGGATATCCTTGCACATTCTACAACACTACTCCTACAAAGGGCCATACAACTCCTATCCCCACAACTCCTATTCCCACAATAGTCCCCACACCTACTTGAGATCCTGTAGCCCCTGTTCCCACTCATGCACAACCTAACCTTAGAGCACCTAGATTCTATGACTCAGAGATCACTCTATCACTACATGACTCAAATATTAGTCAGATTGGTAGCGTATTATATGATGCTTTGGTAAATATTGTAAATTTATATATGTTTATGTTTATTTGTTACTATAAAATTTACACATACATATTCTTGAGTGATTCAATTTAACTTGTGTACATGTACATGTGTGTTCTATAGGATCTTAGTGATAGTCTGTTGCATTTTGGAGATATTTCAAGCCCAAAAGATCCTCCATAAAATGAGTCAGAGGTATGTTGTGTATTTTTTATTATATATTTGATTGATATATATATATTCTACACTTATGATATTTAATACATGCATGTATACACATGAATATGTATAATTTTATATAATTTTACAAATTTCTTTCATTTGATGTGAGGGCATAGATCTAGATCATAGAGACTTTTGGGGTCAAGGATTAGGAGGGAGATGTGATTGATGTTAGTTTACACATACATTTCTATTTTTTTGATGTTGCCAGGAGATTTTATATATATACACACACACACACACACACAAACATGTCATTTCAAATACTTTTATATCTAGAGATGTATGTTATCTCAGATACATGTGTTATTTTGTAGAGACTTTTATATGGATATATGTATGTTATTTCAGATACATTCGATGCATTCATGTGGTATTTTAGAGATATTTGATGTCATATTTTGGAGACATTTTACCCATGTATGTATACATTACTTCATAGATGTGTTATTTTACATAGATGTACATATTATGTTCATGTTGAATGTATACATATGTTTTCAATATTTAATCAATAAATTTAATACGTATTTAAGAATATAACTCAAGAGTATTAGAATTTAATGTCTTATGTACACACATGTTATTAAATTGATCTTTTAATGTCTTAATGTTTTATGTTTAGGTATGTGTTATTCATGTTTATGTATATGTGTTATATATATATATATATATAAATAAATAAATTTTATATATAAATTCAATATATATTTCAATAAATTTAATACATAAATTCAATATATTCATGTATATTTTATTCCATAGATGTATGTAACTATGTTCATGTGTTAAATGTAGACATATATGTTTTCAATATTTATGTAAATATGTATATGTTATTATTTTTAATACCTTAATATAAGTATAATTAACTATATTTAATGACATGTCTTAAGGGCAACATATACATGTACACGTGTAACATATAAAGAGCATAACATAGAATATAACATAAATACATAACAACATTAACAATCTTATGTAAGAAAACATAAAAAATGTATATAAATACATAAAAATACTTAAGGGGTTGCCTTAAGGAGAGGTCCTCAAAGGTGGTGCTAAGGGGATGTCTTAATAGGTGGTCTTAAGGGGAGGTCCTAACAGGTTGTCTTAAGGGGAGATCCTAATCTAGGTTGTCTTAAATGAGATATCCATGTCTAATTTCACATATCCAAGATAAATGATCGAATGTATACAAATTTATAAAACAAATATTCTATCAAAATTAAACATGAAAGTATAAGAGCTATATAGACATAGCTGAACTAAAGCTCCACAATAAGTACATAGGTAAACTAGAGCTCCACAAAAAATGTATTGTTAGGATCCTCTCTAGTTTTTATTATCGCTAGAAGTTTTTCATGTTCTTCAATAGACATTTTCCACTTTTGATTTCCACAAATTTCTCTTCTTTTTATTGCTTCAAATTGTAACTTGGTTGCTATAACATGGTTACTATAATGTAAAACGTTTCCTCCAAGCTTTTATTCAATAAATTCAATACCACTGTCAGTTACCCTTGTTTGTTGATAATAATTTCCTGCAATAACAACTGATCCAATTGGATATGACTATTGATCAACATCTATAGTTCCTTCTAGCAACTTGTGTTTTTCTTTTGTGCATCTTAAAAGATAATAGTCCACATTCCGCATTATCCTGTAAGGCTTGAACTACAAAAATACCTCCTGCATGTATATAAAAATATAGATAAATATAAATTAATTTTAAAATGAATATACATGTATATTAATTTATACATATGTACTATAATATATGCACACAAGCCTATCATAACTAAATTAGAAATGTGCTCAGAATTAGTTGAATATACAGGATCATGAATGTCAATGTCAATGTCAACATCTTCAAAAGGAGGCTTTCTAACTATCTCTTTCAAATCCCAATGTGAAACATATCCATTCACAATATTTTCACATGCACTCACTAGATTGTCCTTAATGCAATCATCACAAAAATATGTTTTCTCTCTTACTTTAATTACTGGAGTTTAATGATTTCCTATAGTCATCACTTGATGCAAACTTCTAATACCAGGGATCATTTGACAATTGTAAGGATTAGATAGATCGATATTTGTTACAAATACATTAAAAATAATTGTCATATTTCAAAGTATTTATATATAATATAAAACTGAACAATTTGAAAATACATTAAAAAATAAATATAACTTAGAACTCACCTTTCACTTCCCAAAACTAACGCTTATTGTATTTAGTATCTTGAGTAGCAAAATGAACTTTGCACCATTCAACAATTTGATTTGCACTCTCTATACTATTCTCTATATATACATACAATATGCATATATAAAAAATTTGAAAATATATATGCTACTAGTATTAAACATGCACATTAAATGCATATATTTACCTGCAAGTTCATGTTGTCAAAAAGCACACTTTATACATGCTCCTACTTTATCATGCTCCCCTTTTCTGTGTCCACTTTCAAAGAAATTCCATAAAAACCTAACATTGGTTCTAGCATGTTGCATTGCTAACCAATTAAATGCTTTTGTAGATTTGAATTGTCCTATGAACATGAAACATGATAAGTATCTACAATTATTTATGTACATGTATCAAACTGAAATAGGCATGTACAAATAAATATAATTTAAAATAAAGTTAAATAAATGTGTAAGTTCATGTATACTAACTTGCACATCCATCAAACCAAATCTAGTGCTCTAAAACATTTATTCCATAAATTTTGAGATCTTCAGAGAACATTGCAAAATAATGAACCACATAACTCCTATCATGAACTCTATCATCACTAATATAGAAATGAAACTCTTTGATGATGATGTATTCATTTTCATCCAACCTTTCTATTTGATCCACCTCAATTTGTGCATGTGTATAGGTCACTTGCACAAATATTACAACTTGTTCAGAATGATAATATTGCTCTTGAAGCTCTATTTGAGGTGCAATTGTATAATTCTCAGAAAAATCTACAACTGAAAGTATACAACTAGGTGGAAAACAATTTTTGGAATCATGAAACTATTATCTTTCCATCGTGCACCATGAAAATGTTGGATATGTGGAAATATCAATGAACAAAACTTGGTCATAAACTCATCATAATGCAATTCCCTCTCCTTCAATACAATTTTTCTGGATTCATCTCTTTTCTTATTTTGGTATGTCTCATATTCATATCTCATCCATGAGACTGGTGTGGATTCATTAATATTCTTAATTTGTATTTTAGAAAATTTGTGTAAATCTCCACAATCTTCACACTAATTTTTGATGCATTGCACTTTGAACTCATCTGAATCTTCTAATTTATCACATAATATGGACTTCAAAAATTGTGTTGTACTACTAGGGATGACCAAATTAGGATCAAGTACTGCCAAAATTTTTTTATATGATTGCAAGTGTAGACCAAATTCAACATGATTTTGACAACAACAAGTTTCACACATCTTATTTATGTGTACAAAGGAAGGATGCAAAATCTCAAACATTCTCTGACACATTTTGACATTTGAAAATTATTTCTTGAATGTTAGAAATAATTCACTTTGAGTTATATCTATGAAATGTTTTGGATGTTCAATTTTGGTCCTTTTCTCTTGATCTTTAATTTTTATAGTATCATGCCTATTGGAAAAAACACAAGAATGTGTGGTCCAAAATTCAATAACTTGTCTTTTCACATATTTAGAAATTCTGTCTTTTTGAGGAACTCTACAAATATTCACCCAGTTATTCTCAATGTTATCATCTAGCTTATTTCTCCTATTGATGTATCTCTAGATAGTTCTTCCAGATATATTTATTACATTATAAATTGGACATACCTATTTTCTATGTGTTAATTTTCTACTAGATATAGTAGTAATCAATTCTCTACGTGCATTACTCAAATCACCTCCTCAAGTTGTGTTGTCAATTTTGTTATAAGCATTTTGCAAGTTTTCAACTATTGTTTTATTAATATTATGTGCATGGTTTTTCCTATTATCAACACCCAACAACTCTAAAATAGGTCTCATATCTTTTCTCCTAAATAACTTGACAAATAATTGTGCCTATCCAAATATACTTTTATCTTTGAAATATTCATCCCACATGTTCTGACAATGCTTTCTAATAGTATTATCATTTATCAAATATTTAGATGGAATTTGGTTAAAAAGTAGTTTCTCATCCAAATCCATCAAATTTGTTATGCCTTCTAATTTGTTTCTATTAGTAGAACTGCCAATTTCTTCCTCTTCATTACTTTCATTCGCTTCATGAATCTCATCCTGTTCAGGAATTTTAGTAGGTTGGTTTTGGTTATGTTTAGTATGACCTTTCATTTTGTCATCTCTTTTCCTATCATATTTTCTTGATCTTTTCCTTTTACTACCCATTGAATACTTTTATCTATAGAAAAAATATTTTAGATATTGAATACTAAATATGAGCTAATGCTTCAATTTAGAATGCATAAAAATAAAAATAAGTAGACAGGAAAAAATATGTTAAAAATATATGATCCTTTTTTATTTTGAGGATTTCTATGAAATAATTGCTGAAAATAACTTCAAAAATCAGTCTTCCAAAAATGCTCTTCTACTTTTCGTTGTTTTCTATATTTATTAAAATAAAGAAAACACAAATCTTGTTTGTTACATGAAATAACTTGAAACTAACTTATTTTATACTTGAAACTATCAAACTAACCACTTGTGGTGAGTTGGTCCAACAAGAGTTCTAGCCGAAACCCTTTTGTCCAAAATGGTTTCGGCCAGAGCTACCTATGTGGCATCCTAGGTGGTAGCTACACAAGAAAAAATAAGAACTTCTACAAACTTCTCACTCTGAAGGCCAATTTGACCTACTAAATTGAAGTTTTTTAAAAAACTAAAAATATAGTTTTGTAGGTCTCAGATTCAAGATTATGATCACATAATTTTTTTGTTATTTTGATTATGGATAGTATGTCATAATTTGAAAATATTATAAATAGGTATTTTAAGATTATATTCAAAAATAAGAAAAAAATAGTAAACCATGTTCAAAAATTATTATTTCTTAATGTTGTACTATAGAAGAGAGTCTTCTTTAAGAATATGTAATTTTTTCTAAAACATATGTAGATTTGATAGAAAAAGTTTGACGGGAGAAAAAAATTGTCAATTTCTAATAACTTTGACTCTTACCAGTTATAACTTGAAAAATATTAGCCGAATTTCAATTTTTCTTTTTTGGTGCACAAGGTATACATGTTGGCTCTAACATATTCAAAAATTAGAAAAAAATATGAATATTTGCATATATTTGTTTGACAAGAAAAAAACTCTATATTTTCATCATTTTAAAAAAATTAAAAAATAGACTTTAAAATTTTAAAAATAGATAAAATATTGACTCAATATTTTTTAAAAAGATTATAGACATAAACTTCATCTAATTTTACACACTTCATTAGTTTACATCATCTTCAAATTCTAAGTAGAAATGCCAC
The DNA here is from genome assembly GCA_028749045.1 of Cupressus sempervirens. NCBI lineage: Eukaryota > Viridiplantae > Streptophyta > Pinopsida > Cupressales > Cupressaceae > Cupressus > Cupressus sempervirens. The sequence goes on along the minus strand of CM053793.1, from coordinate 514,946,094 downwards.
TTTTATGTCATTAAAGTTGAAGACTTTAAATTATGATATCACTTCTCCTTTATAAAAGGTGACATAGGTTTGTGCTTTTACCCTTGGACAGTTTCCACTAACATGACTAGTCTTGAGACAACTGAAGCATGTAGTCACACTCAACCATCTATTGAAGTTGCCTTTGAAATGTGTTTTAATGCAATTCTCAAGAACATCTCCATATTATTGACAATAATGACAACTATAGCTTGTATTGTAATCCCAATCATAGAATTTTCCATTTTCTTGTACCTCTATCTGCTTGTTTTATGTCCACTTGGCATTAGATCTACATTCATAATCTTTTTGTCCATACTTCTAAAAAATATGGTAGTATCATTCAAATCTTGGAGTGCTCATGGTCTTGGTCCTACATTCATGTGCCAAATGTCCTTTCTTGTTGCACTTATCACATTAACCCTTGAATTTCTAGTTAGGATGTTGATTTGAATTGTTGCTCTTGCAAAGATTTTTTGTATGACCTAGCTTTCCACAATTATGACATATGAGTTTGTAGTTCTTACCTTTGTTGTTTCTTTGTTCACAAATTTTTATATTACTCTCCATCCTTAGTACTAGTGCACTCCAATCCAATTGTATCATTTTTAGGTCTTAGAGATCTCATTGGTTTCTCATGTTTGATGGCATCACTAGGTTTTTTGAAACTTTCAACAAATCCCTTTTCTTGTCTCAATTCATTCCTCAATTGATCATTTTGTAACTTTAAGTTTGTGATCTTAATATCGTTTCCATTCAATATATTGGTTTCAATCATCAATTGATTCATTGTATCTAGCTGCATGTTAGCAATATTTTGCACATCTAATCCTTCTCTTCCAATATGTTGGTTAGTGTTCTTTTTTCATCTTCAAACATGATTTTTTCTTCCTTAGCTTTCTTTTTTTGTTTGGTCACCTCACATAGTAATATCGACTGGACTTATTGTTCTATCTTAAGATTTATGACCTCTTCATTTAGGGCATTGTTCTTTTCCATTAGATCTATAATTGCTACATCAAACTTGCTTGAGTTTCCATTCTCAAAAAATTAATTAGTGCTTTCCTCTTGGTAATGATTGTCATTTAACTCAATAGCTAATTCCTTTCTTATCTTCAATAAAAGTTGTAGTTTATCTCTTGCCTCTTTGAGTTGATGTAGGGCAAACTATACTTCAATCTTCTAGTTCTTAATAACCATTCCAAACTTGTAGAATTCCATCTTCAAGATATTTCCTCCAAATTTGTCAAGATTTCCTTTTTAGACAATCAATCTCTAACACCAATTGTTGGAAATAAAAATAGGAAAGCAAACTCTGAGAGGGGGGGGAGTGAATCAACACTTTAAAAATTTAACCATAAAACATTCACCACACATGCTTCTCATAATTTAGCATGTAAACTAAAATAGCTATCTACACATTTTCATCCATAGCATGAAATAAATAACACATGACAGAATAAATTTGTTACCCAAAACCCCTCTCATGAGAAGGTAAACTTGGGGTGGGATGATACCCACAAATCTTCACTACTACAACTGTAAGTGTAGCCAATTAAGGTTACAATAATTTTGACCAAAAACTATGATGTACCCTATGAGGGCCATTCCCTATTAAAGACTTACAAAGACTATTAGGTATCACCCCATTAAATGATTTCAACATCCTACTAAAAGTGTGCCTTGCTATATGACCTAAACTTACAATACAACAAGTGCTCAGTTAAAATATTTACACAATTCTATTAAGACTACTCTATTAGGAGATTTTCTCTATATCACCTATTTAAATGATTCAACACCATAATCCTTCAGTTAGCACTCTATTGCTAGATGTAAGATATTCTCTTTCCTAATGAATCCTTGATCCTTCTAATCAAATATATCTCCTCTACCCTCTCTCTTCTTCCCTCCATTCTCACTAACTAATTCTACAATTTAGATCACTGTCACAACCTCCATAGCCATCATGAATGATCTCTCTACACTTAGCATTCATCTCCTTCTACTCCTTTCACATTCAAACACACTTTAGGGTTTTCCTCCTTAAGTAAATATGGGTGGGCTAGGTTTAGGTAAGAATCAATGATTGATGTTGATCCATATTACTACTTTAAAATCCCTTAATTTCATTGGTCACGTCTACTACATAGGGATTTGAAATATACCTCCATACATATGTTATAGATTTGTAAAACAATCTTTAAGTGAGCTCAAATATGGTTTACATAGAAGTTTGTGCAATTACAAACACCTATGTCCAAAATTGTTCACTTGTTTTCTAAAGGATCTGATGCTCGAAGATCACTACATTCTCAATGTTGTAACTTAGCTTCTAAATGGCATGACATACATTTTTTACTCGGCCCCTAAATCACTCAGCATATATAGTTTTCTTAGCTTATGAATGACTAGGCACATACTAGGTATATTGCTCAACATGTATTATCTAGCAACTAATTCTCAGCATGCTTTGATCACTTGTCTTGCACTAATTAATTAGCTTGCTCTGATCACTTGATGTGCACTATAATACTGATAGATAATGACTAATCATTTTATCACCTCCTTTTCAAAACCAATCTAAGAACATAGGAAAGAAATAGTGGTTTCATAGTTTGTAAGGATGTTTTTGTGCAATGAATATTAAGGGTAATTAGGTGAACTTTCATGAGGTTTCCATAGTCAATTAATGAATTTTTAAGGCCCAAAGAACATTAGGATGATAAAGTTTATGAATAAAACTAGGTGATTGGATTCTAAAGCCAAAATATTTATTGATAAGGTCATATGGGTGTAGATAGCCACCTCATAAACATTTATTGTTCATCCTTGAAAGGTTAGGCTTCTTGAATTTATATGGTGGTTATTATTGGTTGAGAAAGACATTATTCTACCATGAAGGCATGTAGTTCATGATGCCTCACTATAGAAAGTTTGATTGAGATAAAGTTGGATATAGTAAGATCTAATATATTCAAGAAGTCATGATGAATAAATTATGGTTGATTGGTGATAAAAATAGAGAATATGATCCCAAGAGATACATTAAAAGCATAAAAGTCAAGTATACTCATCAGTTGAACATTGAAGATGAAATTATCAGAAATTGTGATGAGCTACAAGAAGGAGACCAAAGGTTAAAGAAATGGAATGCTTTCAATAAGATAAATAATCAAGAGTTAAGTAAAGGTCTACCATGTCTTCATCTTGAACAAGATATTGAAATCCTTTGAATTGAGAATTTTATTAAATATTTTGATAATTTATAACAAGAATATATTGAGAAATAAAAATAGAATAAAGTTCTCTCCTATACCCCTTCAAACCAAAAGAAGAAAGTTGAGTTTGGAAAGTTGAATTTCTAGTTTTCTTGTTACTATATCTCATGAAGAAGGGACTATTATCCCTTTGGTGGCCTACAATGATTTACATGATGAAGGATAAAAAATAATGTAAATATTCTCAGAGAAATTGAGTAGGATAAGAATGTTGAGGCATTAGAGTCATCCCCAAAGTTTTTAGAGAAATAACATGGAAACTATGCTCAGATAATGATGATCTAATTAACACTAAAGATCAAAGGGAAGCAATTTCTCTAAAATTCATTAAACAACATAATTTCACTCAAACAAAAGGATTTAAGGAATTTTGTATTAAATATAAAATGAGGGACTTTGAGGATAGAAAGAGGGAAGGACTTGAAGGTTTTGATGAGTCTTGACATGCCTTAATTATTTAGAAAGTGTATATCACTAAAATTTTGATGTCATTTCATGTACTATGGAGGAGGTTAGAGAAATGTGTAAGAATTTTCCTAAGGGATAAATTCACCCAAGAACTAAGAAGTTAAACACAAGCACAATTGTAGATCAGAAAGAGAGTATGATTAGATTTACAATATATTCATTCAATATGCCATGCGAAAGTACACTAGGAGTGCCTGTATATAAAGGCCTTTGAGATATATCTAGAATGCCTCCTAATTAGCATCATGATAAGTCATACAACTAGGCACATGTACACCAAATATGGGTTATACTCCATTAAGCATGGAAGTAAGTGTGGTGATGAGAGGATAAGCCTACAAGGGTGTGACATGCAAATTAGTGTTGTAGACACCATGTGCTAAAATAGAGTTGTGTACTCTAGTGTTGTCAACATTACAACTCAAAAAGGTACGCAAACTCCAAAGTGTCTCACAAAATAAAATAAAAAAATAATGAAAAATAATAAAATAATGTATTGACCTAAGTAAACTTAAGTAAGTGTAAATAGTAAATACTAATTTACACCAACACCCTCCCTTAAGTACAACTTAGGGGAATGCTTGTAAGCTTACGAAAACTAGGATGAAGGTGCAGAATGGGTTCTAGCTACTAGGCCATGTTAGGTACCCATTTACATAATGAAAATGCAATCTCTCATAAAGCGAAGAAAGAGGGAAAACCTCATGGGAAAAACCCTCCCCCAAAAAGAGAGATAAATAGGGATGCATGGATGGATTGAGTAATAAGGACCCCCCCATTATGACATACATCTAGTATATACATAAGTGAAAAAGAGAAGAACTTGGCCTCATTAGAGGAATAAGTCCCCCCAATAATAAAGAAGAGGAAGAGAGACAAGGTAGTCAACCTACCCAAATGAAGAATGCCTAATAATGAAAGCCACTCTAAGGAAGAAGCTAGTCCAAGAATGTAGAATGCCATTCCTCCCCTCACGAAGAAACAATGCCAAAGTTACAATCCTGAAGATGTATGATGGCCCTAAAACCTACTCAAGTATCCTTATGTTGATGCTAATGTTCACCCCTTCCATATGTGCTAAAAAAAATGAATGCAAATCTGGCAAGGATGTCTGTTGAACCTATTCCAATGAACCATCTATCTCCTCAACTAAGAAAGAGACCTTTGAAAACTACTATACATAAGGATCCACAATCATGCCAACCTATAAAGATTAATCATGTAGAGAATGGACATGGGGGTCAGAGTGAGCCCTCGAAACAACTATAGAAGGATCATCGTCATCAATGAGAAGATGTAAGTCCTCAAGTCCACCTCCCAAGTCAATTGAAGCTAGAGCTAGAAGATGACGCATACCATGCTATGTTGGACCTTTCATTGTGGCAATGTAAGCATGTGTATTGGACTGATGATGTGACCTCTCACCACAATTTTTGATAGAACCTTGCGTGTCTAAATTTTTTGAGGCATTATTGCTTGTGTCACTATTAGTTTCCACTGTGTATGATGTTTGGATAGGAGTAGAGGATAAGCTAGGTGAAATTTCCTCAAAGTGAACATCCTTCTCCACAAAATTCTCATGTCTCTTTGGATCCATTAGTCTATATGCCTTAGCATTGTCTTCATAACCAATGAAGGTACAAGGCCTAGGTATTGGTGCCTTGAAATCCCTAGAAGATAGGTTTGCCCATGATGGACAACTGAAGACTTTGAAGTGACTCACAACTAGTTTTTTGCCACACCATGCCTCAAAAAGAGTCTTCCTATCTAAGGCATTATGAGGAGACCTATTAAGTATGTGAGTAGCACTACTAATTGCTTTGACTTCTAATCTAGGATCGAGAGACTTGGCTTTTATCATGCAAATTTTGAGACTCCTAATCCGTATCATTGCAACATCTATCTTATGTAGATTGAATGTTGGTGGGTCCTAAAGATCAATCCCCTTAATTTTGCAACAGTGCTTAAGTCATTTGTCTACATATTTGTTCTCATTGTCCACCCTTAATACCTTGATGGGTTTCCTAGATTTGTGTTGAACATGAGTCTTGAAGGCTTGAAGCTTATGAATTACTTCACTCTTGTGATGAAGTAGACCCAAGTGAATCTTGAAAAGTCATCAACAAATGTGAGGATGTAGAGGCCTTGGCTAACTGAAGTCACTGCAAAGGGTCCTGCTAAAACCATGTGAACTAGCTAAAGAACAACTAGAGCTCCAGAAGACTTCCCTTTATCATACTTCTCCTTGAGATTCATATCCACTAAACATGATGAACACTCTCCCTTAGAAAATTTGATGTTAGGTAGACCTTTGACCATAAGTTTTGAGCAAAGTTGCTGAAAAGAGTAGAAGTCAAGGTGACAGCCTCTTGTCATCATTGACTTTCCCAACTACAACCAATGAATCATCTCTAAGACTATGCACCATCACTGAATCTAGAAGGAACTCAAATTTTTGACCATCTCCAAGGTGACTGATTTGATAAACTAAGAGGAGATTGGAGCTTAGGTTTGGAATGTAGAGAACATCTCTAAATTCCCCATTTTCCATTTCTACATGTCCTTTCCCTTCAACTTCCATTTTAGTATCATCTCCCATGAAGATGTGCGGTACCTTTGACTACTTCAATGAAGAAAAGTCTTCCTTTCAAGAACCCATATGGTAAGAGGCACCTGAGTTAAGTATCCATTCTGAAGAAGAACTCATTTTTTCCATAAGAGCTTGCCCTTTACCCTTTGAAGAGGTTGGAGTAGAATCTTTGGAAGTGCCTAGCACTTGAATGTTTTTCTTCCTAAGTAGGTTTTCCAACTCATCGATTCTTTTAGTCTTCCAATGATGCTCATCATGATTTGGCTTTCTGCAGTATGCATAAAATAGTTTGTCATTCTTTTCATTACTTCCCTTCTTGTTGGAAGAAGAATTTCCTTATTGAGAGGAGGATTTTTGTGTCTTAGATTATGTTTTCTACTTCCACTACTTCTTCTTATTGTTGCCTTTCCCTCCTTGACTTGATTGGTTCTCATCACTAGCCACCAAGGCTTTGGTCTTTGATGACTTGAGAAGTCCTAAATCCATCAAGTGAGATTGTTCAACAATCAACATTTTTGTGAATGCATCAAGTGAAGGTTTTTGGTAAGCAGATCCCATGGTCAACCTATGAGTATTGAAACTCAAAATAAAGGAATCATACTCTAAAGGAAACCTCTTTAGGATGTGATGAATCAACTTGTAATCCTTTGTAGGATTTCTACAATCTTTAAGAAGTGTCCTATACTCATTGGCTTTGTTGATGTAATCCTGAATTGTGTCAAAGTTCTTTAGATCCAGGAGAAATAGATCATCCTCAATCTGAAATCCCTTTTCTTCATACACCTTACCATACAATGCTACAAGTTTATCCCAAGCTTCTTTGGATTATTTACAACTAGAAATGTGAAAGGAGAGATCTATATGAACATAACTCCTAATAGCTCCTAAAGCTTGTTGGTCTTGTCTTTGCCATTCAATGAGTTCTTTAGCATTAGTAGGTTTGGTAATTGTACCATCAACATAAAGACTATATCCTTTTTCCATTAATCTATTCCATGAAATATCTTTCCATGTAGAATAATTACATGAAGTTAGAGGTGGAAATTTAAAACCCATGATATAGAAATGAAAAGGAGCACAAAAGAGAGACACAAGAGCACAATACACCCCCCCCCCCCTTTTCACTCAATCAAAAGACCCCCCCGAAAAAGATGCTTTTGGCACTTTATAAGTAGTGCGTGTACAATGGGTCACTTGTCAAAATGAACAAAGTGGAATTTCTAATTTTGATTGTAAAACTATATTTTGAGGCCTAAATCTATCACTAAGGACTATATCTTAGATATACAACAATTCTAAAAAAGAATCAAAGCTTTATAATGCAGAAAAAGTCCTAATTCTAAAAGTTAGAAATTTGTCTACACAACCCTATAAGTTGACTTCAGATCTAGAAAGTAGAAAAAAAAATGCACTTTCAAAAAAAAATGAACCTAAATAGGTGACTAGATGAGCATGTATGGAGCATTTAAAGTTGCAAAATGTAGGATTATGTAGGTACAATCACCAAAAAATGCAATTTTTGCAAAATACTTGCACCAAAACTAGAAAAAAACACCACCACTATAAAATTTAGGAAATTCTACCCAATTTCAAAAATAATTACACCTAAATCAAAGTTTGGATGTCCAAGTTATGGGCTCACAAAGTTAGGCTACCAAATTAAAAAGCAATCTGGAGATGGGTCAGGAAGAAAAACTACTTGATTAAATCTGATGGTTAAATGACTATCATAGTAGTTATAAAATGACTAGGTTTGATAGTCAAATTGCCATCAAATTTAACCTTATGACTGGCTAACATCAGCAAAAAATGAGCCTCCTGCTAACATGTCAGATGACTAGGCGTATAAACTTTGACATGTATATTGTATAGATTTTTCCACATGTCTAATGACATGTCATGGTACTTGTAGGATGCTAATGTGTTAATCCAAGTGTCTTTCCACAACGTAGTTGACTATTGGTGGGCTTCAACTGAGTTTGCAAAAAAATTCATGTGTGCTAGTACACAGGTCCACATGGGAAAATGGGGCAAAGCCACATGTACATCATGTTGTAGGAGTATATTCTACTGTATGCCATAAATTCTTTAGTAGATGAGAAAAAATTGCCAAAAAATGTTGGATGCGGTCTGGGAAGACTTCTCCAACTATCAAAATATGTTTGTAGATGCGAGAATATCCATGCCAAAGAATCAGTGCCATCAAAATTTTATGCCACAGTAAAGAAAAAAACAAAGATGCTAGAGAATATTATAATTACTATGTGAGGATTTATAGTCACCAAAAAAATGTCACCACGTGCCAGAGAGTTATACCACAGCTAGAAACACAACAGTAGTCACCATCAAACTTTGTATGGTGGAAAATCGAGGTCCGATCATTGAAAATCATGCATTGACATAGGGATGACTATGGATGCCAAAATTTAAGTGGGTTTATGCCACATTGAGCACACAAAGAGTCCCAATTCAATTTAAATAAAGAACTACCTAGGCAATAGGTAACCCCACCTAGTAGCGGTTAGGTTGTATGCCACTGAGTTGGGATGTTGTAGAGTCCACTAGTAGTGGGGAATATAGCTGATGGTTTACTTGCTAGATTTGTAAGGTGTGCCCACCAAATGTCCCCTATGGAATAATTTTTTTTTGTTAGGTGCCCTTCACAAAAGTTTTTTGTGAATTCTAATGAAAATATGATGGAAATACAAAGAAATAAAATGCAAATCTGAATAAATCAATTAAATTTGCAAAAAAAAAAAGCATATCTGATCTGAAAATTGAGGCCTTCGAGGTCCAATTCATAAAAAATGTTTGCCTCATGATTGACATTGGGCCAAGGTAGCTGAGTTTATAGTCAATTTTCACTGAATCAACATTCTGGATGTAATGGCAAGGTTAGATCTAGCTCTAGACACTCCCAATTTTTGTAGTACTCTAGATTTGAGCTGAGGTGCTAAAGAAACAATTTTCTCAAATGGATATGTGATGAGAAAATCTCCAAGAGCTTTGATACCATGTAAGAACTTGCCTAAGGGAAAAATTCACCTGGGAACTAAGAACTAAAACACAAGCAAAACTATAGACCAAAATGAGAGAGTATGATCAGAATGATGATATATTCGTTCAATATGCCATGTGAAAGTACACTAGGAGTGCCTGTATATAAAGGCCTTTGAGATAAATCTAGAATGCCTTGTAATCAGCATCATGATAAGTCATACAACTAGGCACATGTACACTAGATATGGGTTATCCTCCATTAAGCACAAAAGTAAGTGCAGTAATGAGGGGATAAGCCTACGAGGGTGTGACATGCAAATTAGTGTTGTAGAAACCATGTGCTAAAATGGAGTTGCATATTCCAATGTTGTCAACATGACAACTCAAAAATGTGCACAAACTCTTAAGTGTCTCACAAAATGAAATAATAAAATAATGCATTAACCAAAGTAAACTTAAGTAAGTATAAATAGTAAATACTAATTTACACCAACAAAATGGTAAAACAAAGTAACATCATAATCTTTCCTAGTTTAAGATTAAATGAGTTTTTTTACTAGATTAATTGAGGAAGAAAGAAGATTTAACATTTGTGTCAAAATTTGAATCCTTGGACAAAGGAGAAGGGATAGGGTATGACCCTAAAACATAAACCCTTGTCTCCTTGGTTATATTCAAAGGAAATAAACCTAAAATGATTGACATATATAAGGAGAAGAAGGGATGGTCCTAGTGTAAACTATAGATAATACAACCCATGTGCTTGTTACATCATAGCTAATACATTAGTCTATACTTAATCAAGCTCAAACTAAAAATATGAAATAAACCATCATATAATTGTAACAGAGATAAATAGACATGAATTCTATGATAAATAAAATGCATGTGAAAACTAGGAGGTTTGAAAAGAACTACATGACTTAAAATCTTCTAGAAATACTTAGACTATTATTGTTCAAAAAGTTGTAGAAGTTGATAGTAAGGAAAGCCAGATAAAGGGCCAATATAAAGAGAGAGAAATGAACATTAATGCTATGATAAATAAAATGCATGTGAAAACTATGAGGTTGGAAAAACAACTACATTACTTAAAATCTACTAGAAATACTCAGACTATTGTGGTTCATAAATTTCTAGAAATTTATGTTAAAGAAAGCTAGGACAAAGATGCAATCTATAAGGTTGATCATAAAGACTTCCCTTTTAAGGAATTAGAAAATATTCTTTTCTACAAGGTAAATCTTATAGTTCCTCAACATGATGATGTGTTCAAAGGGTTTCATAGCATATCTAATATGTTGGCTTTGTTTGCTAAGGGAAATATTAGAATATTTAGTCCACCAATATAACTAAGAGGGGTAGGGTGGGGGCGGGGGGTGGGGGAGGGGGTGCACTAAATCAGTTATCCAACTATTATTACAATTATCCACCTATTAATCCTTAACTATATGAGAAATATAATCAGTAACCATCACAAGATACTCATACACAATGATAGATATATATTAGCTAGGGAAATTCATGATTAGAGGGAAAACCTTGGTGGGGATGGTACCCACAAAATGATGTATTAGTATAAATATTCCTTGTTAGAGGATGTACCTTAGTAGGAGTCAATGAAATCCATTCACTATATATCAATCCCTAAATTAGGACACTTTGAATCTTTGATAGGAGATTCCAACCTTGTTAGGCATTGTGCCAACCTTTTTAGGAGTTGTAGAAGGTTGATGGACCCACTATCCAAAAAAATTCAAGCAAAAGATCAAGGAACCCATTATCCAAATGATCTCTGTACTATTCCTTGCAAAATAATAGAGTTAAATTATACTTGTACTTCCTCTTCCTCTATCCAGTAAGCTAGACTACTCTACTTCTTGAGATCTCAGCACTAGATCACCAATTTTGTATCCAATAGTCCCTTGGATCTATTACTCTCATTTACTAAACATTATTCTCTTGCTGAAACTTCTTCATACTTCATACATGTTTGTAGTCAAGGAAAATACATATTAATTTATACCAAGCCCTCCACAATTCCTTGATCCATCCTTGAGGATTTCCCACTTAATTATAATAGGACCACATTAAGATAATTAAATATTTTGGAACCATATGGCACTATCAACTCAATGTCTTTACAACTTCTCACACATGTGACTCCAAACTTTGTGATCTCACTGATATCATCATCAAACTATCCTCAATTATTCTCTAACCTTGCATAACTTAATTCTATCTCTATTAGGAGATACAATCCATTCATCAAAAACTTCTTTGTAGATACTCTTTGTATGTACTATTCTCTATAAATCTCACATATCTTATACATGACTTTGGCTTACTTTACATGCACTTAATCCTATTATTAGGACATAGTGTAGAATATGTCCTTAACCATGCTTCACCTAAACATCAAACCTCTATTCATATAACCATGATTTTTTTTTTCTACTCTACTAGTGTTTACAAAAACCATACAATGTTGTCATCAATGCAGAACATAGTCATGAATGCAACATGTGAATCATGCTAGATGCTCACCAATGCTTAAGATACTCCTCAAAAGGAATACCATCAACATTCTTGCTAATAGTCTCCCCCTTTGGCATTAATGGTAACATAGATGAAAAATATCTAACTTCCAAGATTACCAAAACAATGCTCTACTATTGTTGTTGTTCTCATATTTTTAAATCTTCTTCATCAATCAAATCTGAAATCCTCTGATAAAGTGCTCCATTATGTAGCTTTTAGGATTGGCATCAATTGTTCACACACTAAACAACTTTTATCTTCTCACCCATTCAATTTTTCTACTTATTTCCATAAGAGATCTCAATCTCTCCCTCATTTATCAATATGTACTTATCTTCCCCTTTGGCATTAATAACTCTTCATGCTATGTATCTCCCTTATGTATTCATTCTTCTTTTTCACATGAATGTTCCTAAATCTCCCTAATAAAGATATGGTCATCTCTCCCATTAGGAATTCTTTTACACATCTCCCTCATTGGTATATATGGAGATGTTTTTCACATGTACACATCTCCCCCATTGAAATCAATGATAAATGAATCATTATGTCAAGTATCTACTCCAAGTCTTCAACTAGCTCAAGTGTCCAAAGACACTATTCAAGACCTATTATGAGGAGTCTTGAATGCATCATCTCATTTCAAACACTCCTCCATATAGGAAGCATCAATATTTTGTCTAGTCAAACAATAGTGCTCTATAACATTGTCTTGATGCAATCTCTATATTGTCTATTCTAAAGTAGGTAGAGGCATAACACCAAGCATACATCTCTAGTAATGAAATGTGTCTTTAGGAAAGGGCTTCATAAATATATATGAAATTTGTTCTTTAATACTAACATATTATAATTTTATCTCTTTCTTTGCAACCTTCTCTCTCAAGATATGACACTTAATAGATATATGATTAGTCATAGAATGTAATACTAGATTCTTAGACACTTAATGTACTTGTGTTATCATAATATATGATAACAATTTCTAAAAATTCTATCCCAATATCCTTTAGCATTCATTTCATCCACATGAATTGATTATAATTGTTTGCTACTACTACATATTCTGCTTCAGGTGTGCTTTGTGAAATATAATATTATTTCTTGCTTAGCCAAGAAACCAATCTTCCTCCTAAGAAAAATGCTCCACCACTAGTGCTTAAAATATCATCCATACTATTTGCCCAATCCATATCAATATAAGAACATAGAATGAAATCACTTGATCTATCATACCATATCCCATTATAATCAAATATTTCCTTAAAATATCTAAATATCCTCTTTAGTGATGCATAATGATACTCCTTATGATTAGCTCGAAATCTAGCAATAATCTCAACTACATTTTCTATATCAGGTCTAGTGCATGTTAGATATTGCAAACCTCTAATTATTGATCTTTATTTTGTCTCTTCACTAGGTGTCTCATGTTTGCTAGATAACCTGTGAATAGTTATTCTTGGTGTACTAAAAGGGTTACAACTTTCTAAGTTGAATATATTCAACAAGTATGTGAAATACTTAGCTTGTGATATGAAAATTTCATCATTGCTTGCACAATCTACAAACCTAGAAAGAACTTCATCTCTCCTATCATACTTATTTCAAATGTATTCTTCATTTCTTTAGAAAACTTATCACTTGCTTCATGATTTCCTCCAAATATGATGTCATCAAAAAATATCAATATTATCAAAAAATGATTCTCAAATTGTTTCAAATACAAGTTACTATTTTTCATACCTTTAGCAAATCTAGGCTTTTCCAAGTACTTGTCCAATCTTGCATACTAGGTTCTAGGTGCTTGCTTTAGACCATATAGAGATTTCTTCAATCAGTATACCATATTCTTTTCTTCCTTCAAAGGAGATTCTTTAGGCTATTGAATGTATACCTCTTCATCAAGTTATCCATTTAAAAAGGCTGATTTGATATCCATGTGAGACACTTTGAACTTCTTATTTTTTGCATAAGCCAAAAAAAATCTCACTAATTCCATTTTGGCTACAAGGGCATATGTTTCCACATAATCTATTCCTTCTTGTTGTGAATAGCCTTTGCATACTAGTCCAGCTTTTTTTTTCACAACTTCATCTTGTTCATTCACCTTGTTTCTAAAAACCCATGTAGTTCCTATAATATTCTTCTCTTTAGGCCTTGGAGCCAATTCCCATGTGTCATTCTTCACAATATAATCTATTTCTTCCTTCATTGCTTGAATTCATTGATCATCCTTCCATGCCTCATCTACAGTCTTAGGTTCAAATTGAGAAATTAGACATAACTCCTCATTCACTCTATTTCTTGTCATTACTCCTTTATATTTAATTCCAATTATCTATTTAATAGGGTGATTCTTTGTTAGGTTATTGATAGGTGTAGGAGTTACTATCTCAACTCTTATCTCTTCTCTTGGTGCAAATCTATATTCTCCTCTTTTCTCAATAATTTACACATCATTCTACAAGTCATTATTAGTCTTAAAGAAAACTTCTAGATTCTCTCTAACAATTCTTGGATTGTCCTCTTCTTCATTAGAGTTATAGTCCATGATCCTTTCTTTATGCCCAAATGTTTCATCAGCTTTTACATTTGCACAATCAATAATTGTCTTAGTTCTATGATTGAAACATCTATAATAATTTTTTTTAATGAATAACCAAGGAACATACATTTATCACTTCTTTGATAAAAATTACCAGCATCGTGATCTCTCTTTGTGTAACACTTTCTTCTAAAATTTTTGAAATACCTTATTGAGGGTTTATGACCAAACCACTATTCATAAGGAGTCTTGTTCGTACATTTTCTAACTAGGACTTTGTTCAAGGTGTATATTGTTGTATTCACAACCTCTCTCCAAAATTTCTTGGATACATCATTCTCAAACATTATTTCTCTTATTGCCTCTGATACTAATCCATTTCTTCTTTCTTATATCTCATTCTTCTTAGGGGTCTTGGATGATGATAACTATCTTTGAATCCCATTTTCTTCACAAAACATGTTGAAATGTCTAGAATTAAACTCTCCACCTCTATCTAATTTGAAAATTTTAATCTTAACACCAAAGTCGTTCTCAACTCAATTCTTAATATCTTGAGCAATCTCTAGCTTCTTTGTGGTAGCAAACTTCTTGGTGGGAAATGATACCTTCTTCTTCTTAGCCATGATACATTCTTTGTAAAAAAAAAATTAGTAGGCTTCATGATCTTAGATAAATCTTTGAATACAAATGTACTACTATCCTTTACAATATTATGAAAATTTATGTGACAAAAAAATTTTATTCCATAACCAATTTTTATCCACATTCACAACCAAACATGTTATCTTAATAGGATTCAATTGAAACACAATACCTCTAGGTCTTGAACATGTTCCAATCAGCTTTCCATCCTTGTCTTTGATAATAAAATTATTCTCTATGAATTGAAAGTGATAACCTTTATCCACCAACTATCGAACACTCAAAAATTTATGCTTTAAACCATCAACAAAGTAAACATCATCAGTATTAGTCTTTCCATCAATACTAATAGATCCTATCCCTATAATATGATAGGTCACATTGTTACCAACTTTCACAATACCTCCATCATGATTTCTAAATTTAAAAAACTTGTTCATATCACTAGTAATATGATAAAAACATCTAGTTTCTATTATCCAAACATATTTATTTTCAATTTGGGAAACTAGCGCTTCTTTTTTCTAATTTCTTTATCTAGCTCATCATCACTTTCACTCTTAACTCTTTCCTCGAATTCATTATCTTCATTTGCATACAAACAATCTTTAGGTCCTCTAGGCTTAAATATTTTCTTATACTTTTTCTCTCTTTTAGGAAACTTAGATGTATAATGACCAAATTCATTACAAGTCCAACATTTAAAGACTCTCTTACTACCTGGTTCTCTTCTTACAAACAAGGCTATACCTTCTTCAATCTTTCTATCTTTTTCAAATATGGTTCTACTACTCCTAGAAAAATCCCCATGGGTGCTTGTACTTCTAGATAGGAATGGAAAAAAACTTAAGGAAATAAAATATGTCTCCACTCTAGTTAATTCTCTTTATTGTCTCAAACTTTCCCCTATTACATCCAATCTTCAGAGCAAATTTTCCTAGGTAAACTTCTTGGTATAGGGTACTAGTGGCTCAATCACCCATGCTACATTCTTGAATGGTGGTGTCAATATTTTAAAACTATTCCATACATTCTCATCTTCTTCTTTGGATCCACCATATGATTTTATTCTATCAATAATCTAAGATATCCTACCAACATATCTTCTCACAAATTCATCTTATAACATTATTGCATCTTGAAACATGAATATCTAGTTCTATAATCTCACTCCTTTTGTACATTTATCTCCTTAAAAAGTAAATTCTAAAGCTTTCCAAATATTATGAGATGTTTCTAATGATGTTACCTAAATATATCGACTATATTCATTTTCAGGAAGACCTCCCAACAAGGCTTATCTCACTCAGATATTGCACATAAATAGATCTCTCTCTACTTCACTACATTCCTTAAGTTTTCCTTCTCCCACAATTGTTTTGTTATCCTTTGTCAAAAGTAAATATCATAGACCCATAAATAGAAGAGGATTCTTCATCTTTTCTTTCCATCTATCATAGTTAACCTCATCAAATTTAGGACTACCCTTTCTAAAGTGACTCATCATTGATATCCCAAAATTGTTAAGCTTTCTCTTCAAGGACCTCAGGTTCTGATACCAATTTCTAGAATATATAGTACACCAATATAACTAAGAGTGGGGAGGGTTAAATAATTTATAAAATCATTATTAAAATTATCAATTTTATTAATCCTTAACCATATGAGCAATATAACTAGGAACCATAACAAGATACTCATACAAAATGACACTAGATATGTTAACTGCAGAAACCCTTGATTAGAGGGAAACCCCTATGGGGATGGTACCCACAAAATGATTTAATAATATAAATATTATTTGTTAGAGGATGGAACCTATTAGGATTCAATGAAATACATTTAGTATATATTAGTCCTTATTAGGAGACTTTGAATCCTTATTAGGAGATTCTAACCCTATTAGTGGTTGTGACAACCCTTTTAGGAGTTGTAGAAGGTAGATGAGCCAACTATCCAAATAGTTTCAACGGAAAGAACAATGAACCAAATATCCAAATGATCTCTATATTATTCTTTATAGAATAATAGATTTGAACTATACTTGTACTTCCTTTTTCTTTGTCCTTTAAACTAAACTACTCTGCTTCTTCATTCTTGACACCAAATCACCAATTTTGCATCCAATAATCCCTTGGATCACTTACCTATATTTATCAAATATTCTTCTCTTTCTCAAACTTCTTGACAATTTATACATGTTTACAATCAAGAAAAATGATTTTCTTTATACCAAGTCCTCAAAACATTCCTTGAGTCAGCCTTGAGGCTTTCCCAATTAATTATAATAGGACCACATTAAGATAATTATATATTTCACAACCACATAGCACTATCAGCTCAATACATTTATAACTTCTCACATGTGTAACTCTAGACTTTTTGTACTTGCTAACATCATCATCAGATTTCCTCTATTACTATCTAGCCTCACATAACCTAATTCTACCTCTTGTAGGAGATACCATAAATTCATCATAAACTAATTTTTAAGTACTATGTCTTTCCACATCTCTCTATAAATCTTATATATCTTATGGATGACTTCAATTCACTTTGCGTTCACTTAACCTCATCATTAGGACATAGTGTAGAATATGTCCCTAATTTTACTTCACCAAAACATCAAAGCTCTATCCATATGACCATGAGATTTTTCTGCTACTCTACCAATGTTTATGGAAACCATACTATGTTGTCATCAATGATAAACATAGCTATGAATGCAAAATGTCAATCATGTTGCATACTCACCAATTCTTAGGATAATCCCCTAAAGGAATACCATTAGCATTCATGCTAATAGGAAAATACATACTTTTAGAAATAGAAAAGAAGTGGTTCCATCAAGGTATTAGTCGAATAAACTCTTTGAAGTTACAAAACAGAATCAAGGTGATCCTATAGAAATTTAGACAAGTATTTCATGAACATTGTTATAAAGAATTTGGGTTGTATAAATCAAGAATATCAAAATTTGGAAGAAAATTTAAAGGTAATTGATGATGTTGATCATCCCTATTTTCCTATCATCAAGAATGAAGAAGGAAAAATCAAACAATTGGAAGAGTGTAGACATGGATTTTCAATGTTTTCCTAGGAATTAAGAACAAAGATTAGGTAGCATTTCTTTTCAAATGGACTCATTCCATAGAATATTAAATAAAACTAGTCTTGTGGAGGCCAAATTCACAAAATTTATGACATATATCAAAATTATTTGAGGAAAGAGATGGGTTGATCTATAAGCCTTCATTCAAAAAATCAATAAATTCATGTAGCCCATTCACTCACAAATTTCCATGTGGATCAAGGTCTACCAGAAGGTTCCAAAGAGGCTTCTAAAAAGGTAGTGGTTGTTGAATAAATGGAGGAGGCTTAAATAATTTTTTCTATTTTCAAGTATTATGTTGTTGGAAATATGAGCAGAGGGGTGAATCAGTTACTACACAATAAATCCTAGATCCCTTAGATGTCGGTAGAAAAGTAAACTCTAAAAACTAAATATTGTAACTTGGTAAATAATGAATATGCTTGAAAAATACTTAACATGAAAAACTTAAGATGTTATATGTGATTAACATTACTTTAACTTAGTTAAAAACACATAAAAGTAAATAGCATAAACACATTTGACACCAATATTTAACATGGAAACCCAATTTGGGAAAAACCACCAATTGCAACTAGTTACTACTTTTCACTCTTTTGAAGTGAGCCATATTAGAAGCCAACCCTATTAAAGGTTACAAAACACACTATTAGGTGTTACCCTCTTAGAGGATTTAATCACCCTATTAGGAGTGGCCTTGTTAAATTTCTTCAGACACTTCAATAAAAATGCCACCTTGTTAGAGGATTTACAAGTAGCTATTAAGCCAACTTTGCTAAAAGATTTAGATCATTGCTACAATGATTAGGGAGTAACAATGACATGACCTGATTTGAATGCAACTGAATTGATGATTATAGATCTCAATTCTAGCTTATATATTTGATCCTTCCTAATCGAATATATCTTTTCAGCTCCACAAGGATATTCTACTTATCCTTTTGATTCACTTCCTCTTAGCATCATCAAATCTTCCACAAATTCACTTCCTTCTAATCCTCAACTTGACCTCATATCTTTTATATTGTTAAATTAGATAGAATATAACTTGGAATAATTAATATTCATCTCCTTAGTAAGATAGAACCAACAAAAAAATCAATTGAACTCAATATGCCAAAATTAGAAAACCCTTTGTTAGCTGACCTTGCTTAATAAATACTAACTTAGAAATAATTTTTCTATGTTAACCAAGTCAACTTTGTTAACAATGCATACTCATGAAGTTCCTATAATAATTAAGTGAGCATGGTTAACATTGGTTGCATCCAACATTTCCTTCATTAACTAAGTGAGCTCAGTTAACACTCATCTTCTGCAAACTTTCCTTTGGCACCCGAGTGAACTTGGTGAAAACTATCTTCTGAACTAGGCAAACTCTAGAATGCTTGGTAAAGATAGAAAATTGTGTTTGATGCCTAAGTGAGCTTGGCATACATTGACTGATAATGATACATGACATTTTGTGTGTAGCATGAAAGACGATACATAATTTATCAATTGTTCAATAATCTCCCTCTTTGGCAAAGATGACAAAACAACATATCATAATACAATGAAATCTATGGAGCAAGAATAAACTAAGGAACATATCCTTAGTTTAATTTTGATTCTCATCCATGAGAACTCCCTCTATCAGTGTGAACTCTTTTTTCCTTTAGTTTCTTCCTTACTCAATAAACTTTTTTTAGCAACAACTTCTTCTAATAGAAAACTCTGCCTTTCATATCAGACCAAGTTCAATCTTCCTCTTCGACATCTACTCTCTTCCTCTTCAAAATATCTTTATAAAATTTATATGACAAAAAACTTCTCCCTTTTTCCAAAAAAAAAATTCTATGAGATATGATAGTATACTTCTCCCTCTTTGACATCTCATGCCAAAGATAATGCTTAGTGAATATCAATGTACCTCAAGTACTAACTCATTTTCAATATGCCCTAGTCAATATTGCACCAACTAATTGATCTTCAATCTGCTCTAGTTGACGCATCACTAAAATTTATTTAGTGAGCTTCAAAAAGGGGAATGACCCCTAGCTTACCCCTTAGATACAAAAATGCATCCTTAGCTAATGGCTTGGTGAATATGTTTTCAATTTGTTCTTTTGTGTTTACATATTCCAATCTAACTTTATCATGTACCAATTCTCTCAAGAAATTATATATTATAGAAATGTTCTATGTTTTGGTATTCGTCATTAGATTTTTTGATATATTGATTGAACTGGTGTTATCACAATAAATGACTATTGGATCCTTGATCTATATCTTCATACCTACCACAAATTGTTTGAACCAAACTATATTAGAAAAATCAAATGTTGCTGCCACATATTTCTCCTCTGTTGTGCACTGAGAGATACAATAATGTTTATTGCTTGTCTAAGACACTAGTCTTTTACCAAGAAAGAACTCTCCACCACTAGTACTTTTTCTATCATCAATAACTCATTCCCAATCAACATTCGTAAATACTTTTAAGTCCAAATCTCCTCCTATTTTGTACCATAAATTATAGTTTTTAGTACCTTTCAGATATCTCATGATTCTCTTTTTTGTCTTCATGTGATTTTTTTTTAATTTGCTAAGAATATTGCCACCATACCAATGACTAATTCAATATTAGGCCTTGTATGCACTACATATTGCAATTTTCAAATCATTGATCTATATGTGGTTCAATCTACCTCCTTCAAATCATCATTGTTAGAAAGTTTATGTCCAGTAGATATAGGAGTTTTAAATGGTCTTGAATATTCCATTCCAATTTTTTTTAGTATCTCCTTGATGTATTTAGATTGAGTAATGTAGATACCATCTATTAGAATCTGATAAGATTAATAACCCACACTAGTAAATTTAGGCTTAATTTGCAACGCAAAAAGGTCTCAATTTCGACAAGAGTACGTTGCTAAAGTGACCAAAGTCATCATCGCACAAATTTGGTCAGTTTTATGCCACATTCATTTCACGTTGGAATTTTGACTACATAAACGTGGATTTATCGACACAAATTTCGTCGAGTACTCTAGTCAACGTAAACTGTTATTTTCTCAATTTCGACGTAAACTTGCCCAATTTTTTGTCAAAGTTTTGACCAAAGATGCTTAGCTTTTGACACCAGTGCTATAGTCATGACCTAAAAGGTTGCAAATTTGGTGTCTCAATTGCGACGAATATTGGTCGCAATTGAGACCAAAATGTGTCGCAATTGAGATGCGTTGTCCCATTTTTTTTGAAAGCTTTGCTCTCATAGGAGCGTTCAAAACTACACAAAACTTGATTATAAAGCGTAATTTCTTGATGCATGAGAGTCAAGGTATCATGCACATTTCTTCCTCCACACCATTGTTTCATTCGTCAAATAATTTATTTTATACAAAACAATGGGAAGGAGGAAGAGATGTGCACGATATCTTGTTTCCACCAAGCAATTATGCTTTACAACTCAAATTTTGTGGAGTTTAGAAGGCTCCTATGAGAGCAAAGGCTTTGCAATAATTTGCATAACGCATCTAAATTTTGGTTCCTACAGGGAAGAATAAAATTAGGAAATAATTATTTATCAGGAATGAAAGCCAATAATTTCATCCATTTTTCAAATAGATAAACGTGACAAAAAAACTTACAGTCCCAATCACATCATCATAAGAGCGCATATATAACTATAACTATAACTATCTAAAAGCAACATAATTTACAAATATCCACAATTCAAATATTATCCCTTGATGTTTTCTTTAATAATGCTCCAATGTCTTAGGGCATTTAGTTCAAAACTTCAAAATTAATGCTATCAAGTTAGATTTTGTTTCATAGCCACCAAGGATAAGGTCCATAATAAGATTCAATATCTCTTCATCCATAATGTATATTAATGCTATCAAGTTAGTTGTTATATTAATAAGATTCAATATCTCTTGATCAATATACCTCTGGTTCTCGATGGAGACATGCTCCAATCAATAGGAAACATCATCATGAAGCAGGAGGTGAGGTTGAAGGATTTTATGGAGGCATTTAGAAGTTAATTACAGAGGAAGAGAATTTATCCTGGAAGAAGTTGTGGCCAAAAGAATCGCTAGAATGATTGATTGTTACATTAGAATTATCTTCATTTAACATTAAAGTTGCATGCATATTGGAATGGCTGACATCATCATTAAGTGCATTTGATGATAGCACATTTGTTTAGGATATACATAGAGAATGTCAAGAGTGTTGTTGACAACTTTTTTATTTCTTTTGCCTTTAACATTGATGACTATGTTCCAACTATTTTGGGCTAATATTTGCTTCACAAATGGCCGATGCATATGAATCTTGTGCCAATAGAATGACTTTTGTTGAAGTTAACCATAATGTATACATATATTTGTAATCATTATAGTCAGGATGACAATTGTTGCAGTTCACTTGCCCATTGAAGAGTTGATTTTTTTATGATGGCACAATAAAATATTCTAAACCATAGATTGCTTATTCTAAAAATCTTTCATCATCCTCCGAAACTGATCAATAATAATGCAATAGATTGTAGTATTAATTGTTTAAATTATTCCTACAAATGAGGAACTTAATATAATTTGATTAAGCAACCTTACATTTTGTACGTCTCCATTTTGTATTATACCTCAAACAAAAAAATGATGGTGCCATGTGATCAAGACAGCAAAAATCTCTATGGAATGTACAAACCTTGGCACTAGACTTATTCTCCATCTATGAGGCATTCAATGCTGGAGACAGAACCTTGTATCTACTCCACAAATAATGTGCTTACTAAAGTTACTGCGGCAGAAAGTTCTCATAGGTTAGTTCTAATCAGGTCTGGTGAATAATATGTGAAAACATCAATACAGCCAAGGCACTAATTTTGCCCCATTTTCCTCATGTATGAGAGCCTTGAAGAGAAGGTAAGATAAAAAGAAATTAGTTGTATGGATTAACTTAACAGTAGCAAAACTAAAGAGAAAAATTGTTGGTGGTGAACTACTTAAGCTGCAAATATAAGAAAAAGACTGGTCGCAATGTATGGGCTATCCTAAGTGGCAGAAATGGCCATAGTATAGTGAAGTTCATAGTTTTAATTAATCTAATTTGTAATTAAAAAGAAATTTCACTGTATGGAAATATGAGGGCTTTTTTTACAAACTTTTTTTCATTTATAAGAATTTTAAGAAACTTTTTTTTGTCAAATTTTAAACCAAAAGGATTGCATTGAGCTAATGTTTGAAACTCTACCAAGAGGAAATTGAATTAAGGCATCCAAATCTTAACACACTATATTATAACAATTTCATAGTTAAGAGTTGTGCTTGTAGACAACATCCAAATCTTATTTGGTGGGTGCCTCTCATATTAAATTTTAAAATTATTTTTTTCTAGTTCAACATGGAATGACCTTTCATGTTGGTTAGTCTACTAACCCTAACTCATCTCATCTAGGTCATATCAAATCTTGATAAAGGCTAGTTTGCAACAATTTAACTTCTAATAGCTAGTTTGTAAAAGTAGTTAAAATAACTTGTTAGTAATACAATTATCTTCATAAGGAGGTCTAATTTGCATTCTCAGTACAACACTCACCCAAATATGCTTTCAAAAGGTATTTAAACAACAATTAGATCTTGAAAAAATTAGATATGAAAGTGGAAATGATAATCAGGTCATGTACCTCTTCTTCATCTCATTTGCGCTTGTTTTCCTTAACCTTTTCGTGAAGATTTGCAATGTACTTATCAAATATCTCCCGAGAGAAGCTTTCATCACTAATTGCCCTGAATATTCATATCCAATATATTTATAGCTACTACTAGTGTAAGGTACATGATAACTACCTTTAATTACTCACAATAAGATTAATTCCTGATAGTGGCTCTTTTACCTGTATGCTTCCGCATCTTTGAGAAAAGGTATGCAATCCTCCCATTCTGAGGAAGCAACAATTTCCTGAAATGGAAAAACAATATATAACTAATTTATCATTACATAGATAGAAATTCGTTTATGATAAGAATAGAAATTCATTCATAATGAGGATTTTTAATGTACAAAACTCTGTGAAATTTTACTCCAGGTGTAAAAGTAGTAGAGGAAAAAGAGACTACATTAGAAGGATTTTTTCCAAAATGAATAATGTAAATCTTCAGAGAATAAAGAAAAGCCATGAAATCATCTACCAGCCTTTCCCTCCTTTTTGCTTCTTTCTCTTCCTTTTCCTTTACTTGTTCAATCACTTCTTCAAACACAAGCTGCAAGCAATACACAGGATGTCAATAAGACCTAACAAAATCATATATCCCAAAACAACTTGCATTACTTTCAACATTTGCAATTGTTTCAGTTTAACCTAATAAAAATCCATTATCCACCAATGAGAATAGACTAATGCATTTGTGATAGCAATTCACTTCCAGAAACTACTTACCAGTGCAAATGAGTCAAAACATAATATAGCTGATGCAATGATCAAATCAGTTAGGAACTAGAGTCATATGGAACATAAGGATCAGATCCTTGTTTGTATAAATAGTAGTTACTCGGAACATAACAATATGTGACAACATTATTCAAAGGAAAATACCAAATACTTTTATTGTGAAGTCTTCTGTAGCTGAGACAAAAAATCTAGAAATGTAACTAGAACAAACCTTAAGGTTTGTTTCAGATGCAGTAGCCAAATCATATAGTTCCGCAATGGAGGCTTTGAAGTTGTCAAGAGTCCATGCTGATGTTACTGCGAGCTGTAATCATTACATCAAAAAGATTACAATATATTTTACATCCAATGGAAAATCTTAAAGCACAAAAGCACACCTTTCCTGACTCCATAGCATCTTTTATGTTTGATTTGTCCTCCTGGTACTGCCAAAGATACATATTCAAAAAATAGTTACATGAAAGGAATCAAACATACATTGCCTTGAGTAATAATGATTGCAAGCCTGATTGTGAAAGTGCAATTAAATCCTGCAATCAAATCATTAAAATATATGCAACTTTCTTACCTGCTTTTTCATCCCTTCTGCAACATCTTCAAACAAATCCTTGGGTGGTGAACCAGATGTATTTGAAGCGGGCTCATTGCTTTATGATCCTCCAGTTCTTTGCTTTATCAAAGAACTAGAGGATCATAAAGCAAATAGCCTGCTTCAAATGAAGTGTGTCTTTGCTATAAGCAGGCCAGTTGCTTTATGATCCTCTACCAATCTTCAAAATTCATCCTTGTTTTTACATTCTTTTTGGCGTAGTTTTTCTTGCATTTAAAAATATTCAAGTCATTCCAATATACAAAAATAAGATAGATGAAAACTATGGAAGCACACTACTCTCTCATTCTAGACAACCTTTTGAATTGTTTGTACTTCTTCCTCCTCCAAATCAGATATAACACGTCAAAATTTTAGGATGTTCTCAGGTCATTAGGTATGACAACTTTTGGAAAGATAAGATGCCTGTAACTGAAGCCATTATCCACATAATGACAGCAAACTATTCATCAATCAAGATAAAAACCAAACAGCTTTCCAAACACAGGCATTTCACAGCTATGCCATCTCTAGCGTGCCTTCCAAATTCAAGTACAACAATATGGGTTCTAAGATTACACCAAAAGCGGGTCCAAAGAGAAAGTCAGATAAATTCGCAAGTTAACATGTGTATTCAACACAAGATCACAATTTCCTACAGGAAAGACTTTAAGATAGAAAAAAAAAGAATGTGAATTTGAGATTTGTTGGGATACTGTGCAAAGTCATTACAATTTCAGAGATTCCTGACTTCAGAATTCATAAAAGAAATGGAATGATGTTTTAAGGAAGATCAATTAGGGTTATAAAACCTAAGCATGAAATTGAGGAATAGGAAAAAGAATGAAATTTCATTAGTTTATCAATCTAATTTTGTGTTCATGTTTTCAGCTCACCATAACCTTCCTACCCATCTCAAATATTATAATGTGAGCAAATACCAAAAAGTCACCTTGGTTGAGCGACTTGTCCACCCTTTTGATTCCCTCCACTATTGAAAGAACTAAAATATATCAACAATTAAGTGTTAGTGAAACTACTTGAACAAATGAAAGGGAAAAGTTAACAAATTTTGTACAATCTAAGGGATTTATTGTGAACTAAGTAGACTTCGAGATCGTTTGATTTCTAACATATGATAATAGATCACACTATTGAAAAATTGATATAACAAGCATACAATATATTGAAAAATAACAACAAAAAGCATTACATATTGTAAAAACAATAATATGTACCAAAGATGCAAGGGGTGAGGATGCCATCTCCTATAACCATACAAGTCCCCACAAGGGCTAGTATTAACAAACATCTCTTGGCAAAGTTACTTTGTTCAAGAGCTTCCTTTATCCTAATGACTCTATTGGGTTGTCTACCTGCAACTTCAAGTGTATATGAGGAGAGTTTCCTATCTTCTTCTTGGTGATTGGGTATCATGCTGACATTTGCATGGTGGCAAATCAAAGAATAAAGAGAAAACATTCCAGCTGCAAAAGAAACCATCCCTTTAAACTTAGAACACATGTTTTCACATCCAAAAGATCAAAATTTGACCTAAAAACAAAGTGAAACTAGAGCTCTTATAATCTTACCATCTCCATTATCATTGGCCCACAATACAATGAAGACGTATTTGATGAGGGGAAAAAGAGTGAGAGAATATATGATCAAAGAAAAAGCCCCAAGAACGTCATCAGGATGTTTGATGCCATCAGGAAAGGTACTCACATACACATAAAGTGGTGATGTTCCTATGTCCCCATAAACCACACCAATACTCTGAAATGCCAATTGCGCAACTGCAGCCATGCTCAACATCTGAGAAACAAGATTTGTCATAAAGCGATGTTAGAATAATTACTAAAATGTTCATAAATTATGTTGTTATAGTAAAAGAATACTTTAACTTAAGAGAAAAAAACTATACAATATTAAAACATGATATCGTGCTTTAAACACTAAAAAGGTACCTGTAATGAACAACTTCATTTCGACTTGCTAATTGGTTGTCACTATCAACTATAAGCTTATCTTTAAAGTTCGAGCTTCACTTGATTTCGAGAATAGTTAAATATTCTCTACTTAACAGGGCCAACCACGTGAAGGTGGAAGCTCATTTGCCCCCCCCCCCCCAACATCACTCTAAATTCCCCATTAACATTTAATAACATTCAATTCATCCATTTTTGAAATAGAACATTCAATCATTATAATCACATGATAACATTCATTAACACATTAACACATAAAATTCATAAACACACAACATTCACGAATAATTCATTAACACGCAACATTCAAGAGTAAGTCATTCATGAATAATCATCTCTTTTTTGCTTTCTTACTATTTCTTTTTTTCATAAAATTTCTAAGAGGAATATCAATGTCCTCGTTAGGATCCCCCTCCTCTACAGGTTCTAACACATGTCTCCTCCTCATCTGTTCAGGAACACCATGAGGTCGCTGCACCAAAGGGGGGTCCGCTGCAATAACAAGTACTTCATGAGGTTAAATTCCCACCATTTTATATTAGTGAATTACGAGTTTTTATTTAAGGAAAAGAACTATAAATCAAAAAATTAATTTAAAAGAACAAAACATTGATTTTATTTACCTGAATGTGCCACATGATCTACCTATTGATCAGTCTAAACATCCTCTGGTACTCGTTCAACACGACATGATTCTATATCCTCAACACAAAAAGGTTATACCAAGTTCAATTAAAGATGTTAAATTGTATTAATAATTACATAATTAGTTTTAAATAACAAATGAGCACCTCCATCGATGGTACGATGCACATCAGGGGCTTCATGATGCTGGGTATGATCTATGTCAGGATTAACAGGCTGTATTGCAATGTCATGCACATTATTATCAAATAAATTGTTGCTCAAGTATTCAATTTATAATATATTTTTTGGCATATTTACATGTGCACATGATGCAAGAGACTGTTCGATTGGGGCAATGGAAGCTTGCCATAGGCGTTCAGACACCACTGCATAGCCTTGCTTGAAGGCAATTTTTGTGTGTTCTTCTATGGCCTCCTAATTAAAATCAACGCTCTGCATTTTTTTATTAATTAAAAAAATTATTTTCATTTTATAAATAATTTTTCTTTGCAATTCATTTATTGCTACTTACAACGCGTGCTTTGATTTTCGAATATCCCCCAGAGCCAAGTTTGTGCTACCCAACCTTTTTCAGCCTTGCCTTTGTTGCCTTTGATGTGTCCTGCAACCTATGAAAAGTTTGAAATATGTTAGATGATATAAAGAGAATACTAGAATCATTGTGGAAACATTTACTAAACTTGGGTTTGATTTCTTTGGAGGAAAAAATAGGCCATATGTATGGGTTCGATTTCCTGGTCAAAATTCATGGGATATTTTTACTGAGATCCTTGAGAAAGCACATATAGTTAGAACTCTAGGAAGTGGGTTTGGACCTGCAGGTGAAGGTTTTATAAGGGTGAGTGCCTTTGGTCATAGAGAGAACATATTAGAAGCTTCACCTTTGTCAATATATCTTATATAGTCTATTTACTTCACTGATATATGTGTTTGAATTAGTCTACACACAAATAATTAACATGTTACCAAAGCTGATATGCCTTTTGTGAGCTTGCAAAGAGCTAAGGAAAGGAAGAGAAAGATTGGAAGTAGGGTGATATCAGGAAAAATCTCTTAATGAGTTTCCATCTTTACAGTTTCCACAGGAGAAAAAGCAGGGATTCCCTAAAAAGGATAATCTATTGGTTGGGTATAGACACATAATCCATGTGATCAAAGCTTCAACAGCAACAAAAAATACTAAAAAAGAAGAATGGATTTTAGATGTGGTGGAAATGCTCAGCTTTAAATTCTTTAGGATTCTCAGACTACATTGTTATCTGAAGATAGAGATTAGATTTTGTGATGCTTCACACTTAAATCTGATGTATAGTGTATATGCACTTCTTTTTTGATATGCAACAAAGCACAAAATGGAATTGATGATAGTATAAAATAACAATCACTAATGACAACATTATATATTGTTATCATAGTTAACAGAATACTATAGAATATGGGATTTGATATCTTCAATGATGGATTTCATTAGGATTTACATGCAGATTAAGAGCAGATTTGATGCACACATGACCCGAAAGAAAACAGGGGATAGGAAACTCAAGATAGCGAGCAATTATTGTAAAAGAAAGGGAAAGTCAACAAGTATAGTGGTCAAGGCGTTGCCTATTTTTATGACTCAAAATCTAACATGGTACATCATATCACAAGATTCGATTGTCACAACTTTGAGTAGAAATTTCTTAGTTGAATTAGAGTTTGAGTTCAGTGAAGATAAAATTTGAGAAAAGAACCCATAGGAGACATAGGCTCTAAAATTTGTCACTAAATATGAATAAAGGGCTTCATTTTGTCAATATATCTTATGTAGGATTTATGCCCAGATTGAGATTGATATTTATAAGCAATTGTGTCAGCATATGACTTACATACCTTTCATCAATAGATAGATTAAATTGAGCTAGTTGAAATTGTTGATACTGAAGTTGAACCCTAAATTTTCTTATTAATGTACTAGTAGTTAATACTATTGCATACCTTTTTGGATTTGTTGGTGCACTTTCTTCTGGCGGACGTTGCCCTTTCTCCTTTGCATCCAAAATGAACTCATTCTAGTCCCTCACTGAAACAAAGGGAGAACACTCGTACTCCGGGTTGTGGATGAGGCTCTTTCTATATGTGTCCCTCACAACCTTGAGATGTCTGGCAGCTTTTTGTAACAATTTCTTACGATCAAAAATATTACTACCAAACTCATGCTCTATATCCTTGATGAGCCCATCTTTTAATTTTTGAGATTGGTAGTTCCACCTTTTAAGAAAAAACACAAAATTGTTAGATATAGCTAGTATAAGAAAAGACTTGAATGAAAGGAAAAATGTTGCACCAATTAATGATATGAAAAAAAATAGTGGGAAAAAATTAGTTCAGTTATGATGTACAACAACCTAGTACGTATGGTGGGCCCGAATCTTCGCAGCATGAGGTCATAAAGCCTCCTATAAAATGTATCATTTCCTGCAAAAAATGTCATGGGATAATTAATAGTAAAAACCATTAAAATGAATCATATGAAAGAAGACTCCCACTTTTGGTTCTCTGTAGAAAAATTAGTTAGTATCTTCTACTCAAAGCATGAAATTGCAATGTACCAAATTCCTAAACTAGAGAATTACTGGTATAGACAAAAGGTCATTGATAATTTAGATGATCCTACCAAACCCCTAATAAAAAGGAATTCCAAAATAATTAAACAACTTGCACAATACGACACACTAAATGCCATGAGGCATCACTCCACATCAAAAGCCCTTGCATTTACCACTTCCTATCATGCTTACATCTTGCAAGAAAATCCTTATTACAATATAAAAAATAATTATTTAAAGTACCTGGAAGCTTAGGAAATTTCAAAGGCATTAATTCATTATCGTCAATCAACAACGATGTCTCCATAGATCCTGTGCTAGAAACACGGGTAGCTCCAGGAAATGATGGTGAATTATCACCAATAGATGTACTATGATCCACATTTGGTGGCGTACCAGACGGTGCATCTCCTACCACAAAAAAAAAAAATACACTATGTGATGCATCCCAAGATTAAAGTACATATTATCAGCTCATAATTAACACAAAACCAAATATAGAAAAACAAGGATTTACTAGTTGGATGTCCCCTTGTTGCCGACATTGCAGTCGGCAATCTCGTACAGGCATCCATCAACCTCGTAGGAGTCTCCTGCACTAAATGACTTAAACAATACATTGTTAGTAAAGACATTCTGTAATAATAAAAGTAAGAGTTAAGAAGTTTTGAATGTTCGAAATAAAAAATTCCTTCTAACTTGTCAACTAAAAGATTATTTTACCAGTGGCAGCCAGAACTCTGCTACTACCGCCCTCACCGCATTGTCCTCCACCACATTCTGGATCAATTCCCAAAAATTCTTGTATAACAAGAATTTAGTAGTTAAAGTTTATTACAACTCTTTAAAAAAATTGCATCAATAAAGTATTTTTGCACATATTACATATTTTACTTTACAACATAAAAGATTATAAAATATAAATCTTTATTGAACTTTTGTTACAACTAAATATTCATTGGAGCTTACTTCATAACGCTGAGCTTGCGCTTTCAATTCTGATAGCCTCTTCCTCATCTCCTCAGGTTCCATATTTTCCTCATCAAACATTTTCATTGCTTCTAAATTAATTTGCCAAATTTTGTTTTCAACATTTTTATAAAATTGGGACTATCAGCAATATCGGCCTCATCAGAATGCATAGCTAGTGGCTCGATGGTCACTGCTACTGCTTTACCCTTATCCTGAACATCAAATTGTGAGAGGAATATCAGTAAAACTATCATAAAAACTCAAAAACCATAAATAAAATAACGTAATAATATAACATTTTCAACTATCTAATTTGTACAATTTCAAAAAGGTTTACCCTCGCTGAAGAAGGGGTGAGAGTAGCATCCTGCTGACCTCTATCATCTGTCAGATCCATATCATCCTGTCACAAAGATTAAACATAAAAAATTCAGCTAACTGAAAGCAATAGACAACAAAAAAAAACTTATTAACAAAATGGTAAATAGTACTTACAGCCCTCATAATAGTAACATTGTTTGTATCTATGCGATTTAAATGGTAATCAATTAGCAGTTCTTCCCCTACACTTATTGATTTTATTGCACAAACAAAAACTTCATTCCCCTCATGCGCCTCAAATATGCAATTGGGTTTCTTACTAGTTGAAGCAAGTCACGTACTATTTATAAAACCTGCAATATTACCTATTGCTTTTGGTCTCCCATCAATGTACATAGAAAATCTTTTACTTTGATCATTTTCTTTCCGTTGTATATAATTAGCTGATACCCCATACCTACGCATACTTTTTTTATATTGAACAATCTGCATCCAATCATTGTAATTGTAACATGGACCGACATACTTGAACAATTCAACAACTTTGTTGTAACATACCTTTATCCCATCCATGGAAAATAGGCCCAAACCATGTAATGAGGATGGAGCAATGCGATATATCCTCTCATTAACACAAAAATTTGTGTTAATTGGAGGTAGCTAATTGGGTATCCATTCTTTCTCAATGTGTGAGTACCGAAAGGGCACCTTGATGTCGCCTTTGGTCTCATCATCATAAGAACATGACCCCCCATTAGCAAGGAAAAATTGCGTGCGTTTATCAAAATTTTTTCTATTCTTTTGACCTCTAGTTGATCTCCCTCTTTTAGCCGTACTACATGTAGAGCTTTCATCTACCATTTCCTCATTTCCCTCATTCGATGTAGATAGATCTGACAAGTACCTATTTGGTGGGTCCTGCAATCCATCAAATGGAAAGTGAAAGTGACATATATAAAATGTAGTAAGTTGAAAGTGATTATACAATTATATTTCTATACGGACCTTCTTTGTCTATATATACATTATATGATTATATAATGTCTATTTATAACATACTTGCTCAATGATAAACAAGAAGAATATAAGAAAATTATGTCTATTTATTGACTTATACCTACTGATCCATGTCACTGTGCACAATCCATGCCCAATTGGGTCAAATCTCCTGTAGTCAATTGACTGTTTGCAAAAAGGGTGACAATTAGACACAATATAAACATTGGTAATTATAAATAACCTATGTTGTAATCATTAGAAATGAACACAATAAATATGTAATCAAATTTCCTGAATATGTTAATCATTTACCTTAAGTTAGTTAAAAATTACATGATACACATTTGCTACAAATAACTTAGAAGACAACATGAACAATAGGCAACATCGCAAACATGTCAACAGAAGGGGTGACGATGTACCTGTAGTCAATTGACTATTTGCAAAAAGGGTCATAATCAGACACAACATAAACATGGTAACTATAAATAACATATGTTGTAATCATTAGAAATGAACACAATAAATATATAATCAAATTTCTTGCATATGTTAATAATTTATCTTAAGTTCATTAAAAATTACATGATATGTGTATGCTACAAATAACTTAGAAGACAACATGAACAATATGCAACATCATAAACATGAACAAATTTACCTTATATATGGAATGCAAGATCATCAATAGAAGGGGTGACGATGTTTGTAGTCGTTGATTATCTTCTTCTTCTTCTTCATCATCATCATCATCATCATCATCGCCATCATCACCATCATCATCGCCATCATCATCGCCATCATCATTGCCATCATCACCATCATCATCGCCATCATCACCATCATCATCGCCATCATCACCATCGCCATCATCATCATCATCGCCATCATCATCATCATCGCCATCATCATCATCATCATCACCATCACCATCACCATCATCGTCATCACCATCATCTTGATCTTCATCATCTGCTTCTTCATCATCTTCAATATCTTCTTCTTCCATAACATTATACTTTATCGGCCTTCCTCTTGGATCATGTCTAACAACAAATGACCAACCCTATTTATTTGGAACCTTTGAGTAAAACACTTGCTCACATTGGATTGGAAGAACATAGGGCTCATCTCCAACTGGCTCAAACGACCTTGTATTGATCATTGTAAATCCATTATCATGTTGAATAACCATTCTATCTGGATCATTTTGATTTAGTCGTAACCTATACCATTTGACGAAAAATAGAACTACTTTGAAGGTGTTAAATTCACACTCAATTATATCATCCAAGATGCCATAGTATTGATTTTGAGATTTTTGAGGATGTATGTCGCTTCTAGATGATATATTGGTGACCTCAAAAACTGCAGTTATCCCAGAATCACAAGTTTTCTTTGTGTAATCCAACCTTTTTATGCGGAATTTGTGGCCATGATAGTACATAGCTTTGTGGTGCTTGACCTGCAATTTTTGAAGTCTGTGTAAATTATTTGCATCGTGAGTTGATACAAAACATACGTCGAGTTATGATCATTAATAAATTTCTACGTACCTCTCCACCTCTTAAACCATTTACTAGATCAACTACCATCAACATAACATTGGAATTTCCATTACGATGAGCTTCTGTAACCAATGAACCAACACCTTCCCATGTTAATGAGCAACCATTTTTTTGACATCGTTCAATCCATTTTGTCATCCAATCAAGATTGTTCACAATATACAAATGTATTGCATCCCACTCTCGACCACTTGTTTCAAATAAATATGCCAATTAAAAATAACTTATATTGAAGATTTATCAGAATTAATTAACTACAATAAAATCTTAGATTTACCTCTCACTTTCCTCGATCTACCTTTTCCCATCAAGTACTCCCTTTTGAATTTGTTAATTGAGTTGGGATCCCAAATACGATCTACATGGATGTTTGCTGCAAACTTAGAAAGTTATTCAATAATGTACACCATGGTCTGGTATACTATATATCCCTCCACCATGGAACCCTCGGGATGTGCTCTCTGGAAAACCAAGCCTTTCAAAAATTTCAAGTGCCTCTCAACCATCCACATTGACCTGGTTGGTACAGGTCCACACAATTCAATCTCCTCAACTTGATGTATGAGGTAGTGTTCTTGTGCATTGAAAAAACTTGGAGGTAGACACTTTTGCATATCACACATTAGAAGAGGAATTTTTCTCTTCCAATATTTTATATCTTCTTTATTGATTTCTTTAGATGACAACCACCTCATGTATTTTTCAAGATCATATATAACCTATTTGACATTGTTGGCAAAGTGGTGTGGGAGAGATAGAGGTAGAACGTATTGCAATATTTATAAAATGATCTTGTCAATATTTTATAAAAGAATGCAATTGAAACTACATGCAGTATATAAATATATAGTGAATACAAAATAACATGAATTACCTTAATAAATGTATGCCAATCATGTGTTTTCAACCCTGGCCCAAATTCACTTTTATTTGATATGACATTGTTTATGTTCGCAGCAAATCCTCTGGGAAATCATATTTTTTTCATGACTTCTTTTATAGCATTGCTCTGCTGCTCTGACAATAACCAACTAAGGGTACTTGTATCAATCCGATCTCCATTGTTATTTGGTCAAATACCATTTTTCATTGCATGGTTAGATTCTTCAATGTCACTTCAAGTTTTGACAATTTGATCTTTGTCATGCCATCCATCCAAGATTTTCCATAATGTCTCTACTACATTCTTTCCAATATGCATAGGATCAAACAAATGCACAATTGGGAGTTTCTCATAGTAGGGCAACCTAGTAAATTGTGTAGGATAAATTTTTAGTCCTTTTGGAAGTTGGACATTGATGTCTTGACGACCTTCACAACCATCAATCACATCATTAGTAAACAAAACACAATATCAAAATATAAATTTGAAACAAAAAGCATCAAATGGAATGACATTACCTCGACAATTTATTTTATTGTATGCCAACTTCCATAGGCGAGGTGTCATTCTCTGTGGCTTTGATGTAGTCTCTTCTAGACCATTGAAGAGATGTTTTTCAATAATTTGGTACTTATGATTTCTATGCAGAAAGTGTCTATTCTTATCAAACACCTGCTTTCTTAAACTTTTTGAATGACAAGATTTCGTCTTTGGACCACAAACTAGACATGCAAATTTACCCTTTGTCTGAAGGCCTACAAGATCATGTATAATTTGATTAAATGTGTTAATTTTGACATACCAAAAAGAGGTGTCAAGAAGAGAACATACCAAAAAAATGTGTTAGCCCAGGGGCATCGTGTATTGTCCATACAAGCATTGCATGAAATTGAAATTGTCTTTGTCCTATTGGTCTACAAATGTCATACATAGTAACCCCATTCCATAACACCACCAACTTGTCGATAAGGGGTTCAATATATAGGTTGATATCTTTGACTTGGTACTTACCTAGTTGAATGAGCAAAAACATTACATAATTATTTTGACCATTTGATGGATTAGTAATAATAAATTAATTTATATGACCACTAAATCAAAAAATACCTAGAACAATCAATGTCAACATTATGTGCTCTCTCTTTATGGACAACCAAGGAGGTATGTTATTGTTGATAACAAAAACAGGCCACACTGAGTAAGTAGATCTCATCTCTCCATAAGGATTGACACCGTCTGTTGCCAATGAAAGCTTGAGATTACAAGGTTCTTCTTTAAAGTGTGGCCATTTTTCTTGTATTTCCTTAAATGTTGAACCATCTGTAGGCATTCTCATAATGTCATCTTGACTTCTATTGCGTGCATGGTAATCCATAAATTGTGCCAAGCTATGGCACTTGAATAATCATTGCAGACATGGAATAATGGGAATATGCTGAAGAACCTTGCAAGGCACCTTTTTTGTTAATCGATCTGATTCATATCTACTGATATGACAAGTAGGGCATTGTGTTGCAAATTCATTCTGTTTATAATATATAATATGATTGTTTGGACATGCATTTATTGTTTGATACCCCATTCCAATATCTTTCATGATGGCAAATAATTCTCGGTACGAGCGAGGTAGAATGTTTGATGGTGGTAACAAACACTCACCTATCAACCTACGACTAAAAATATAATTTCTTAATTTAAAGAATATTAATTGCTACATGAACCCAATGTTAATTGTAAGGGAACTACGAGTAAAATAATGAAAGAAGATGGCATACCTTAACATACGTGTCATTGCGACATTGGATAAACCATTCATTACCTTCAAGTTCACCAATAGCAATACAGCGGCAAGAAGAGTTGTTTTGGAGTCATCATATAGGGGCTTCTTTGCCTTCTCAAGTAAAGGTACATCAAACTCTACATCATCATCATCATCATTATCATCTTGATCGTCGTGATCATTTTGATCATCATGATCTTCATCATCCTGATCTTCTTCCATGGTATCATTACCTTCTACTTCAATATTCACACCTCCATGTTCCCTCGTTTGGAAATCCACATTCTCTGAATTGTCATGGTCCATAACATGAAACTTAGGGATGTTGACCTATATGAAAATGATTACCTTATATTAACCATGACCATGATGTCATCGTCAAATCATGTCTCATGTAATTTATAAACTATTAAAATACATACCAATGGGCGATACTCATTTCCCCCTTTAATGTGACCATGTTGCCTACAATGTTGCTCAACTATTGTGATTAGATATCTTTGAGTCTTTAAGCCCTTACACATTTTGCAAGGACAATAACATTTTCCATCACCTTTTCTTTTTAAGTTAGACCATAGTCTAGCAATTGTCTCCCTATTTTTTTGTACACTGATATCGTCAGACATGGTCTTTCTTGAATGGAATGACTTGTTGGTGGAAGAAGGATGATTTGTTTGCAACCTGTAGATGGAGTAGTAAGAGGAAGACACATATAAAAAGGAGTATGGTCTTTGAACCAAGTAGGAGTTAGGACATGCTGGAGTGGGGTCAGCCCAAGATATTTTGGAATCTTGAAGAACCTGGTAAAGGGTATCTGGAAAGGTGAAAATAAACAAGTATTTTATAGCTACAAAGGAGGAATCGAGAGCATTATAAATAATGAAGAAGAAAATTAAATCCATACAAGCTCACCTCTATTTACAATTTGACCTTTCTACAAGTGAAATATGACAATATACAAAATTTCCAATCACATTTTCACTTAAAAAAGAACACCAAATATACCTTTGCTACAATATCTTCTTCAAATTCTTTGCTATCAGATTCTTCAGAACTGCAAGCTCCTGTGCAGAAAAAAGATGAGATGTACTAAGTAATTTTTGATGGGCAATATTTAAACAAATCAACTATCAAATTTTTTTTTTATGAAATTCATTTTATTTATTATGTACTGAAGACTTGGCAAGATGTTCCCAAGTCTATCTATAGAATGCCTATCTGCCTGGTTGTTTGCAAATAGTCTAGTATGGTGTCGCTTTTGAACAACAACAAATGTCACTAGGGCTGGTAATTTGGCTCAAGAAATGCACAAGCCTGTTGACACCACAGAACTTTTAGTTCATCATATAGCATTCAGCTATCTTCTTTAACAAAATCCAAAGAGAATACAAACAAACTAATGAACCGTGTCTATCTCAATTGACTAGCAAGTACTATAGTGAGTGTTAGGAAACTGACCTTGTGAATAGCATCCAGTTCATAAAGTATTAGGAAAGTGACCTTGCTAATTAGTTTAACATAGATTGGTGAATAGAAAATTCATAATAAAAATCTAATTTTTTTCCACACTTGTTCAAACCATATAATGAAACAACAAAAAATGAATTGTATACAAAGACCATATTGTAGGCTATCCAAGTTGAAAGTGAATAGATGACCTTTATGGGGTGCTGTACCAAGTGGAGCAAGTATGTGAGAGCTTGAAGATGAAGGGCTCCTATTTTAGGGCTAATATTTGGTGGTTTCGAGGTGCCTAGGGAGAACCTTTGATGCTAAGTCTTAGTTATGTAGACTTTGGTGAATCTGGTGAGCTTTCTACGAGTTTGTATCTACTGTATCAGCAGCCACTATGCCCTATTCTAGACCTTCAGTATTCTGATTGACATCAATTATAAGTGTGCATCTAGATGTTAGCTACAATTGATTAGGGTGGCTTTTAGTGTGTATCAATCTAATTTGACATGTGTGATGGCAGTATCAACTTGTTATCAGCATCTTACATTATTTAGAAGAGGTGTAGTTCAGTGGGTAAATGTTTGGTCATTGTGGGAATGGTATTCTATGCTTTCTGTTAGGTTAATTTGTGTTGTTGCAGTAGTCTGATTTTATAATCTGAATGTTGTATCAGTTTGTTTCAGTAATATTCTTGTTATTTTGCTATATTGTAATGCATCTCTCTATAATGTCCCCTTTTTGACATGACATTCAATAATAAAAATAAAAAGTAAAAATATAAGAAATTAAAATAACATGTAATATAATTATAATTTAATTAAGTTTAGTGAATGATCAAAATGAATTCCTTAAAGAGTTATGAGTATTGAAGGATTAAGATATAAAGGAGAGGCCATTCAATATTTAAATTTATATTGGAAAAGGTAGAAACGAATACTTATTGATTTAACTCAATTTATAATTGTTATTTAAATATTTCTTAAAATAACATAATCCTTAATCTTTTTTTTAATTCTCTTCCAACTATCTATATTTAGTGCCTACCATGTTTATGTGCATGTTTTTTATGTGTTTTCGATAATAAGTCTAATTTAGTTTGTCTATGGACTAAGACCTTAAATTATTGATCTTCTCTTTGTTTTGTGAAAAATATAGCATTCTATACTTAACAAGGCCAACCACGTGAAGGTGGAAGCTCATCATGGCCCCTCCTAGGAGTCTCTTATGACCCTTTACGACATTTTAAGAGCTCTAAGATTTATTCTTAGGGATTGTAAATGGTCGTAAAGGGTCGTAAGGGATCTTAGGACACAACAACTAAGAAATATAATTGTAAGCATCATGGTCACACTTTTTTGGAATCAATGTAATTGAGTTGTATACCCAAGCGACGAAGTGCATCTAGAAAATGAAACTACAACCTATTGGGATTGAGACAAACCTTATAAAAAAAAAGCAGCTAGGAATGATCGCTTGCCAATATCTGTTAAATAGATTTGTTGGAGGACCTTGTATTCATGAGCTAGGAATGATCTCTTGCCAATAGTTGTTGAATACATTTGTTGGAGGACCTTGTATTCATGAGCTACAGATGTATTCAGCAACTATTGGCAAGCGATCATTCTTATAGATGAATTTGACTTGGAATTGAAGGTGTGGAAGTTGCTTTGCATTGCTTGGGTACACAACCCAATTACGTTTCCAAAAAAATGTGACCATGATGCCTACAATTATGTTTCTTAGCTATTGTGAAATCTACATATTTGATAGGAGAAGCATTTGAAGTTTATGTTGTGAATCCACTAAATAGGGTCAAGATTTGATTTGGGAATGTTGGTTAGATGATCTGAGAGAAAGAATGGACAGATAGATGGAGAGAGAGATAATACAAGTGGTAGAAAGAGCCATGCCATTTGCAGGATGCCACCATCATTTTGGTAGATCAAAGGAAAACATGGTAAGGACTATAATACACATTGTCCTCAAGAATATTATCTAGGAGTATTTCTATCACTTGTATTATCTCTCTCTCCATTTGTCTCTCAACTCTTTCTCTCAAATCATTAGACCATCATTCTCAAATCAAATCTATTAAATCAACAAAAATAAGTTTGACCCTATTTAGTGAATTCATAGTTTCTTTTGCATTCAAGACCGGGATTAAAGCATACGCAGTAGCCTGACACCAATCACCCATTACATGTCAACTATTAAAGCTTGTCAAACAGTTGCTGAGTTGTACTTCATAAGAGTTAGGTGCTCCTACACCATAGACGGAGATGCTGATGCAAGGTATGATGTTACTGACTTCCCTCTTAGCGCCCTAGTCCACCAACTCATACATGAAACCATGGGACAAAAAAGAAAAAATGTTGGATTTAAAATCTTTTCTGAATGGTTATTAGGAGTATGAACGAGGTCTGCATGTCAGATTCAAATGAAGTCCTAATATTCATTCAAAGCCCCCACACCAATATCGGCATGGAGGCTTCAAGTGAAGCCCCTTGAGACCTTCATTCAAAGATTTGGCTTCATTTGAAGCCCCTAAAATTTAGCTTCCCCACTTTCCATGATAGAAGCCAGTTGTTTTACAAGAGTCGAAAACAATTTGTCCTCCATTGTAGAAGCCAGTTGTAATACGCAGTTGTTTCATGCAAATCAGAGT
Organism: Cupressus sempervirens; assembly: GCA_028749045.1. Classification (NCBI taxonomy): domain Eukaryota; kingdom Viridiplantae; phylum Streptophyta; class Pinopsida; order Cupressales; family Cupressaceae; genus Cupressus; species Cupressus sempervirens. The sequence goes on along the minus strand of CM053793.1, from coordinate 514,904,987 downwards.
CCACAAAATTTACCATCAATCTCTTTCAATAGCTTAGTCCATCTTATCCATTGCACAATAATTCAGAGGAATGTGCCAAGGCATTCCAAATCTTTGCCAATGTATAGACATGTGTCTTAAAATGGACCCACATATAAGATAAGATTCAATGTATATCTGCACGAAATGAAGTTGAATTCTGAAACCATTTAGCTTTCATTTATTTCAGTATGGCCCATTTAATTTGCTATATAAATGTCAAAATGAAAGAGATATTGAATTGAGTATAATAAAGTAGGGAGGAACAACCAATCTCTTTGGTAAATGCAGTGAAATTGAAGTGTGTAGCATTTGCTGCATTGCCATTATTACCAACACAAGTATCTCAGTGTGAAAGGAAGAGAAGGCAATCAAGAGGTTAGGTGAGGTATGCATTCAATGTGAGTTCAAGTAAAAGTGTGGAAGTGGAAAGAGAGGAGAGGATTGAGATTGTGGAAGAGATTCTATTTGTAGAGTGACCTAAAAGTCTTTCTATACTCAATTTTGAGGATTTGTCAGTTTACTATGAACCACTTGTCTTCAAAGCTTAGGTAGATTTTGTTATAAATGTTTCTGTTATTATGTATTAAGTTTCAATAGATTCAAATCTAAGATTTCCAAGATGAAAAATTTACAATTTAATTTGATCGTCTCAAATTGCTTTTGTCAATTTTTGAAATCACACCCATCATTAGAATTATATAGATCTCAGAAAGTAGAAAAAAATTATGAACTATAATTAATTTTCATGATTCTTAATTGAGATATATAAATCAGAATCGAGGTGTCTGTAAGTGTGAGGAAGCCAAAACTTATGGATAAGAGATTTTTCTATTGAATGTTTATGGAAGAAATGATCAAAGGCCTTGTATTTGACAATCACAGGTTTTTGACAATTTGTATAAAGTTTTCCCTTTTATCTAATACAAGCTTATGAATTTTGAATCTATTTTAGTAAAAAGAACAGCAATACAGGCATCCACTTTGGCTTCCAATAGAAGCCTAGGTGGATCCATTTACCACTCAAATTTATGTCTTCTCACTCCTTAGCTTTTTCCTTGGAGTCGAGATAAATTTTAAAGAAAATATTAATAGATTATATAAATAAATCTTTTAAATTCACATATGTGCTAGTTTTAACATCTGAAAAATTTAGTTAATTTTTTTTACATTTACACTAGCCTATATCTTTTTCATAAGAAATATTTTGGTATTAATTTTTTTTTGTAAAGATTTAATTTTTTCTTATAATATATTACTATAATAAAAATATATTAAAGTAAATATTAATTGACATTGTGGTAAATATTAATAAAAATATATTAAAGTAAATATTACTATAATAAAAATTATGAAGACAAGGCAGATTTTGTGTTGCTGAACAAGAAAGCATATTTCTAACTGCAGTATTGACATAAAAAGTTTAGTAACTATCCTAGAAAGTAATCTTGATGAAAGAGAGCATATTCTTAAAGTAGTGACTTGGTAGAAATCCATTAAAAGTGTCCATTAAAAAACACAATATAGCCTAAATATGTTAGTATATGGCAGAGAGTTTTACATGGCATTCTTGGGATAAATAGAATAGTAGTCAAGCCCTATTCAAGAATGAAAAAGCTTGTTATTTTCCAAGGAGAGGACTTCTATCAAGACGAATCATTAAATGTGGAGTGCACTTTGTAACAGACACAAAAGATTGCATGAAAGTTGTGAAAGGGGTGCAAAAGATGCTCACTTTTTCCTTGCAGAGTAACAAGTAGTTGGTGTTGCTATTTCTATTAGTGTGAATTATGCAAAGTAGCCAATTGCATTTGATAAGAAACTCAGTGTCAATTTAGATGACATCCATTTCAAAGGAAGAAGACCTAATAAAGATAAGGCTCTTCAAGCCGTAAGGAGATCAAAAGTGTTCAAAATTCTAGAACCCTACACAGTCGAGAGAAGACAGAGTGTGCAGAGTTTCCCCTAATAGTTAAGATCATGAACATAATCCAAATAGGCAGTTCATGGAAAGTCGCATAGTATGAGTGAAGAATCTTATGAGATGATACATTGCATATCATAAAAAGGATGCCCCAAAAAAGAGTTACAGACTACAATCCTTATCCTTAATTATGTAATCTAATCTATGTCAGAAGCTAATCATGTCACTAAACATCTCTTTGACTCCCTAAAATCTCTACCCTTAGTTTCACCATTTTAAGATTTATGTATTCACCCATGTTTTATACAATTTTTTACATTTTTCTGTGCAATTTTCCAATCATTCCCTCAATAGACATACCCGTAGTATACGGTAATAAGTTGAAAGATTGACCACATGATGACCATTTTGACTGTGATGTTAAATGATGTCTTGCATGGGCTATATAAGTGAGATATTGAATAAGTTTCACGAAGGTCCACTTTTATAATGGTGTGTGATGTGGTCTTGTTGAATAAAAGATTTGGAAAAAGATGTGCGGTGTAAATGGCATTCAACTATGAGTGTTGTGGCCTACCACCCAACTCATTTGTTCCCCAATACTATGAGAAGAAATCTCTTCAAAGATTTATGTAATGTTGTTTGGCTTCCTATAAATGCCTATGAAACCATCTAATTCAAGTAAAATATCAGAAATTCAGAGATAAAAGTTGTTTCTTTGAAAAGCCGCTGTTCTGAATGACCCACTGACCATTTTTATCACTATCTAATATAAATGGTTAGTGATAAAAATGGTACTGTGATCGGTTGGAGTTCCTTCACAAATGAGAATAAGTGTAATGTTATGCCTATACAAATCAAAACATTGAGCCAAGTTTAATTTTATACAATAACCAATTAATATGAATGCAAACTATCATAAACCCATCAACTGATGTCAAAGCATAATGCAGTAGACTGTTTGAAAGCAATTTCAAATGGAAATAGAAATGAAATGCACCCAATACATTATTTTAAAGGCACATTGCAATGGTTTTCATAAATTAGTCTAATGGAATCACATGGAACTCCTCAAAATTTTAGACGTGCCCTCAAAATTTCTACAATCAAATGCACTAGATCAGACGTGCCCTCGCACCAAGACGTGCCCTCACGCCAATGTTGATGGAGACCCTCACACCAATGTTGATGACCCTCACACCAATGTTGATGGAGACCCTCGCTTGTGCCAAAGCCAAATGAACCTCACGCAAAAGCCAAATGAAATGTTTTGCCCTTTTTTTTTTGTTTTATGCTTCCCTGTGTGTCGCAATTCCGACCAAAATAATTGGTCACAATTGCGACCAACACGGGCTAGTTATTAAAAAAAAACAAAAATTTTCTTTATAACGCGACCAAGCAACCCATTTAAAAAACTTGGTCGCAATTTTTGGTCACAAAATGACCTCAAATGCACTAGTGCCAAAAAACTAGTGCAAAGAATAAATATCTAAACTATGAATGCAAATGATACAAAACCAAAATAGCATCATAGAGTTAGTCTCCAAGAGAGTAATGCAAATGCTAGAAGCAAAATAGCATTAAGAGGATGCAAAAACAAGAGATACAAATACAATCCAGATAGCATGCTTATATAGGATAGGAAGAGGGAGGAGGTGGTAACACCAACCAATGAGGAGCAACCACCTATCAGATTAAAGATAACAAAGTATCTTCCCAAGATAGCTAATGGATGCTCACATGTAGGAAGGTGACACCTCACAACCATTCACCTAATAAGACATGCTTTATTAACCTAAGCAAGATTATTAAAAGTGTAGGAAAAACCTAGCAAAATAGGAAAAAAAACAAACTACACTAACACCCCCCCATAAGAGAAGCTTAGGTGGATGTAGAAATGGGTCCCGGCAAGTCAAGCCTGATGAGGTACCCATGTACATAAAATTCCCCCAAAAGAGAGAGAAAAGAGACTCCCTAAAGAAAATTAGGACTCCAAGTGAGAGGAAGAGGCCCCCCCAAAAGATGTAGCATCCCGCACCTCCAGCAAAGGTTTCAAATTTTTTCCGGTAGATCCACTTACATCGAACAAGTTTTCTTCCCTTAGGAAAAGGGACAAGATCCCAAGTGTGGTTCCTCATCAAGGAACTATACTCTTCCTGCATAGCTGTATCCCACTCAGAAATACCAGAAGCCTCATGAAAGGAATGTGCATTTGAGGCAATAGAAATGAAGATATGTAGAGCATCCTGGAATTGTGAATGAGTCTGCTTGGTGTCTAATGGATCCCCAACCCAATCACCTGCAAACTGCAAGGTTTTTCTAGCCCAAAGTGGACCAAAAGATGGAGAATCTAGAGGAGAATCATCAACCTGTGAATGATGACTAGGAGAGGAAGGAGGTGAGTCCTCTGAATCACTCTACATCAGAAGTGGAGGTAGAATACTGCTTAAGTGAATCTAACCCATTAGAAGATCTATCATGTATTCCAAGTGACTCCAATGTCAAATTAGAAGGCAACCATATGACCATGCTCTGCTGGTTAAGCTGATGCAAGTAGTGGAAGTTAAGATGGCCAAACCGCTCATGCCATAATCTACTCACATCATTAGAGTGAGTGAGTGAAGCAGTCAAAGGAGGATTAAGAACAAAGTGAGAAAACATATAGAGTCGTGACTGATGATCTGCTCTCCCAACTGCAACTATAGAATCATTGTTCAACTCACGTATCTCCACTAAATCAGGAGTGAACTCAACCCACTTGCCTAAATTTGTGTGAGTGATCTGGTGTACCGATAGGAGATTAGTTGACAATGAGGGTACATAAGGAACATCATGAAATGTGCCATCCCCCACATCAACAAACCCTCTCCCACACACCTCAATAAGAGTGTTATCACCCATCAAAACAGAAGGCATAGTACACGGCTCCAAGGATGCAAGTTCTTCCTTAGATGAAGCCATGTGGTGTGAAGCACCCGAATTAAGAACCCAAGTGGATGGTGAGGAAGCAACTGCAAAAAGGGCCTTGCCCTTTCCTTTTCCCTTGCTATTTTCTTTTTCTTTGTTAGACCCTTCATTAGAACTTTATTTGATAGACTCAAGAACACTAATATTATTCTTCTCAAGAATGTATGTTAAGTGATCAAGTTGTTTTTGCAAACATTTATGTTCATCATGACTAGGTCTCTTACAATAGGCACATTTGACCTTTTCTTTCTTAGGCTTATCACCCTTGGAAGATGGTGTATCAATAGTTGCTTTTGAAGAAACCAGCATCAGATCCTTCTTTTTCTCGCTATTCTTTTGTTTCTTGTCCTTACTATTTTTGTTACTACTTTGTCCTTGTTGTTCTTTTGTGCCTTGGTTGGCAGCCAAGGCATGTGACTTAGGGGACTTAAGAATGCCCATCTGGATTAGCTTATCCTGTTCTCGAGTGAGATAGACAGCAAAATCATCTAAAAATGGCATGGTGAATTGAGTACCAAGTGCACCCTTAGTAGCATAGAAGGTAGAGACAAACACAGAATATTCTGAACTTAGCTTAGAGAGAATACTAAGAATCAGTTGTTCATCTTTCTTTTCAATTCCACATTGTTTTAATTGAAACCTTAGTTATTTTAATTTGGTGAAGAAATCTTGGATTGTGTTGAAATTTCCTGGACTTAAACTAATTAATTCATTTTCCAACATATGACCCCTCATTGAATCTTGTGTGCCAAATAGTGTCTCTAGCTTTGTCCATACTTCATTTGGTGTATCCAAAGACTCAATGTGAAATAGAAAGTCAGGAGAAATAGACAAACACAATGTTCCATATGCCTGATCACATTTGTTAAACCACTTAGGCTTGTCTTCATCTTTAGTAGGTTCATTTTCAAGTCCCATAGTTATCCTATTTAATCCAACTTTCTTTAAGTGAATTGTCATGCGTGATTTCCACTCAAAGTAATTGTATGGAGTTAGGATGGGCATTTTTTTTGATCCATGATGAAGAAATGTAGAGAAGAAATGCTAAAAGAAAGAGAACTCAGCCACAATAATGTCCCCCACTTTTTACTCAATCAAAGAACCCCCCCCCCCCCGGGCAAAGAAATATGATTTGGCACTTTATTTTAGTGCATTTACAACTACCACTAGAAAGAAATACTTAGTGGTCTTGATTTCAATGCATTACAAACCCTCATGAAGAGCATATGCTAGAAGTGAAACTTGGGCACAATAATAAAAAAAAAAAATAGCACGACTACGATCTACTCGAAAAATCATGCACTTTCTAAAAAAGAATCGCCTCGATACGAGTTCGTATGAGAAAGTTATGATCCTCCAAAATTTCCAAAACAAGAACTGTGCATAGTCACGGCTGAGAATCTGCAATTTCTAAAGAATTCATGCATGAAAATCAAAAAATAACTCCACTAGTGGATAGAACACAAAAAAATAGTGAAGTTCATAACAAGAATCATCAAAATTGGAGTCCGTATGAGCAAGAGTGAGACATTTGAAAATTGCGTTCAAATCTGTGACTGCCAACAGAGAGGGGTATGGTTGTAGCTTTGCATGCTCAATTCTATAAAATATATAGCTTGCATGCAAAATATAAAAGATACCCAGATGGTTTTTCGAGGCTGCGAACAAAACCCAGAAAGAATTTTTCTTTTTGATGTACATAAGATGCTGCTATAGTGTAAATCAAACACCTTTAACAGTAAAAAATGACTCCAAAAATCAATAAATGACCCCAACAACAAAAATATGACATGCAAATGCTAGATCAGCTTCCTAAGTCCATCATTGGCATGCTGAAACTTGCAATACTTATTGAAACCTCCAAATATGCAAGTTGGTTGTCAGATTTAAGATTTAAACCCTAGAAAAAAATCATTTTTGTCAAAAAAAATTTGATTCTCAGGATCATCCAAAGATGCAAGAGAAGAACATACTTCATTTTTCAAAAAACTACAATAAAGTTTATTAGCCCCCCCCCCCTCGAATCTCTCAAATAAGGAAACTAAAATCTATTCTTGCACATAGAAAAGCTCTGATACCATGTTAGAATCTGATAAGATTAATAACTTAGACAACTAGTGCAAAGAATAAATATCTAAACTATGAATGCAAATGATACAAAATCAAAATAGCATCATAGAGTTAGTCTCCAAGAGAGTAATGTAAATGCTGGAAGCAAAATAGCATTAAGAGGATGCAAAAATAAGAGATACAAATACAAGCCAGATAGCATGCTTATATAGGCTAGGAAGAGGGAGGAGGTGGTAACACCAACCAATGAGGAGAAACCACCTATCAGACTAAAGATAGCAAAGTATCTTCCCAAGATAGCTAATGGATGCTCACATGTAGGAAGGTGACACCTCACAACCATTCACCTAATAAGACATGATTTATTAACCTAAGTGAGATTATTAAAAGTGTAGGAAAAACCTAGCAAAACAGGAAAAACAAAAAACTACACTAACACCATCTTTCTTCTATTCAATCTGCAATCCAACAAAAAAATTTATCTAACCAAACATAGATATCTCAAGTTCTTTGCTCATTTTTTCTAAAAATGCCTTGCACAATTCATCATTTCGTATGAACAAAGTATCATCAACAAAAATTTCTACTAGTACAATCTTCTTTTTTGGTCCTTCTTTAATATATAGACTACTTTTATTATTGGTTCTTTGAAAACCAATCTTTATCAAGTAGTTATATAGTCTTTCACAGCAAGCTCTGGGAGTTTTCTTCAGTCCATATAATGCCTTGTGTAATTTGTAAACCATTTCCTTTTTGCTAGGATCTACAAAACCTTCTAGTTGTTCAATGTAGATTTCCTCATTAAGAATTCCATTCAAGAATGTAGAATTAGCATACATGTGATACACTTTAAATCCTTTATGTGTTGCATATGTTAGTATAGTTCTAACACCTTCTAATCTTGCAATAGGAGAAAAATATTTACCATAATCAATACCTTATTCTTGAGAATAGGCTTTACATACTAATCTTTCTTTGTTTCTTGAAACTTCTTCATCTTCACTTATCTTATTTTTGAATACCCACTCTCTACCAATTACATTTTTATCCTTGGGTCTAGGAACAAGAGTTCAAGTTTTGTTCTTCTCTATCTATTCTATTTATACATTCATTTCTTCAATCCAACTTTAATTATCCAATGCATCTTTAACATTTCTAGGTTCAAATTCAACAAGTAAATATGTACCTTTCAATTTGCTTCTTGTCATTGTTCCATCTAATTTTTCTCCAATGATCTAATTAGGTGCATGATGCCTTCTGACAAATTTTTCTTAAACTAGTTCTTTAGATTTGTAAATTTTTTTATTGATATCATCATGAACTTTAATATCAAGCTTGAGTCTCACTATCTATGACACAGGTCCTTCAAACATGGTTTTCTCTAGCTTAGTAGCCTCTAACTATGACTTGGGTCCTGTAGACTATGACTTGAGTTGTACTATCTACAACTCGGTAGGCGACTTGGGAAGTGAAGCCTCCTTTCTTCCAAATAGATTTAGTAGGGTATCAGGTTCATAGTAAACAAATCTTATATAATCCTCAGGTTCTTTGCTACTTTCTTCTTCACTCTTTTCTACGAACTCATAAATTGTCAAATGTGTACTTTCTATGATTTTATGATTAGATAAATTCAAAAACTTGTATGCTTTACTTCTACATGAGTATCCTAGAATATGCCTTCATCACCTTTAATAACAAATTTGGCTTTCCTAGATTCTTTCAAGATATAACATTTTCTGCCAAATACTTTCAAGTAAATTACATTAGGTTTCTAGTCATACCATAGTTCATAAGGAGTTTGATTTGAATCTTTCTTTAGATGTACTCTATTCAAGGTATGTATTGCGGTGCTGATTGCTTCCTTCCAATTTTTGATTCCAACATTCTTTTCTATCATCAATTTTGTTGCACAATCCATGTTGGATCTATTCCTTCTTTTAGCTATGCCATTCTATTGAGGTGTACCAGGTGCTAATAATTGTCTTTTAATTCCCTTTTCAATGCAAAAGTCATTGAATTCATCGGAGATGAATTCATCACCTCTGTTTGATCTTAGACATTTTAACTTCTTTCTAGTTTCTTTTTCTACTCTTGCTGGATACCACTTGAATTCTTGAAAAGTTTCTTATTTTTCTTTGTTTGGGCACTTAGCAACAATGTGACCAACTTCTTCATAAGAAAAATAGATCAAAGGAACCTCTACCATTGGAATACTTCCTTGCAAGTAGGGCTTCAAAAACTTCAAGATTATTGTTTGAACTTTCTTCTTCTTCTTTTTCACTTTCTAAATGATTGGCCTTTGATTTCTTACTCTTTAAGAGTTTTCCTTCAAATGTAGACTCGATACCTTTGGAGCTAGGAACATAGTTATCATAGTTATCCAACTCAAAAGTTGTCAATTTTATAACTACAACATCCAAATTTATTTTCAATTGGGATCATATCTCATCTCTTGAATAGTAGACACTCTAATTGCATAAATAGGAAGAAGGGTTCTGAGTACCTTGCTTACAACTATTTTTCCATCTATGTCTTCTCTAGATGCTTTGATTGTACTCACACTTTCTTTAATTTTTTCCACATATTTTGTAATGTTTTCATCTTCTCTAATTTTCATCTTATCAAATTATCCTCTGAGACATTTTGCTTTACTGCTTCTTACATTTTCATGTCCTCCATAAATATCTTTCAGTTCGGTCCACATTTCATGGGTTATTTTTTAGTCTTTCACTTCATCAAATTAAGTATAACTAAGAGCAGATGCAGTATCAATCATCATGATGTTATGATTTTTCATTTTAGCAATATCTTCAACTAATAATGTTCTAGTGGGAGTCTTGTAGTTGACATCAACATATTTACAACTTAAATAATGATAATTCCTAGATGTAACTTCGTAAGTCCTTTCCATGCTACAAAATTGTTTCTATTCAACTTGGGAATCTCTTTTCTATAAGACATCCTAATCTTTAGCTTAGGTCCTTGAAACCTTCTTTGCAAGAACCAAATAGCTCTGATACCAACTCTTGGAAATATAAGAGGAGTAATTGATAGGGGAGGGGTGAATTAGTTACTACAAAATAAATCCTAGATCCCTTAGATGTTAGTACAAAAGTAAAATCTAAAAATTGAACACTACTAATGCTCAACAAACACACATAAAGTTTTGTAACTCGATAAATACTGAATATGCTTAATAAATACTTAACATGAATAAATGAAGATGTTATCTATGATTACCATTACTTTAACTTAGTTGCGAACACATAAAAGAAAATAGAATAAACATATTTGACACCAAGATTTAATGTGGAAATCCAATTTGGGAAAAATCACCAATTTCAACTAGTTACTAATTTTCAATCTTCTAAATTGATTTTTTCTGTGTTAACCAAGTGAACTCAGTTAAGACTACATACTCTCGAAGTTCCTTTGGTAACCGAGTGAGCTCAGCTAACACTAGTTCCATCCAACATTTCCTTCATTGACCAATTGAGCTCAGTTAACACACATCTTCTAAAAACATTCCTTTGATGCCTAATTGAACTCAGTTGAAACTGTCTTCTCATCTAGGCAAACTCAAGAATGGTTGGTAGACATAGAAAACTATCTTCAATTCTTGAGTGAGCTCGGCATACACTGACTGATAATGATATGAAATTTTGTGTAACATCAAAGAAAATACACAATTAATAAATTGTTCAACATATGTAGCTATGCTTTTAGTTAGTAGTTAGTTATGCTTATAAATGAGTCTAATGCTCTATTGTGCCTTTTCATTTATGTGAGAAAAGATACCATGACCCCTATCTAAGAAGAGACAATTTGAAGACATATGATATGATATGATATTTCTTAAAAGAAGAAATAGTATGAAGTATTTTTTTCATTTTCTGCAATTACTTGGTTGAATATGTAATGCAACCACTTTACTATATTTCCTTATGAGTGAACTTAATATAATTAAGATACCTCTATATCTATGACGGCATATGGTTTCTTAATTACTCATGTTCTTCATTGTTCCTTTAGATTATACTATTATTTTGATGGATGAAAGTAATGCATTAATTCTATTTATTTATTACATGTTTTTATACCGAGTTATGCTATCTATCTAATTAGTCTCCATTGATTAGAGCTAAATGAATTTAGACTAAGCATTGGATTTATTTAATCTCTATCCAATGGTTTATGAGGTGCTTTCTATGTTTTGAGGTTTGATGATAAGAAAATGTATTGATTAGTTTTTGTATACTCATTATAAGTCGATATGTACAATTGTAGATCAATGGAGTTCTATCCACAAGTATTACATTACTTTATTCTCAATAATTTATTCATAGTCAAAACATTTACACATTTTGATTTCTCCTTAAGAATTATATTCCATCTTAAGAGTATCAATTATAAAATTTGCATTATTAATCTTTAATTATTTTTTAAGGAGCTTTGATATAGGTACAACTAAATAGGTTTTGTGGAGCCTTAAGTGTGGATATTTAATAGTTTTTATTCATTTTTATTCCTAAACCATAATTGTGATGATTTTTCAGCATCAAGTAGGAAAGGTTTGTAAAAATCCAACCATCCGTCTTTAGAACAAACACCTTGCATTGTGTCAAGTGGTATAAAAGCCTTGTTTTAGCTAGTTGCTAATTATTAAGGATTTCTTAAGAGGGATTATGAAGATGTTGAAATATACCTCTAAGATGGTTGGACCCTAGGGAAATTTATGATCTTTTTGATCTTATGGAGACTAATATGTTTGTAGGTTACCAAATCATTTGTGTTACATGTTGATTCTTTTTAAGGATGTGATGGTTTAATTTACTTTTCAACACTATAATTTCACATTACAATTGAGATATGAGATGAATTAGGTGTAGAATCTATAAAAAAATTTAATAAATTAAATTTTAAGACCATGATTCACTCCCCCTCTTATTATCTTGTTTCCCATTAAATCCTTCCAACACATAGTTGTGATATAAAATCCTATGATCAAGGTAGACCTAATAGTCTTGTAAGCCTTCAACAGGGCATACCTCTCACTATTTAGATCAACATAAGTGATCAAACATTGTAGCCTTAACTAACACTTTTACTATTGCAGTACTAAAGATTTTGTGGGTGTCATCCTTACCACAGGTTTACCTTCACCTTCGATGGTTTCTACATTATTATATCTAGTGTCATGTGTTTATCAATTTCTTATATGCATTATACATGTTATTAGATGTTAGATATGATCTTAGATTGTAGTGAATGTTTTATTTGTCATGAGGTTAATATTTAATCAGAGTTTATGGTGATATTATCAAATATGGTTTATATTTGAAGTGTTAAAAGTTTTATAGATCCTAATTCACCAATCCTCTAAGCATCTTTCTTTCCCTATTTGATTTCCAAAAATTGGTATCAAAGTAGTGTACTCTTGGTGGATGTCTTACAACTTGGGAGTTAAAGACCTTGGAAAATGGAAGACTTCAAGCTAGGAAAGATATTGAAAATGAGAATCTTGATGTTTAGCTTGTACTTAAACATGTTAATGTAGGAAATAATTCTTCAATTGTATGTTGCCATTGATGTTACACAAATGTTAGTATTAACCGAGTAATGAAGGACTGGAAATATTAACCTTGTATATCTCATTATTGATTGAGTAGTCATGTAATGAAGAAATTTTTGTATTTATTAAGAATTTGGTTAATGAAGGATATCATACTTGTAATATTGATATAGTTGTGCAGCATTAAAGGCTCACAGTATTAACAAAGCATTCAATCTCACTATTGATCAGGTGATAATACAATGCATTTGTCTAATATTTAATTGATTGAGGCCAACTATTTAGATGTTTATTAATAATTTGAAAAGGTATTTAAGCCAACTTGACAAGGCCATTGAAAAATAAGTAAGGTCTAGTTGTGAGGAATATTATTCACAAGTGGAATAAGATGGATATGTGAGAAAAGGTAGAGCATGAAAGTGTTCAACATAAGTTTCAAAAATTATTTTAATTAGTAAGGCTCCATATGTCAAGTTTGAATAGAGATCTAAATCTGCAAAGTTAGTTGCTACATAAATTGGGTTAAATTATCACTACCTTCTAACCATTGAAGCAATAAATAAATTGTTTACTAGATTTAAATTAACAATCATATTATCAATTCTTTAATAAGGTGACATTTTAGGATTGAAGTGTTTAAAGACCTCTAACTAGACCACTCCTAACAAGGTGATTTAAATCCTCTAGCAAGGTCATACTTAAAATTATGTATTGTAATCTTTAAGAGGGTTGGATCCTATTGGGGATCACTTCACAATAGTCAAAAATATTGTAATTAGTTGCATGGTATTTTTCCTTAATTGGGTTTCCACATTAAATCTTGGTGTCATTTGTGCTCATATTATTTACTTATTCTTTACATTTCTACAACTAAGTTACTAAAGGATCAAATAGATTAATAATCATAAGACTTATTTATTAACCAAGTGATAGTAATATCCTAGTGTTAATCGAGTTAAACAACATTGCATGATTAGTGAAAGTTTGAATTGATGTCTAGGGATAAGAATTGTTTTTTGTGGTAAATGATTCACTCATCCACTCTTAGTTACACTCTACATTTCCAACAATTGGTATTAGAGCATTTGGTGCTTGTAGGAAAGATTTCAAGGACCTAAGATAAAGATCAGGATGTCATAGAGAAGGGAGATTCCTAACCTTAATAGAGACAACTTTACAACATGGCAAGAGTTGATGAAGCTGCGCATATCAAGCATTAGTGATATTGGTTTGTTCTACTTGGAAAACAATTATGTGCCACCACCTAAGCCTATGACTATGGGGATGATCAAAGAGGAAAAGGATCACAATATAATGATGATTGATATAGCTTTCTCTCTCAACTATTCTAAATTTTACAAGTTTAAATATTGTCCTACTACGTTTGAAATGTTGGAAAAACTTAAGAAAGTCTATGGAGGTGATAAAAAAGTGCAAAGAGTCAAGGAAAAAATTTTAAGAGGAAAGTTTTATCAAATGAAAATTAAAGAGGGTGAGAACATTGTCCAATATAGTGAAAGAATCAAAGAGAGTATAAGTGTAATCAAAGCTATAAGAGGAGACATAAATGATGAGACAATGGTCTATAAGTCAATAAGAACTCTTCTTTCTATTTATGCAATTAGATTTTCAAAAATTTAAGAGATGAGATGCAATCCTAAAAATAAAATAACCTTGGGTGCACTTGTAGGAATATTAATGCTGCTATGACTATGGGGATGATGAAAGAGGAAAAGGATCACAATATAATGATGACTAATATAGCTTCCTCTCTCAACTATTCTAAATTTGATGAGGTTTAATATTGTCCTAGATTGCATTTAAAATGTGAGAAAAACTTTAGAGAGCCTATGGAGGTGATAAAAATGTGGAAAGAGTCAAGGAAAGAAATTTAAGAGGAAATTTTTATCAAATGAAAATTAAAGAGGGTGAGAACATTGTTCAATATAGTGAAAGAATCAAAGAGAGTATAAGTGCAATCAAAGCTACAACAGGAGACATAAATGATGAGATAATGGTCTATAAGTTACTAAGAACTCTTCTTCCTATTTATGCAATTAGAGTTTCAAAAATTCAAGAGATAAGATGCAATCCTAAAAATAAAATGACTTTGGGTGCACTTGTGGAAAGATTAAATTATTTTGATTTGGATAACTTAGAAAATAATGCACCTACTTCTAAAAACTTTGAATCCATATCCAAAGACAAGCTGACCCTTGGTAGAAAAGGTGGAAAGTTAAAAGGAAAATATGTTGATAGTGATGAAGGAGACGATTCAAATGAAGATCTTGAAGTCATTGAATTCCTACTTACAAAGATAGTATCAAAAGGGAAAGGTAAATTTAGAGGGAAAAAATCCCTTGATTTCCTTCTCATGTGATGAGGTTGGTCATATTTCTGCAAGATGTCCAAAGAAAGAAGGTAAAGATGGGAACAAAAATAACATGTTCAAAGGCATGAAAGACTTAAAGAGCTACAAGGACTACAAAGATAAAGGTAATAAATCTTGTTACATTTCTAAAGATTATTATAGTGATGATAAAGAAGAAGTAGTTTACATTGTTGTTAAGGATAAATCTAATAATGAGGAAAATGAAAATATGGCACTTACCTCTCATGTTAGCAAGAATGATACATGGATCATAGATAGTGGTTTCTCCCATCACATGACTAGTGGCAAAACTAAGTTTGAACAATTAGAACACTATGATAGTGGAAATATTAGTTTTGGAAACAATAAATGTTGTTATGTTAAAGGAAAAGTAAACATAACAATAAATGAAGGTATCAAATGTGAAAATGCCTACTAGGTTAAAGGATTAAGACATAATCTACTCACTATATATCAAATGAACAATATAGGATACAAGGTAACATTCATAAATGTTAAAGATAAACTATTAGATGGAAAAAGAAACTTGGTTGGAACTAGAAATTAGAAAAAAAGTATTTTGTTTTACCTAGATCTCATTGTAAGTACATGTTCGGTAGCTCAAATTGAAGAAAGTTGGCTATGGAATAAGAGAATCTTTCATATTAATTTTGATAATTGGTTACCATGAGAAAGAAAAAAGAGTAAGAGGCATACCTTATGTGAAGAAACCTAAGATGGGAATGTGCAAACAATGTCAAATAAGAAAGATGAGTAAAAAGTGTTTCATAAGTAAGTCCTAAATTCTAAAGAATTTTTGGAACTAGCTCATATAGATCTTTGTGGGCCAATAGGTATAGAAAGCTACTATGCATACATATAATTCATTTTATTTCTTGATGATTATTCTAGAATGATGAGTGCAATATTTTTAAAAGATAAATTTGGTGCATTTCAAAAGTTTAAATGATATTTAGTGAGAGTTGAGAAAGAAATAGGGAATAATTTGAAATTCTTGAGATCAAATAGAGGAGGAGAATTCATCTCAAATGAATTCAATAAGTTCTAAAACAAAAGAGGAATCAAAAGATAGGTATCAACACCTACAACTGGAGAGAAAAATGGAATTTCTAGAAAGAAGAAATAAATCCATCATGAAGAGTGCAAGAACACTAGTGACTAAGAAGAATGTTGCACCAAAATACTAGAGAGAACCAGTTAACATAGAATTACATACACTTAACTGAGTTCAACTAAAGAAATGTACAAGCAAAACACCTTATGAATTATGGTATGGGTAAAAGCCTAATATTTTTATCTTAGAGTATTTGGAAGAAAATGCTATATCTTGAAAGATTTAATGAAAGGAAAACTTGATGTGAAGAGTGATGAATGTATATTCCTAGTTTGCTTCAATAAAAGTAAGGGATACAAATGTTTGAATATTTTACTCACAAAGTCATAGAAAGTGCACATGTGCATATTGATGAGTTTCCATAAAGAAGTGAAGAATAGAGTAGCAAGGAGCCTGAAGACTACAAAAAGTTTTTTTTATTATGAGGAGGAATATGTGAATTTACCACAAATATTTGAAACTAAGCAACACAAAATTGAACCTAGCAAGTCACAAATAGTTCAATCCAAGTTGCAGCCACATGCAGTCAAAGCCAAGTCATAGATAGTTTAACCCAAGTCACAACCATATATAGTGCAGCACAAGTCAAAGGAAGTGAAACTTGAGTCACAGTTATAGGAGCTTGAGTTAACCTAGATCATGTAGAAGAACTTGAGTAAAATAGAAGATCATGAAGAGCCAAGTGAATCAAGTGAGAAGTCAAGAAAGAAAGATGCAAGGCTTGCAAAATATGTTAGAAGATATCATGCACTTGAACAAATAATTAGAGGAGAAATAGAATGCATACTGACAAGGAAAAAATTAAAAGCTATATGTTTTCTTAGTAAATTTGAACCTAGAATTTTAAAAGATGCATTAGAAAATGAAGGTAGGCTAGAGGCAATGAATGAAGAAATTGAAAAAATAGAAAAGAATAAAACCTAGTCTCATGTAGTTATGCTTAAGGCTAAGAATGTGATTAGTACACAATGGATATTCATAAATAAATTGAATGAGAAAGGAGAAGTAACAAGGAACAAGGCAAGGCTTGTATGAAAAGGATATACTCAAGAAGAAGGTATTGAATAAGGGGCATCATTTTCCCCTATTGCAAGACTTGAAGGTGTTAGAATACTTCTAGCATATGCAACACAAAAAGGATTCAAATTATCTTAGATGGATGTTAAACCAACTTTCTTGAATGGAGTATTGTAAGAAGTCTACATTAAATAGACTGAAGGTTTCATTCATGTAAGCAAAAGAGACATGGTGTGTAAACTTCATAATGTTGGAAATGAACAGAGTAACGAAGTGGAGAGGATTGAATCAATTACACAAAAACAACAATACAAAATTTTCACTAATAATGTAATATTGTCCAACTAAATTAACACTAGAATAATACTATCACTTGGTTAAGAAATCAATCTTGTGATTATTAACCTATTTTAATTTTTTAGTAGCTTATTTTCATTAACACAAATCATAACATGAACATAGATGACACCAATATTTAACATGAAAATCCAATTTGGAAAAAACCACATGGCAACTAGTCACAACAATTTTCACTCTTCTAAATTGAGCCCTATTAGGAAACAACCCTATTAAAGGTTACAATACATATTGTAAACTATGGCCTTGTTAGAGGATTTAGATCACCCTATTAGGAGGGTCCTAGTTAGAGGTCTTTAAACACTTCAATTCTAAAATATCACCTTGTTGAAGGATTTACAAAATGACAATTAAGTCAACTTCGTTAAGATATTTCTTTATTGTTATAATGTTTAGAAGGTAACAACAATTTAACCTAATTTATGAAGAAACTTCCTTTGTAGATTCTAATTTCTATTCTAGCTTGACATCTAGATCATTACTTATCAAAATATTCTTTGTAGCTTGTCTTCCACACTTTACTACTTTGACTTTTCTTACATATTCCTTTTTATTTTTTACATTGTGTTTTCTCTTTCTACCCTCAAAACTTGACCTTTCTTATATATCATAAGCTAGGACAAGGCTTAAATACCCTTCTGAATAATTTATACATAGTCTACCTAAAATAATTAATTATTTAAAAAAATGCATTCTTTTGTGATTCCATCAATACTAGGATTGAATGTTCAATTAATACTGAAATTTTTTCAGTGCTCAACTATTGGTATCTCTGCCTATTATTTTTTGTTAGTGTCAAACACTTGGTCATTTACTAGGCAGAGTCAAATAGCCATCAATCCAACTGAGCTACTTAATATAGGGTGAGTCATGTACATAAGTATGCATGTACCAAGATTTCCAAGAGTTGATTAAGTTTGTGGTCACCAAGTATTTTCTATACAAGTTGAGCTCAACACCTATATAGCAGTTTCAAGCATAAAAGTGCCAAGTTATATAGTATGTGTTGAGCACAATATCTATAGACCAAGAAAAATGAATGCTAAGTGTCATAAACTAGTGATAGCTGAGCAATTGTAGATTATAAATGAAAGTTAGGAATGATACAAATTTTGAGGTAAATCATTTTCAAGCCAACATGGAAGGAACATTTAATGTTTGTAGAGGTTTTTATAGAGAGTTTTATGCATTAATGACATGGATCACAGAACCCTATGTTTTGTGATGAATGATTCAAATGAAGAGTATAATTATGGAAGCATCAAGAAAACTCTTTAAAAAACTCTTCAAGTAGAGATCTTTACCTAGATTGGTATGGATGAGAAGAGAAGAGAGTTTATGTGAACAAGGAGAAATATGTGAATGGTTAACTGAAAGATCAAACTCATATTAGAAGTTAAAGGAAGTGTGATGTTATCTCTTAGCAGAGTAGGTGAGATTTATTGGATTATAAAAGAGAATTAGTTAACAAGGAGGAGAATCAAAATTAGCTTACAAAACACACCTAGAGTCAGGTATTGAATTAGTTCTGATTAACTTGAATTAGGGTAAATATCTTAACAGAGGGGTCTTAATAGATCTTTGTAAATGTCCTAACAGATTCCTTACTTTAGTTTAAGTGTTAAACCCTCTAACAAGGTGAGACCTAGTAGTCTAAAATGCTTTTAATAGGTAAGACCCCTCATAGGGTAGATCTCATTTATTATGATCAAACATTGTAACTTTAATAGATTAACTTTATTAGTGGAGCGGTGAAGATTTGTCGGTGTTATCCCCACCCCAATTTTACCTTCACCTTGGAGGGTTACTAGGTAAAAAATATTGTGTTATGCATATATTTTTATGCATGTGATAAATCATATTTACATGTTACAATAAGCTCATTATTACAAGTTTTACATGCATAAGATAAGCTCGTGAACATGTGAATGAATAATTGAAAAATAAAAGTGCTTAATATTTTGATACGCACCCCCCCTCAGTTGTCAGCATCTTGTTATCCTATTTATAATTCCTTCAATCAACAATTTGTATTAGAGTGTTGGCCCTTTGAAATAAAATTAATTTCTTGGAGATGAGATCTTGGAGATAGAAGCTTTTAAATTAGACAAGATCAATGACAATTAGGTGATTGACATCCAACTCATACTACACAAATTTTAGAAAGCAAGAAAAGATATGAAGAAATCTTTTAAAAGAAGAAAGCATTTGGCTATCTAAGATTAACAATTTTCCTATGAGGAAACCAAGACTAAAGGACTATTTGAATCAATCAATACAAATGACAAAGAATCTATTGATCTACTTGGAAAGAATAAACTCTTGAATGAAGAAATAAGAGGATTGAAAAGAGGACATGATAGCCAATCAGCAAAATTCTATGAAGTAGTTAAGAAAAAGAAGGAAGTCTAAGAAGACAAGCCTATGACTGAAAAAGAAAAGAAGGTAATGGCTAGAAGAATTGAAGAAAGGATATTAGATGTGCATAATCTCTCAAGCACTCAACTAGACATGATGAATGAACAAATCACTAGTAAATTTGGACCCAATTTTCAACCAATTTTGGTCAAAATTTTGACCAAATTGCAAGTTGGTTGAGAATTTGATGAATGCATTCATCAAAATATTTTTATTATGGTTGAAAAAAAAACATTTCAACGAATGTATCTACCAAAATTTTGACCAATCTACAATTTAGTATAAATTTTGATAAGAAAAATAATGATGAACCTAGGTCAAAATTTAGACCAAAATTGGTCAAAAGTTTGCTCCAATTTTTCCAGTGAATGCTTGCAAATTAGGGATTGAATCATAGGGATGTGGAAATAGAAAATCTCAAATCATAGAAGGAAATACTAAAGAATGAATGAAAAAATAAGAAACAATGTATGGAGAGATTCAACAAACCAAAAGAAGCAATGAAATACATTTAAGAACTTATGAAGTCATCTAGCAAAACCAATGGCTCAGGACATTCATACACTAAGAAAGAAGAATCATCTAGGAATAGAGGAATGAAGAATTCTAAGTCAAAGGCCAAAACAACATGCTATCATTGTGGAAAAAATGGTCACACTGTAAAAATTTGTTAAAGAAAACATTGTATGTAAAATCTTGAAACTAAGTTTACTAGTTACTATTTTTACTACCAAAAACAAGGACATCAAATACATGAGTGTAGGTTGAGAACAAGAAATTCATTTACTACACCTAGATTTGAAGGATATTTCTATAATTTCTAAAAGCATGGGCATAGAGCACGTGAATGCAAATCACAGAAAAAACCTTATTGGACAAATCAGAGGAAGAGTTATGTACCCAATAACGCATGTTCCAAATGTCATATGTTTGGACATATAAACTATTGAAGTTGATGAAAGATTAAACCCATAGCTCCCAAGAATTATCTTCATGGAAAAACCTATCAAAGAATGAGAGGAGCAAAAGATATGTAGGATGGAATTCCTAGATTCATAATGTAGACACCCAAAAATTAGCAAAGACATAAAACAACACAATTTTGATTAAATGACAAAAAATTAAGAATAAAATCACAGAAAAATGATGGACTTTTAAATCAATCATTACATTAGGTCATTTATCAATCAAATCATCTATCAAATAAAAAGGACCCAAATCAACTTTAAAAAGGGGAAAAGCAATTCACAAAATCATAAAATAAAATAAAAAAGGAAAAAGAAAAAGGTATTGAAAATAAATGAAACATTTATTAAATCAATAAATCCATTTATCCTCACAAAAGTGAAAGTCCTCCTTTTTACATTTAAAATAATTGGAAAATTCTCTTTTAGCCTCACAAATTAAGTCTCTTAGACTCTTCCTCTTGGTGCCTTATGAGATATTTACAGTTTTTCCATTACCCTCTTGTCAAAAGTGAAATCCTAATCTTTACCTTGACCCCTTCTAAAATCCTATAAATAGGAGGGAAATTCAAGAGCAAAGGGACCCAAGTTTTAGACATTTGCACTATAAGTACATTTAGAATTGTCATCTTTTAGCATTGTTATTATAGAAAATTCATGCCATTTTTTTAGAATTTTAGTATTCTTTTCATGTTATTTAGTATCATTTAGCACATGTTTAGCCCATTTTATGCTCATATCATAGCATTATAGGGTTATTATACTCATATAATATGAATTCTCAAATAGATCTTACATACACATTTGTAGATCTACATTTGTAGCATTCTCCCACTCTAGAATTGTCACTAAGATGTTGGTCTAAGAGTAATCTTAATGGTTGTAGTGAGGGAAACATGGGATATTAATAGAGTCTCTATTTGACAATGATTTCTTGGGTCTATATTAGTTTGTTGTCATTCTATTTGCAATCTACGTTAACATCTCATGAATACGTGAATCCACTATGTACAAATTAGCGCCCAGTGTGGAGCTTCGTCTTAAGGCCTCTCTATTCTTCAAGTTTTCTTGCTAATCTTTGTTTTTTCTTTAAGTCTATGTTTTTCTCTAATTTTTGGTGTAGATATAACCTAGTGTAGGTTCTACATCATTTGGGAAGCTTCATAATGAGATCAACAAACTTTCAAAGATGTTCCCAATCTCATAAAGACTAAATTTTTCATTTTATTGATGTTTCAGTTCTTTTAAGCTCAATTTTAACACTTTTGACCAGATTTTTAACACATTTGAAGCATTCTATACTCCTTTTGAAGCTTTTTGCAGTGCATTTTCTCTATATTATATAGCATTTTCTTCTTGTTACAATGCGTTTTCATTACTAAAAAGCACATTTGATTATTCTTATAGTGCATTTACATGTTTCTATGATGCACATGTTTTTTCTATCATATATCTAATTCAGGTTGTTAATCATCACATATTTACATTCATATCTGACTATCAATTATTTATAGATATATTCTAAGCTAACGTAAGCTCTTAGGCTACTAGAATCATGAGACAGTATTGAAGACTCTCAAAAAGGTGCCTAGCCTTTGCTAGCTTTGAACCAAGTAAGTAGACCCAGACCCTCATCAATTAGATCATGACATTTCCAAATGCATAATCTAGTTTAAGAAGAAAGTTTGATCTCACTGACCTAATCAGAAGTAGCCCTATGCTCTCAACTCACAAGAGTTGATTAGAATGCCAAACCTTCTATGAGGGTTAGCAATAGTCAAACAGGAAATGAATAAACACTTAGCTTAATTAGGAGCCCCTTTGCATCTATGCTTAGAATTGAACATATCTTGTCTATCATGTTTGGGAGATCAAAGTAGTAGGGATATGCTCTTACTCTTTTAGAGTGATCAGACTCCCAAACTTGCTTTTGATTTCTACTTTTCCTACTGTTTACTAGATAAGTTAGTTTGCCATAGAAGGCCTACCTCCAAATATTTTCCTTAGTAGGGCTAGTGAGAGGGAATGCCTTATAATCTTGCATTCTTAATTGAATGCAAGCCAACCATATTCAAAATATGGCCTTCCTCTAGTATTCTCACTAGAGATTGTGTCATAACCTCCTTAGCATTGGTGGGAATATCTCTATCATAGAGAGGTAAATTCAAACATTGTTTGGTAAACACTAAAAACGAATATTTAACAACCTTAAAAATCCTTGTTAGGATGCCATTTCTTTCATTTCTAGGTGTGTGGAAGTTTAATTCTTTGTTATTTCTAATGCAATTGTGTGTGGATGTGTCTACTATAATACATAATGATTTCAATTTTTCAAACCACAACCCTTTCAAGAAGATGTAATGATAAACTAATATGAAAAAAAGCTTTAAAATTGTTGAATAACCTAAAAAAACACATCTAATTCATAAAGCAATACATTTGACTTCTTTGTGATGCATTTACACTCGAAAAAAATGCATAGAACTAAAACAATAATACATTTGAATAATGAAATAGCACGTGTCCTATAGAACTACGCCTTGTGAACTATGAAATAGAAAATACAATCATTTAAATAGCACATCCAATTTTTTTGTAGCACATTGGAGGAAAATCCTAAAATAGAGACTACCTGCATGTGTACTATTCACAAATGAACTTAAGATTTTGATACCCTTTTCCCTTGTTGACATTCTACCAAATGAAGAGATTCTAAAATTGACCATCACCATTTTTCAAACAAGCAATGTTCTAGCTCCAACAGAGACCCTTATCCAATAGTTATTGTTGTTTCAGCCTCACATATCAAATCAGAAATGAACTAGAAACATACCTTTTTTCCCTACCTAACTTCATGAGATTGAATTTTACCATTATCAACATTGTCAAATGTCCTCTCCAAACATAGTTTTTTGCTTAACCAACAATGGTCTAAAAGAAACCCTCATATTGTCAAAAATGCAAATGAACTAAAGGAATCCTACCTACATCTCATGCTACTACCAAAAACTAGTGTAACCTTAAAACATAAATGATCACCTATATGGGTGAGTGCTAGAATAGCCAAAAGAACCATCAAATGCACATGATCTCCTAACCTCAGTTAGCATATTACACCTACAAACTATTTTCCAAATATAACTACCCATGAATCACCCTTTTTCAACCAAAATTCGGTGCCCTTTTCCAAAATGGGTTCATCGAACACATGGGATAAAAAGAGCATGGAAACTAAAATTGAATATTTTCAGCAAAATTCTAAGCTTTTTGATATCATGGACAAAATACTTGAAAGACACAAAGAATGTTGCCTACTAGCATTAGCACAACAAGGTGTAAAACTACCATCTGACTATGACATTGTAATGCCTTACCCAAAGATCCTTGGAACAAGGATTCAATACAACCCAAGATATTTTTTTTCTATAGGTATAAATGCACAATACAACATCATACAAGGATCACAAAAATCATAATGGAAGGCTACAACAATAAACCTAGCAACCAATAGATCTCCAAACTACACTACCATCTAGTCACACACAAATAGAGACAAAAAATAACCACACATAGGATGAGGACTAGAAGATACAACCACTCAATAAATAAACATCATGCTAGAAGATAAATGTAGACTCCTAAAATTTGGCTTAGTATCAATTTCTAAAGCCCTAAAATTTTCTAGAATCTTTATCTTATCTTGAAGATGTCTAAAACCTATCGCAAAAGTGTTAGGATAAACCATGGACAGAAATAAAAACTACATGCAAATATAACCAATAACTGAAAAAATAATAGATCACACAGAAATGAACACAAGGCACCAAGATTTAATGTGGTTCACCCAATCCTTGGGCTACGTCCACCAAAGAACAAGCCCGATCTTATTACAATCCAGTGATTACAACTTGATTACAATCTGTAATCCCTTACAGCTCAATACCACCACAAGAACCAATTTCACATCACAACATAATGAAAAATACCCAACCCTAAGCCCTTTTATACAAGTATTAAACCACTTTAGGGTTATAACTTGTCGGCCATAATATTTCGGCTACCATGTTGCTTTATGAAGTATGTACAGTACTTTCCTGATTAGTCACCACAATCTAACAATCTTCCACTTGGGGACTGATCAAGCTCCACACTAAACAACAATCTCCCACTTGGAGACTGATCCTCTAGCAATACCACTACTACATGGGGCTCCCAGTGGATCAAACCACCCTAGACTCTATTGTTCTTTTATTCATGTTTAGTCTAAAAGACCAACCAAAGCTGAAGAGGAGTTCATCATCTCCCTTGTTACAACCTTTGTCAACATATTTGCTAGATTGTCATTGGTATGTATCTTCTCCAACTTTAATTGTCCATCCTCCAAAACTGATCAAATGAAATGGTACCACAACTATATGTGTTTGGTCTTAGAATGCAGAGCTAAATTCTTAGCAAGATGAATGACACTCTGACTATCTGTGAACAAATAATTATCCTTCTGAGGATGTCCCAATTCTTCCAAGAAGAATTGAAGCCATATCATCTCCTTGGCTGCCTCTGTAGTAGCAACATACTCTGCCTCTGTAGTGGATAGAGCATTAATCTTCTGTAACCTAGAAACCCAGCTGACGGCTGCCCCACCAACAGTAAAGACATAACCTGTAGTACTTTGCCTGGTATCAATATCCCCAGCCAAATTTGAGTCAACATAGCCCTATAAATTAGTAGTAGAGCCCCCAAAGTGTAAACACTTATTGGATGTTCCTCTCAAATATTTGAGAATCCACTTGACAGCATTCCATTTCTCAAATCCTAGATGACTCATATACCTACTAACGACTCCCACTGCATGTGCAATATCTGGCCTAGTGCATACCATAGCATACATCAAGCTTCCTACAGCTGAAGCATAGGCTACCTTGGACATCTTATCCTCCTCTTCCTGTATCTTGGGACACATTTCCTTAGTCAATTTCAAATGACTGGGTAAAGGTGTGCTGACAGCTTTAGCATTCTCCATAGAGAAACGTTGCAACACCTTCTCAACATAATCAGCTTGAGATAGCTTCAATGTTCTATTCTTCCTATCTCTGCAAATCTTCATACCAAGAATTTTTTTTTCTACCCCCAAATCCTTCATAGCAAATGCATGTGCTAACTGGTATTTTAGCCCCTTAATATGATCCATGTTAGACCCAGCTACAAGCATATCATCAACATATAAACATAAAATAATGTAGCTATCATTATCCAACCTCTTAAAATAAACACAGTAATCTAAATGAAACCTGTTATATCCATGCTCATGCATAAAACTGTCAAATTTTAGATACCATTGCAGAGGTGCTTGCTTCAATCCATATAAACTTTTCTTCAATTTGCACACTAAGTTCTCCTTACCTTTGACCTCAAAACCCTATGGCTGAGCCATATATATTTCTTCATCTAAATGACCATGAAGAAAGGTTGTTTTAACATCCATCTGCTCTAAATGCAAATCTTCAGTAGCCACAAGACTTAAAATAGTACGAATAGAAGTCATTTTAACAAGAGGAGAAAATATCTCATCAAAATCAATTCCCTTTTTCTGTGCAAATCCTTTTACAACTAACCTAGCCTTAAATCTTTTCTTACCTCCTTCCTCTTCTTTCAACCTGTAAACCCACTTATTCTGTAAAGCCTTTTTACCTGCAGGAAACTTGCACAAATCCCATGTCTTATTTTTTAGCAAAGAGTCCATTTCATCTTTCATTGCAGACTCCCACTGAATCTTAGTATCCACCTGCACAACTTCGTCATAACTTTCAGGTTCACCAGCATTAGTAAGTAAAATAGAATACAAAGAGGGAGAAAACCTTTGTGGAGGTCTAATTCACCTTGTTGACTATCTAACATTCACTAGTGTGTGTGGTATTTGTTGTTGCATTTGTTGCACATCATGAGGAATGGCTAGAACATCAGCTTTTGGAGTATCATCCAGCACTACATAATCATCTTCTTTCTTCTCATGTTGCTGCAACAGATCTTTGTACAATACTTTCTCATTGAATATGACATCTTGACTTCTAACAATTTTAAGATTTTCAAAATCCCAAAGCCTATAACCAAATTCATTAATGCCATATCCAACAAAGACACATTTCTTTGATTTAGCTTCTAGCTTGGTTCTATTTCTAGAGTCTATATGAGAAAAAGCTTCACAACTAAAGGTCTTGAGAAAAGAATAACTCACTTTCTTACCAGTCCATGCTTCCTCTAGAATACCACAGCCCAAAGGAGTAGAGGGACCTCTATTAATCAAATATACTATAGTATTGACAGCCTCTGCCCACATGTGTAAGGGAAACCCAACATGCAACCTCATGCTCCTTGCGCGCTCCATTATAGTCTTGTTCATGTGTTCAGCCACTCCATTTTCCTATGGAGTCCTTGGAACAGTTTTCTATCTAAAAATACCATTAGTGGAGCAATAATCTTCAAATTCATGACTACAATATTCACCACCATTAT
This sequence comes from Cupressus sempervirens, assembly GCA_028749045.1. Classification (NCBI taxonomy): domain Eukaryota; kingdom Viridiplantae; phylum Streptophyta; class Pinopsida; order Cupressales; family Cupressaceae; genus Cupressus; species Cupressus sempervirens. The sequence goes on along the minus strand of CM053793.1, from coordinate 514,877,663 downwards.
CAGATCTGAGACATTTTAATTTCTTACCAGTCTCATTTTCAACCAAGCATTTCCATTTCTTAAAAGTTTGAAATACATCAGATTTCTGTCTAAGGAAATAAACCCATACTTTTCTAGTTGTGTCATCAATAAATGTAACATAATAATGAGAGCCACCAAGGGAAGATACCTGAGCTAGTCCCCATACATCTGTATACACAAGCTCTAATTTCTCCTTTTTATTTTCCTTCCCAGTCTTTACAAAACTCACTCTCTTTTGTTTTCCATACACACAACTTTTACAGAAATCCATATTCACACATTTCAGACTTGGTAAAACTTTCTTTGAATGAAGTACTTCCATACCTTTCTCACTCATGTGACCAAGTCTATTCTGCCACAACGCTATATCAGAATCTACAACAGCTATTTGTTCTCCCTGCTCAACTATAGCAATTGTTCCTGAACATTCATTTCTTCTCTAAAACAATTATAGTAGAAGGAACAATACGACCTGTACAAAGACATAAGGTGCCTACTTTCACACCTTTTGCTACTACAAGGGAACCTTTTGAAACCTTCCAATTTTTATCATTAAAAGTAACTACACAACCCTCATCACCGAGTTGCCCTGCTGAAATTAAATTCCTACTTAGTTTTGGAACGCGTCTTACCTCATGTAGTAGCCAATGATTCCCATTTTGCAACTTAATCTTAATTTTTCCCTTTCGAACAATTTGACAGGGTTCATTATCCCCCAAATAAACAAGCCCAAAATCCCCTTGGACATAATCAATGAAATAACCTCTATGAGGTGTAGCATGAAATGAAGCACCAGAATCTAAAACCCATGAATCATTAACACTCTCTAAAGATAGAAGCAAAGCATCCTCTTTGGATTTGTTACTTACCATATTTGCCTCCTTGTCTCTGTCTGATTTATATCCTTCATTTTTCTTTCAATTCCAACAATCTTTCTTTTTGTGCCCTAGTTTCCCACAGTACTAGCAATCATTTGGTCCTCTTGATTGAGACCTCCTCCCCTTTGACTTTCCTCTTGATTTCCCACAATTTCCAGAGTTACTTCCTCTTTCAGTCATTCTGCCCCTTCTTTGTGCATTTAAAGCACTTCCTGATGTAGATCCACCTGAGGATTTTCTACGAGTTTCCTCACTTAAAATAAAACCGATCACATCATCATATTTTAGGGTACTAGATCCAAGAACAGAATTACTCACCGCCATTACCAATCCATTCCAGCTTTCAGGCAAAGAACACAAAATCAAGAGAACCCTAATTTATTCATCAAAATTGATACCCATAGAAGATAACTGACTAGTAATAGTATTAAACTCATTTAAATGGTCTGCAACAGATCCACCTTCTGCCATTTTCATATTAAATAAATGCTTCATGAGAAATACCTTGTTTGAAGCGGAGGGCTTTTCATATAGTGTCGCTAGGGTTTTCATCAAATCTTCTATCATCTTTGCTTTTGTAATATTAAATGCCACTGATGGTGCCAAGCATAACTGAATGCTTCAGAGTGCCTTTCTATCCAAAAGATCCCATTCAGCCTCTGACATAGTTTCCTGATTCTTGGCTTTGCCTTCCAACGGCTTCCATAAATCCTTCTGATATAGATAGTCTTCCATTTGCATCTTCCATAACTAGAAGTTTTTTCCATTAAACCTGTCAACCCTCAACTTACCCTCATCTGCCATCACTCCCACTTAACTGTGAGACTCCCACTTAACCGTGAGAATTTCCTGCAGAGGATAACTGAAAGACAACCTCACTCTGATACCACTTGTTAGTATAAACCATGGATAGAAATAAAAACTACATGCAAATATAACCAATAACTAAAAAAATAATAGATCACACAAAAATGAACACAAAGCACCAAGATTTAACGTGGTTCACCCAATCCCTGGGCTACGTCCACCAAACAACAAGTTTGATCTTATTACAATCTAGTGATTACAACTTGATTACAATCTGTAATCCCTTACAGCTCAATACCACCACAAGAACCAATTTCACATCATAACATAATGAAAAATACCCAACCCTAAGCCCTTTTATACAAGTATTAAACCACTTTAGAGTTATAAAATGTTGGCCATAATATGTATGTACAGTACTTTCCTGATCAGTCATCACAATCTAACAAAAAGACTCATTACATATATTAAAATATATCTTAAGTATAAGTTGACATATCTTAATATATGTCAACTTCTACTTAAACTATACAATTTAAACCCCTTAGAAAGACTATTTTGAAATTGAAAGGTGGGAAAACCAACAAGGTGTCCAAAACCAACTTTCAAACTTTCCTTGACCAAGCCTAAATGTCCCTTGTTTCTCGTATGGGGTTAATAGACTAACAGATTCTCCCATGAGGATGTTCAATAATCCATGGGAGAAATTTCCCTCCATGCAAGGAAGTGCACCAAACAACGTGAGGAAGTGAACTAAACTAGTGTGGGAATTCATGCAAGAAAATGTTAAAGACCATGTGAGAAATCCCAACACACATGTGAGATCCTGTATTCTCACATGAGATAGTAAGATTTTGCATGAGGATACACATTGACAAGCCATAAAAAATAAGAGTAAAAGGCCAAGGAAATAAATCTCCTCCACATTAGGGAGTGTTGGATCCACATAGATTGAGGAAAGAACACTTGAGTGAATAAACAACAAGATGCCACAAAAAAAGAAAGAGAAGCATCTATCCATATAAACCATAGTAGTAAAAGAATGTACAAAGGCAACATCAAAATTTATAGATTTAACATTGCAATAACCAAACGACTGAACTAAGAATGCAGTTCCTCCCAACCATAATAGCATCATAAGACCATTGTAGGTCCTAGCTATCCCCTATGCATAACATTCCAAAATACTAACCAGATTGTTTGTGTTATCTTATGAGGACATTATTACTAAAATGTTCTATAGCATAAGAATAAGGAAATATAACATGCTAGAGGTAAAGCATAAGATAATTCTAGAAATCAAAACTCATCATCTATCATATGCTAAACATCATAATATAGGAATGCATCAAATAAATTGGCATTATCTAAACATGATACCCAAGCATTCCAATGAAAGCATAAATTACAAGAAAGCATGCTCTAGAACAGAAAGTATCACGTGAAAACATTGAGTAATGGATGCACTAGGACAAAAGATTGTCTCTGTACACTAGTTGTTAGTAGTGGTATAAGTAGTTATGCCTCCCAACCATGTGGAACCTATAGGTTGACTCCTATTGTGTTGATGGAGATAATGATCCAACCACAAACACACATAAAATAAGCATCATTACAACTCTTAAACAAGATGAGGAAGAATCACCATTAGATGTTATTACAATAAAACTATAAGACTTACAAATAGAAATAGAAGGGATGAAGAGGGGTAAATTCTAGCCATCAACATTCAGCCTTGAGAAGTTGTTTCCCCTTCCTTTTGTCAAAAGTATGCCCTTCACACGTTTCCCATAAAATGTACAACTACCAAAATATGATAAGTATTTTGGCACATTAGATCCTCAGGACCACCTTAGAAAATTCTATACTCTAAGTATGAAAATTTTCCATGACACAAGTTACCTAATGTGGTTGTTTCCTAGAAGCCTTGAAGGAAAAGCCATATAGTGGTTCTCAAAACTCCCCTCCAACATAAAATTGTTTGAACAACTAGCTATTGTGTTTATCACATACTACTGACATTGAAAGGGAGGCCACCATTATTGACCTATGTAACACCAAAAAACTACCAGGAGAATTCTTGAAAATGTTCCTACAAAGATGGAGACATACCTTTGCCAAATATCATTGGGGCATTCCAGATAAACTAAAAAATGGACATATTCATTAATAGCCTCTCCAAACTAATGAATTAATTTTTACAACTTCAAGGTCCTAAGGACTTTAAAACTATATTGGAAAATGCAATCAAAGTAGAAGAGACCTTGATAAAACATTATATCATCAATCTATCAAAAGATGGTAAGGGTTTCTTAAACAACTCCTCACATAATCACAATGCATCTAATCAATCTGCAAATAAATAAAATTTGTGGTGGATAAATAACAATAGAAATATAGTCAATGAGGGGGTGGTTGAAGCTAATCATGTTAAAACACAAGCTCAACCCCATCAAAACCAACAATATCCTATTGTCAATAACAAAAATGTGAATACTAGACAAAACCCACTAAGACAAGATGATGTTCATCCATTTTACTAATGAAACCTAGCTACTCCTTCAATGTCCAATGAATAAGTGGCATATAATCAAGCTCCTCCCCTAAGAGGATACCAATCTCCTAATATACCTAAGGAATATACACTTATCGGGGTGTCTTATGAGAGTGCATTGTAAACACTCTTAGCTGATAAACTCATTGTACTCCTTGAGGCCAAGCCCTATGAACCACAAGTTAAACCATAGTGGTGGAGTGACAAGCACTTTTGTGCCTACAATTGAAACATGGGGAACTTAACCAACAATTATCACACCCTTAAAATGGATATACAAAAATTGGTCAATAATGGAACAATTAGGGTGAATAACTTTTGTGACAATGAAGACCACATGACCTTCAAAAACCCTTTCATGAGCCATGAGAAGGGTGAATCCTTTAGAACAAACTAGAACACACTTTCCCATAATAAGGTTAATTATGCTCATCATTACAATAATACCATCAACATGATCTCCAAATTGGTCAAGCCTCTAAAGTGATTGTACTAGGGCCCATGATAGGTTATGATCATGAAACTATGGGTTTCACCTTACCCAAATATAGCTAGCCAACTAGTTACTGAAGATCACCACCCATATCTCTATTTTTGAGTTGTTGCAAATTTACCCTAAGCATAAAGAGATACTTAGCAAAGCCTTAGTGCCAAATAACCTAGATGTTAGAAGACTTCAAAACATGGTAAGTAACCTTGTTACCCCTCATTGTGTATTCTTTTCAGCCCAAGATGACATGTCAGCCAGTCATCCCCAATACTCTATGTTGCACATTAAAGTATCTGTTAACAAAAATAGAGTGAAAAGAGCCTTGGTTGATGGAGAGTGGGCTTAAACATTTATACTTTAAATTTGGTAAAGGCCTTAGGGTATATGGAGGATGTTGTAGACCCCAAAAGGAAAATCACTATTAAGGCAATTGATGATGATGAGATATCCTCCAAGGGTATGGTTATTCTACCGATAAGGGTATGCTCTATTGTAAAGGAAATCATTTGTCAAGTCCTTGAATTGAAATTTACCTATAATATCTTGTTAGTTAGATCAAGGATCTATGACATGCAGGCTGTCTTATCCACCTACCATAAATGTTTAAAATTTCCTTACATGGGTCAATATATGACCATACCTAGGGATCAAAACCTTGCCCAATATTGTAACTCCCTTTTTCCTCATAATAAGGAAGAAATTGACACCCTGATAGATGACATCAACTAGTCCACAATAAGAGATACGTTGTTTTCCACTAGCTAAGATAACAACCACTTATCTACATCAACTAAGGGTAAAAAGAAAGTTGGTTGTTCAAGTTCTTGCATTTCTTCACCATCATCATAAAAAAGTTCTAAATAGTCACATTATGAGGAAATCGATAGGCTAATGAAAGAGTTTGATAGGAAGTGCAAACTATAATGCAAAGGGGTAGGTGAGTAGTCAATCTCATTATTTGATCCCCCACTCTCTCTAAGATCTCATGAAAAACTATCATTCACCACTAGGCCTTATCATGCAAATTTTGTCAAAGAAAGTGGTGTACCTTTAGATTCCATAAAAGAAACTACAAAATATTGGCATCTCCCCTCACCTATATGGAAAAGGTTTTGATTTAATGAAGAACATGGGATATATGGGTGATGTCTCATTAGGGAAAAAGAGAGGCATCATTGAACCCCTAGAAGTAGAGTTCAGTTCTAACAGATCAAAAAATACAATAGGGTACAATAAACAAGACAGTGCCAAGACTACTTCTAGGTCCCATTCTAAACACAATGATTCCTCCTCTTCCACCTTGGTATGGGTACCCAAGGAAAAATATGTCAACAACCAAATAGTAGTTAATAATAAGAATGTAAATTTATCCATCCCAAATTTACATCATACAAGGGAACCATTCATGGACACCTCTAATAACAAAGAAAATGATGATTCCACCAAGTGGGAATTCAAATCATTACTTGAAGAGTCCATTCATGATAAATAATTTGATTTTCTTCACATTCCTACATCCAATAGCTTCGCTGCACAAGGATCAACCTCTTGTCTGACCTTTACTTCACCAAGAGACAATAAACATTAGAAAAACTTAGAGGCTGATACAAAATAGACACAACAAATCACATCATAGAAGAATGATGAGCCTATTGATGAGTTTTAGTTTCAAACTTTATTTCTTGACTTCTTTCTAGCAGAAGTCGAAGATAAGTACTATGAGGCACTCACAAGCTCTACTTTTCTTAACACTTTAGAGGAAGCACACATTATAGAACTAATAGATACTTCATATGATCCATCAAATGAGGTCTTTTCTTTATGCCCTATGGAGTCCTATCCATATTATGAACCACTCTCCTTAGTCCATCTTGAGCTCATTAGCTTAGATACAGTCGACCCTCACCATATTACCAATTTTGACACAGACCATGATGTTTTCATCTACCTTAACATGGTTGAACCATCTCATCCACAAAGAACAAGATAAATGCACACAGATGGGTCTGATATCAATCATCTCATTCATACTAGAACAAGCCAAGCATATCAAAGAATTAATGACTAGCACCAAGTTGTAGCTAATCTTGAGAAAAAATGAAATAAATAGAAATGACACATCCAGAGGTGAAAACTTGGTATGGCACCCATGGATGAGATGATTTAACCTTACCCAAAAACTTAGAGGAAATATCAACATATCCATAAAATTTAAATATCAACACATCCATAGAATCTAAGCTAGAAACATGATACTTTGTCTTTTTGACTTTTCCTACATCTTTCATCAAAAATAGCAACATGAAGGGGGAACAAGGTTGTAAGAGGAGTTGCTTGATGTTTTTTCCAAAATAGCTATTAGGAGAGTCTTTTAGGGAGACTTGGACAAACTAGTGGGATGTTTAACCACTCTCTAAGTTTAGAGACAACTAGGGTTTGTAAGGAGGAATGGCTAAGGAGAAGGGAGCTCTTCCCAAAATTTCATTGCTGTTAGCTTGGACAAAGGTCGGTGCCCATTTCATGATCCTCATTACACTTGTTCATTGTGTAGAATAATTGTTCATATTGTGAATGGAATTATGTAATATACGTGGTGTTGTATTTTTTGCTAAGTGTAAATGTTGTGATGAAATTCTCATGCAGTTTCTCTTGAATTTGTATAGGAGATGTTTATGGGTGTGAAGGCTTCACTCACTCTAGGGAGGGAAGAGATGCCTTGGGTGAAGGGGTTAATTGGGCTAAACATTGAAGTTGAGAAAATTTTCCTCTTAGAGAGGATACTTTTATTCATGGAGTATGGGCTCCATTGAAGCCATATGCCTTGTTTATTATGGGAGGTATAAGTATATTTTGATAGCCTTGAAGAGGCATTATGAAGTTGAAAATGGATATGTGTATATGGATATGGAATTATCCTCTTTGGAGAGCCCACCTTCACCCATTGTTTCATGATTCTAATGGTGAATCATTGTGGTAAACCTTGGAGGGATTGTAAATGTATTGTGATGTTGAGTTTTACATATATTGTGAAATGTTTGAGTGTAACCCCTTTGAATCTTGTTTCCCTTGCTTGGTGGGTGACTTCTTAGAAGCCTAGGATGGGAGGTGAGCTTCCATGGTTCTTGGATTATTTTATTTCTTTACTGTAGTTTTGTGAGGATGAAATCTATGAAGAATTTAGGATTATCCCCTTGACATTGTTCAAGAATTAAGTGTTGTGTTGATGCATCATTTAGTTGAATGAATCAATCATTCACCATGTTATTACATTTTACATTGTAAGAGTTGAACCCTTTACCTATGTCCTTTGTATAATGCATTTGAAATGAAAAAGTCTCCATCTTATTCCTTTTTTTATTTTGAGATGCATTGTTGTATGGTAGGGGTAAGGGGATTTTCAAAGAACCTTATGTAATTCTCTTGTGGTCTCATTAATAAGTCTTGCATGCTTTAAGATTGAAAGTTGGATTAGCATTGTAGGTACAGAGAAATTTGGAAAGAAATCTTTCCTATAAGGAAATATAATGTAATAAATGCTTACCTAAAGAGATTAAGAGTAGATTTGAATTATGTCCATTGGCTTTATGAAATATTGTGGGAAGTATTGCATTCATCCAAGTTGATCCTATAAATGCAGATATAATGTAATTAATAATTTCTAATCATAGTCTTACAATAATCTTGAAGGAATAGACTAGTTGAGTCCTAAAATTGTCATGTTCAAAAGTATCATAAGACTCAGATTGATTGTTTGGAAGTGAATAGAGGGTTATTATTCTTAAATTAAACTTCAATAAAACTATGGACTTCAATGGAACCTTCTATTTGATACATTGATAAGGAAAAATAAAATAGGCAAGAGTCATTACTCAAGTTTACTTGAACAAATAAATGTAGAAGTGTATTTTGTATTCTCTGGAATTTTTATGGAGGAGTGAAAAAAAGGATCCTTCCTAATATAGAGTAATAAAGTAATCAAAGTATATGCCTTGGAATCTTAATCAAAGAAAAGGTAAAAAACAATATAGCAAGTAAATATCCTAACATGAAAGGGGGCTTGGAAGAACTTAAGAGATTTCACGCGACTTGAATGTCACAATCTTATGGATAAAAATATTCATTTAAACAAAACAACCCAAAAAATAAGGAGAATATCTCAACACACTCAATACTAAAATTGTTGTCCTTCTAACCCACTTACCATTTTAACCATACATCTATATGTCAAATCATGTGTTAAAAAGCATGCCTAACATAGGATCATGTGCCCCTTCCAAGTGTAGATTTCGGTAGATGTGAAAAGCCTAAATGTAGATTGATTTGGGAAGGGGAGGGGGGGGGGTGTGGCATCTAAATAAGACAAGAGTCTTTTTTTTTAAACCTCCTCTCCCATCTTCCTAGGCTCGTCCAAGGGCTGCCCAGGGACATAGGTCAGCCTTCTCCACCCTCTAACATGTGTCTTTGAGGATAATCCTTTGGAAAGTTCAAGGTGGTGGGAAATAAGGTTGGGGGCTAGGTTAGGTTAGATAGGTCATTAAACTAGTTAGTTGATAAAGTGGAATAGGTTAGTAATTTGGGGAGTAATTATATTAGTTGGTAAATTTAGGAATGTTAAAAGGGTAAATAAGGATTTAGATAATGTAGTGTAGTTGTAGGAATATTATTAAAAATAGACAAAAAAGGGGTTTATTAATAATAGAAGTTAGTGCATAGAATAAGAGAGAGAGAAAATTGTTGAGAAATAGTATTTTGAGTGGGAATAGAATAAGTAATAGCTTAAGAGATATTTGAGTGTTCTTAGCCAAGATAAATATAGAATTAGATTTGGGGAATAACATTGTTAGTTAATGGAATTTATTTAATAAATTAAAATCTATATGATATGTATCTTATCATTTGTAAAGGTATTTAAATCTCTCCACTATGAGCACATCACTCTATAAGACTATTTAATGGAGAGTTGATAATATTGTGATTAACAAAGCCATCTAGTTGATTCTCTAATTGATGAAAGGTAGATGTTATACATGCTCACATAGTAAGTGGATAGTATATGATAAATTTATAATTTAAAATATGTTAGTAATTTGTGTTTAGTAGTTAGTGGGTCGTGTGAGTATGGTGTCTTTGAGTTAATAGTAATAGTTAGATGAAATTAGTTGCATATCATATGATATTTTATAATTACAACCTTCAATATTGTATGGTTAATATAATTAGAATATAATGGGTATTAGATAGCATAGTATATCTATGTACCTACAAACTAAGATGTTATTAGGGCTATGTAAACATAGATTGTATTACATATCATACCACTTGTGTTAGGTCCACATACAAAAAATATAGATGGCAACGATATTGTAATAGACAAGGATCCTATAAATCAAGACAAATTTAAGGTACCAATGATACGGGAATTGCAATATTTCTCAGCCAATAAGGAGATACTTCAATTCTAAATATTGATGATAATAATAATAATTAAAAAAAAAATTAGTTGTGTTTTTGCCGTGAATTTTTTTCATGACAATTAGGTAACTAGAGAGAAGAAAGGAAAATGGGAGGCCAATTAGATCAGTTCTAACATTACCATAGAATCCTTTGGGACTGACACCTATAGACTTTCAAATTGTGATGGAGAAGATCTATGACAACCCATCAACAACTTTTGTCTCAAAAGATTTTATGTCTAAAGATTTGAGGAAACACCTCATCACTGAAAATACCAAAAAAATAAAAAACAATAGAAAGCATTAAAAACAAAATAACTGCCATAAAAGGAATGAGTAATACCACCTTTGGCTTAAAAGGAGCGAGAGATAGCACCTTTGGGATTCCCAAAACAAGACAAGTACTTCAATACTAATAGACACCAAGGCATGGCACATGCAAATCTCTCTCACACAATTTTTTCTTGTTTGTGGTCTTTTCACTTCATATTGCCACCATACCTAGCATAGTTGAGTTAATTTAACACATATCTAATTGAGAAAAAATTTTGGATTACATTTTAGTGGTTTCTTGACATCAGACACATTTCATAGTAGTGGAGACAACCATCAAAATAGGAAAAAAGGAAGATAGAAAACTTAGCGGAAACATGGAGTCCAATTATGTTCTAAGATATCATAGACATGAATTGCCAGAAAATCAATGCACATCTCAAATATCTTCCATGGCCAATAGTTCCCACTATCCATTTCAACCTTCATAACATCCATTTAGCTCAAATATAATTCTTCGAGCCTACCTTCTACTATTTTGGCCTTCTTTTGGTCTCCTTAACTCTTTATGTGCTCCAACAAGGCCCTGGTTATCTCCTTATTCCAAAAAATCTCACTCACATCCTCATTTTACTACCACTAGTTCAAAAATTGTCAAAAAAGTTTTAAAATGATTAAAAATTGTCAAAAACATTCAAAACTTATCAAAAATTGTCATAATCATTCAAAAATCATCAAAAAATGTCAAAACATTCAAAAAAATAAAAAATTGTCAAAAATATTCAAAATTTTCCAAAAATTTTCAAAAAAACCAAAAATTCTTTAAAATTCTCAAAAATTGCCAAAAATTGCCAAAAATATCAAAAATGGCACAAAATTCAAGCCTAACATCACCCAAATCAACCTAAATAGGCTATTTAGTGTTGCATAAATTATTTTTGTATTTTTTAAACTGATGATTCATTGGTTTTGTATCAACTTGGTGTCCATCTATAATTGCTACTCCTTCAGGATAGGTTTGCATAACTCGACCAATTTTATATGAAATCCATGGTGAGGCCCACTATATTGAAAAATATTGAAATATTTTATGGTATTTTTTATGGCCCTATTACCTCTAGTAAAATAATAAAACAATGTCTCAATTCATTAAGAAGTAGCATAGTTATGTCTTGAAATATGTTCCTAGGCTTTGGAAAACTTGGCACATCACAAATAGCTAATGTAGTCCTATTGGTATCCCTTTTCTTCCCTCATGTCAAGAACATCCATTCTCTATAGATTCCCAATCTTATTATGTTCTAGATGCCACAATTGATCTAAATCCCTTCAATAAATATGTCAATGCAACTTGAAAGGCTTAGATATTCATTGGACCCTTTCATCATCACTGGGGAAATTTGGACCTAAATTTTGACCAATTTTGGTCAAATTTCGACCAAGGTTCGTCTCTATTTTTATCATCAAAATTTAAACAAATTGCAAGTTGGTTGAAATTTTGATGAATAAATTGTAGGTAGGTCAAAATTTTGACAAATGTATTTGTCAAAATTTTGACCGACATGCAATTTGGTTAAAATTTTGATGAGAAAAATTGGGACGAACATTGGTCAAAAATTGGGTCCAAATGTACTACATACCTAATAATGGCGCATAAAATAAGTAAGTGTATGTTTGAGAGATCAAAATGATCTCCTCACCTTTTCAGGCCCCTCAAGTACCTTTTTATTCCTTGAATTGCATTTTTAGGCCCAAACACTTTTTCAAAGCCCTATTTTGACTCTTTAGGCCCCTCAAGCACCTTTTTATGCCCAAATGCCTTTTTGAAGGCCTTGTTTGCCTCTTTAGGCCCCTCCAATGTCTTTTTGGATCCCATGCACCATTTTGAAGGCCCAATCTTCCTTCTAAAACCCCCAAGAACTTTTTTCAAGGCCCCTCTTGCCCCTTTTTTGGCCATCAAAGCCTCCCGTAGGCCCAAATCCCTTTTCACAAGCCTCATAAGTATCCATGTCAACACACACCTAGAGAAACATCCCAACTTTGGTTTGAAGCTTATCTATAAAGGCTATCAATATATACAAAATTTTTCCTTACAATTCATTGTTTAACACTTCTCACTTTTTCTACCATGAGAACCATGGTTCTCCAAATGTTACACAAGTTTGTACGCATCTTTCATTAAGAGCCTAAAACTACATTTAGTTACCCCACTTAAGTGATGGTCAATCTTCCTCTACATACTTTATTCCTCCCATTTTCATGGAAATTTCCAACCTTCCATATATAGGCAAAAATTCCAAAAATATTCAAATATCTACGAACACATCAAAAAATAGTCAAATATGTATCAAAATTTCAAAAACATCAACATATTCTTCAAAATGAAGAAAACATTGGAAACATATCCAGGAAAAAATTTCAAAAACATCAACATATTCTTCAAAATGAAGAAAACATTGGAAACATATCCAGGAAATAGCAAAAAAATGGAAATGACACTGTTATCTAACATTTTCAACATCATGGATCATTAAGATGTGACCAATCAACCCTTTGATTGCCACAAAAGCACACTTTAATTTTCTATTACATTGGAAACACGCTATTACATTCAAATACCATTTGGAAGATCATTTATTTTGACCTCCCTTAAGGAGTTAGCAGGAGAGGGTGTTCAATCAAGAGAATTTCTATAGACCTAGCTCAAAAGTATGGGGCCCTTGGCATCAATCCTCCTTGCACTCACACCACATTCATGGGAATTAGAAATCTCCCATTGTGAAATTGAGCATTTAGTAATTGTGTGAATTCCCTATCTATAAAATGAGTCTATCATCACTTCTCCTCAAGGAGTGATTGATGATAAAGCCCCATATAATAAGTAGCTTCATGGTGCACTTTTGTCGTCTATTGGATATCCATAAATACATTGTCCACCAACTTGTTTATTCCTAGTACATTGATAACTTGTTGGCCCACATCCTACTCTTGTTGCATTTGATTAGTCATCATTCTCCAATGCTTCACATCCACTTTTTCTTCACTCAATCACTACTATATTTGCCTCACTTTTGACCCACTCAATGCTAACCACTCTTGCAACTACAATGATAGGGTGTTTGATTTCACAATTGGCTCCCTAAATGACTCAGACTATGCTTACAATAATACTAGTTTATTATGTACACTTCCCAAACCCACTTGTGCCATGACTCCTACAATATTTATGCTCATGATCCCTCTACCCATAGACCTACATTATTTCCCTCTACTCACAACTATTCCAGTCATAGTTATGTTTCCAATGACCACACCTGATCTTGCTCAAAATTCACAACTACCTAGAGCTATTTCACTTCTATATATGCTCTATCCTTGTGATATTTCTCCATTAATCCCAAAAAAATACAGCTTGTTGCTATTTAGTATTTGTTGAGAGTCTCTCTAAAACCAACATAATTTGTATGTCCTCTACCTCACTTGTCACCTATGTTCCTCCATCCATCTTTGGCAGTGGTTCCACCACGCTCAATCCACCCACCTCTTTTGTTGAATTTTTCCCTAAAATCCTAAGGCTAATTAACTAACCTAATGTACTCATAACCTCCCCCATGCTAACATCTTTTGCCACTCTCTAAATTTTTCCCATAGTCTTCTCGAATGAGTCCATCTCCCTTGCCTTTGTCAATTCTTCTGACACACTCTTCATCATCCCAGGTAGAATTTTTTGTACTTACATCATCGGTTCCTCATCCAATACCACCTAAAATAGCTTTTGCATTGCACTCCCTAACAACATCATTAACATTGACAATGTTGTCTTTTCCACCTTGCTTCTTGAACCCTCTGGTTGCACTTGCACCATTCCCACATGAATTGATTCACCTTACTCATATACTAATGCTTGAAGTTTGAACTAATACACTAGCTCCCTAAAGGTCTGTTGACTACATTTTCCCTCTATCCTTGCCTCACCCTAACACAAGGAAGGATAGGCAAAACTAGGGCCAATGGCACACCTAGCTCTCTGAACCACCCTACAAGAGTTAACACAATAGAAGCAAACACAAAGAACAACAACCAAAGGAGGAAGAATAGTGAAATTATTTTATTAATTCATCAAAATATCTTCATACATGCCCAACTATAAGGCCTTTTTGGTTACAACCAAATACAAATACATTCACATTCAAAGATCCTACAACAAATTTGTAGTTTCCAATTTTGCTTTGCAATCCTTTCTCCAACTTCCTAATCTACCTAGTTCTAAGCTTAAACACTCTATTTATACTAGACATAATGGCTTAAAAATCATTCTAGAACATGAAAATTTGAAAAGTTAGCTCTCAGCAAATATTAAATGAAAATAAACCAAAATTAAATACACAAGTCAGCCTACATTAGCAATTAACTATCCTAAAATTGATGTCTGAGAAAAGTCATGATATCTCCTTGGTCTAATTGAGTTAGAATCACACTTTGAACTATGAGTAGATATCTAGTCCCTCTACAACCCCTTAAGTATGCAAAGTTTGATTCATTAAGGAAAAGTGTGTATCCATTCTGAAAGTCAACAGAAGAAAATTGTTGCATAGAATTGCCAGAAATTGATGTTCTAGGAGAATTACCATATCTCACAAACTATAAGGAGTTAGGAAATTTGCTATGGAAAATAGATAGTAATCTTGGCCATCTTGAATCCTTGTAGTGTGTAGCCTTTAATTCATTATGTAAAATTAGTTACATGATCTGCAATAGGCACCCAGAAACTAGAAAATGTAGTTTCAGCAGAACCCAATTTCAGCAGTAAGATAAAACTCAAAACATAGAAGATAGCAGTGCAACCTAGGATTCTCCTACATTAGACAACTAGGGTTGGAAAAAATGATTATCCTAAATCATTTAGATGTCACAACTTGAGCTGAATCCAACTCAGATTGAGAAATCCATGAAGCATCTTCCATAGGTTTGTTCTTCCACTTCACCACATATTCATAATAATCTTTTCCTCTTGTGCTCTTACCAATTCTCTATTCCAATATCTATTCAACTTCTTCAGACTATTTCTTAGGATAGTCCTCTAATACATAAAATTCATCATCTCACTCATGATACTTATACAAATCAAAAACATTGAATATAGGAGATATATCCATGACATTAGGTAACTCAACTTCATATGTATTTCCACTTTCAAATTTCTTCAAGTTCTTACAAGGTCCAAATTTTTTCATGTTTATCTTACTATATATTCCAACTAAAAATCTTCCTTTCTTTAGATGAACCATCACTTCATCACCAACTTGAAAATCATTTTGTCTTCTAGACTTATCAACTTTCTCCTTGTACTTCCGATTACTCTATTCTAACCTCAACTTCACTTCCTTATGTAAAAACTCTATATAATCAACAAATTCTTTTCCTGCAATACTTTTCTTTTCTTCACTAGCAATATCTCTTGAATCTAATCCTCCTCTAGGATTCATTCTAGTAATAATCTCAAAAGGCATCTTCCTGTACTCCCATTCATAGGATTATTGTATGCAAATTAGGCTTGTGTCAATACCATTTCCCAATTACTTTGCTTATTCCCAACTAAACATCTTAGCAAACTACCCAACCTTCTATTCACAACCTCTATGTATCCATCTATTTGTGAATGGAATGTATAATTAAACTTCAATTCAGTACCCATCTTTTTCCACAAACTCTTCCATAAATAACCAACAAATTTTATTGTCTCTATCAGAAATAATGCTTCTTAGCAATCCATGCAATCTCACAATCTCTTTAAAGAAAATTTTAGCAACATGCTCAACATTTTATGTCTTCTAACATGGTATGAGATGAGCCATCTTATAAAATCTACACACAACAACAAATATGGAATCATACCCCTTCACTATCTTAGGTAACCCAAGGACAAAATCCATACTGATGTCACTCCAAGGTTTCTCAAGAATAGTAATAGGTGTATACAAACTAGTATTTTGACTCACTTCTTATGCAACTTGACAAACTCCACAACTCTATACAAATTTCTAGACATCCTTATACATCTACACCAATAATACTTCTCTTTCAAAAAAATCAATGTCTTATCAATTCCAAAATGTCCAACTAATCCACCACTATGCATTTCCTTAATCGGATTCAACCTCATAGAACGTCTAGGAATACACAACTAAATACCTTTGAACAACATACCTTCTTGAATGAAATACTCATCATACTTACTTATGTGATTGGTTAGATTTGGTGCCCTACACTCTCTCCATGCCTTAGAAAAAATTAGGATCAACATCATACAACTCTTTCATTTCATCAAAACCAGAACTTCAACCTTCATTTTAGTCAACAAAGAACATCTTCTAGTTAATGCATCAGTAACTCTATTAGTAACTCCACTCTTATGCTTGATAAAAAATGTAAAATTCTGCAAGTACTCAACCCACTTCATATGTCTCTAATTCAATTTATGTTGGCTTCCCAAGTATTGTAAAGCTTTATGATTGGTATACAACACAAACTCCTTAGGAATCAAATAATGTCTTCACTTCTTCAATGCTTGAACAATAACATAAAACTCTTGATCATACATAGAATACTTTCTTTTAGCATCATTCAACTTCTCACTAAAGAAAGCAACAGGTTTACCTTCTTGACTTAATATAACTCCTATTGCATTACCATTTGCACCACATTCAACTTGAAATACTATGTTGAAATTAGGTAAAGAAAATATAGGTAATTTAGCAACCTTTTCTTTCAAAGTCTCAAAACTCTTATCAGCTCCATGTTTCCACTTGAATTCCTTGTTATCTCCCCTCATTGTTTCAATCATAACATTACAAACATAACTGAAATTCTTTATAAACTTTCTGTAAAAACTAGCCAAACTATGAAATGATCTAACCTCACCCACATTCTTAGGTGTAGGCCATTCCATAATTGCTTTAACCTTCTCAAGATCCATCTTCAATCCATCAGCTGAAATAAAAATTCTCAAATGCACAATCTCCTCTTGCATAAAAGAGCACTTTTTTAGATTAATCAACAACTTCTCCTTGTTCAACCTCTGCAATACTTGTCTAATATGCTCAAGATGTTCCTTCTTAATCTTACTAAATATCAAATATCATCCAAATAAACAATCACAAACTTATTCAAAATCTTTTCAAAACTTCATTCACTAACCTCATGAAAGTACTTGGTGCATTAGTCAAAACAAAAGGCATAACTAACAATTTATACAAACCATCTTTTTTCTTGAAAGTTGTCTTCCATTCATCACCTTCTCTGATTTTGATATGATGATAGCCACTCTTCAAATCAATCTTGGTAAAATAATTTACTTCACTCAAACAATTCATTGTGTTATACATCCTTGGCATTGGAAACCTATATTTGACTATGACCTTATTAATAGCTCTAGAATTAGTACACATTCTCCATTCTCCATTCTTTTTAGGTTCTAATGCAATAGGTATAACACATGGACTCAAACTTTCTCTAATTAATCCCTTTTGCAAAAACTCATGCACTTGCCTATTAAGTTATTCATTCTCTGTAGGTATCAATCTATATGGTGCTTTGTTTGGCAAACTAGCTCTAGGTATTAGATCCATACAATGACTTATGCTTATTACTAGAGGTAAACCATTTGGAATATCATCAGAGACAATATCCGTATATTCATTTAGCAATTCTATAATTTCTGATGTCATTTTGTCATTACCAACTTTTGCTACTTGGTTATTACTACCAACACTCAATCCTCTAGGAACTATAGCAAAACAAACTTGATTCTTCTTTACTTCCTTTTCAAATTTCTTTCCATTAACCATGCAAACTTTTATTGCAATACAACTAACCTCATCTAGACTCTCAATCAAAGGTAGAAATGTTTTTTTCTTCCCTTTTTCCCAAAGAGTATATTGATTCAATCTTCCATCATACACAACATATTTATCATATTGCCAAGGTCTACCCAAAAAAATATGACAACAATCCATGGGCATAATGTCACACAAAACTTCATCAATGTAATGTCCAATTTTGAACTTCACAAGGCATTGCTCACTTACCAATATCTTATGCTCATCTTTGATCCATAAAACATGATAAGGATTGGGATGTTTTAGCCTCTATATATTCAACTTTGTAACCAGCTCTTCTAATGCCAAATTTGTGGAACTTCCACTATCAATGATCACCTTGCAACATTTGCCATTCATCTTACATCTAGTCTTCAAAAGACTTCTCCTTAAAATAGGTTCCTCATCACTTCCCTTATTAGATAAGGTTCTTCTCGCCATCATATTTTCTCTAGCCTTACATCTACTTGGTGACCCCTCATTGTCTCCTTGAATCACAACATTTTTGTTATCTTTCCCACTTTCAGAGGATCTACATTCAAAATATCTATGTCCTTCTTTACCACATTTGAAACAATTACCATGGAATCCACCTCTAGAATAAGAATTGCCTCTTCCTTAGTAAGAATTTGTACCTCCTTAGTAAGAATTATAAATTTTCTATTTGGTCTTTCCTTTGTCATCATTCTTCCATTTAGATTTGCCTTTATCCTGTACAAAATTGTTAGATCTACCACCTTCACCATAAGATTCGCCTCTACCTCTCTGGAATCTACCACCTCTACATTTTTTTCTCATTCTTCTTTATTAAGATCTCCTTAGCTTTCAAGGAATATTGATAGTCTTCTTCCACACTTTCCAATTTTACAAAACTTATTTCATCTTGAATTCTATATCTCAATCCATTTATGTACCTTTCAATTCTCTCAACATCATCATCCACATGGCCAAATATGATGTCCAATCTATAGAATTCCTCAGTATACTCTCTCATAGTCATGTCCTTTTGTTTCAAATTTTACATCTTTCTCAACAAGCTAACTTGGTAATCAACAGGAAGGAATTTGTTCTTTACCTTGTTCACCATCTCTGGCTAAATTCTAATCTTCTCCTTTCCTCTCTTTGTCTATCAGTTTGCAAATGCTACCACCATAGTGAAGCATTACCTTTCAACCTCATGACTATAATCTTCACCTTTCTATTTTCAAGAGTTTTTTCATACTCAAAGAACTTATCCATATCTAAGATCCAATATAATACAACATTGGTATCCAATTTTCCATCATAAGAAACAACTTTCTACAATAGGCTTTGAATTTTCCTTAGACAACACTCACAACCATCTTTCCTCATCTTGATCTTCCTCAAGTTCTAGATTATGGTTTGGTATTGTGGCTTTGTCAACACTCACATCATGATGATGTGCTCCTCTCCTTTGGTATATCTCAATAGCATCTAATCTAGCTACAATTTTTCTCAACTAATCCAATATAGCATCATCAACATTTCTTCTACCATGAACCATATTTACAAATTTGGTTCCTACAAGATCGTAACCCTCTGCAAGTTATACATCAAATCCATAGATCTACCACCCTACAACCAAATATAAATTAGCATTGTACATGATCCAATCCCCACAAGGATGAACCTCAAGCTTTAATACCTCCTGATGCAAGGAAGGACAAGGAAAACTAGGGCCAATGGCACACCCAACTCTTTGAACCACCCTGCAAGAGTTAACACAATGAAAGAAAACACAAAGAACAAAAACCAAAGGGGGAAAAATAGTGAAATAATTTCAATAATTCATCAAAATATCTTCATACATTCCTATTTGTAAGGCCTTCTAGGTTATAGCCAAATAAAAATACATTCACATTCAAAGATCCAATAGCAAATTTGTAGTTTCCAATTCTGCTCTGCAATCCTTTCTCCAACTTCCTAATATGCCTAATTATAAACCTAAACAATTTATTTATACTAGCCAAAATAGCTTATACACCATTCTAGGACATGGAGAATCCAGAAGTCAGCTCTCAACAAATATTAAATGAAAATAAACCAAAATTAAATACACAAGTTAACCTACATCAATAATTAACTATCGTTTAATTGATGTCAGAGAAAAATCATGATATCTCCTTGATTCCATTGAGTTATAATTCACACTTCAAATTTTGAGTAGATATCTAGGCCCTCTATAGCCCCTTAAGTGCACAAGGTCTAATTCATTAAGGAAATGTGTGCATCCATTTTGAAAGTTAGACAGAAAAAACTATTGCACAAAACTGCTAGAAATCAATGTTATGGGAGAATTTCCATATCTCACAAACTATAAGGATTTATAGCTTTTTTTATATAACATAGATATTAATCTAGGCCCTCTTGTATCCCTGAAGTTTTCAGCCCTTAATTCGTTATGAAAAATTAGTTACATGATCTGCAACAAGCACCCAAAAACCAAAAAACACAGTTTTGTCATAACCTAGTTTCAACTATAAGATAAAACTCAAAACATGTAGGATAGTAGTGCAACTTAGGATGCTCCTACATCACACCCATCCTATGTGGCTAACATCACCATTCTATTGTGATTGATCTAGTGAGCCTGACATGCTTTCACTTCCACACGTCCTTAGACTTCTTAATAAAATCAATGGTTACACTATTCCCTTCATGGTGCTTCATTTTGTCTTCATATTATCCATCTATTTATAGCTCTCACTCAGTGTGACCCACATCTTTCTAGCCTTTCCATGCATCCTCTCTTTCTATCTCACTAAACTAGTATGAGATACATTTACCACTTGGCTCTACCCTACCTACACTGTAAATTTTATTGAAACATATTTTCTACCATGATCACCAAATCTCCTTGCTAAATCAATGCTAACATATCCCTTGCTTTGTTGCTAGACTTCTACAATAGTTACTTCTAGAAAGAGTTGAAAAAACTTGACACTATTGCACACAATTGTCAGCATGACTGCTATACGAATAATGGTTTTTTGTGTTGTTATGAGCTTCTAGTACCTTGATGATGTACTTTATTAGAGGTATGAAGATGAAGTCATGATATTTTATTTTCCTTTGGTTTTTCATTGTTCTATTCTAGTGAGCCTGTTATTTCCTACATTACTAGTGTCCACTTTTAAGTTCCTCCTCATGCCTGGAAGGCCATGTGTACCTCGACCAATTTTTTATGATATCTTAGGTGAGTTTTTTATCTAACATGTGACTATTTTCATTTACTATGGTTATAACTTTTGTTCTTAATAGTTTTCATATATTTCATGTACATTTCTTATGTTTGGTGGTACTTATTAGCACAATACAATATTCATATCACCATAGTTGAGCTAGTGGTGATTGTACTAAGTAACTTTTTACTAAATTCTCTATGATGATAGTTAATTTGCATCCCTTTACAAAAAGTGACAGTTAATTTCATTCATTTATATTTCATTTTCATCTTGGTTTCCTTGGAAAAAAATGGGTAGAAAAAAATTTAGACAAGCTTAACAAACAACATTCAACAAAATGGCTACACAATTCGAGAGAAGCTATCAAATAAAAAGACACAAAACAACATACTCATGCACGATTAACACTCAACTACTATGTAATTTGTCTCATCACAACACTACCACCTTGCATAATACTTCATTCTCACATCTAATTTATTCCACCTATTATATTGTGTGACCTTAAAATCTCAAACAATTTTGGTCATTATTCATTAAACCATTAATCATATTTTATGCATTTTCTATTTCACGTATTCTTACTTGGATCTCAAGTTTCATTTGTGACTTTCAAATCTCAAATTTTGAGTCCCATTACTTCACATCTTTTCATCTCTAGCACAATCATTTCCTTCCATGTTTCACTTTCATTTGTATCATCTTCCCACTTCTATTTTTATCTCATTATTATCATCTCATTTTCACATCTCCTTTACACATTTCGTTACATTTCCCCACATGTAACTTTTTGTATCACTTCATTTATCATTTTTTTTCATTTAATTCATCATTATCACTCATATCAAATTTTTTCATATTTCATTTCCCTTAATCATATTTCACCTATCACGTCATTTTATTTATCATTTTTTGTCATTACATTTATCATTCTTTCTCACTTCATTTATCATATCATTTCATTGTCTTTTACCACATTTTATCATGTTTTATTTACTCATTTTTCATTTCATTTCCCATTTCATATAATCAAATTACCTATTATTTTATCACATTCCATTCCATTCAAACATATCCTACCATCACATTTCACTCATCATTTCATTTTCCATTTTTCATTCATCCATCATTTTGCATTTATACACATCCTTTCATGTTAATGCATTCCATTTATACAGTTCATTCTTGCATTTCATTTCATTTTGTCACATTACATTTCCTTTAGCACATTTTCATTTCATTATATCACATTTTATTTATCATAATTCATTACACCACATTACATTACATCCAATTTCATTTCATTACATACCACATTTCATTTACACATATTTCACTATATTCATACCATTACATTACATTTTTGTTCATCACATTTCATTCACACATCTCATTCGCACATTTTGCTCATACATTTCATTTAACTACTTCATTCACTATCAACATATCATTCTATTCTATATACTACATTAATCATCGATAATGCATCAACATATATAACTATCATATAAATAAAATCACATCACATACATGCATCCATTCATTAAGTCCATTATATAATAAGTGCACAAGTTTGAACATCAAAAATCTTGAATATCTCATAAATCAAAAAGATTTAATCATCCACATCAAAAGGTCATCAATATGCATATCAACAACTCCCAACATATATCAACATGCACATAAAAAGGTCACAACATGTTTGAAATGCAATAGGAAAGTAAACTTTGAAGGAAGGGTGGGGTGCGAGGGGGGCGAGGTGTGAATCAACACTTAAAAATTTCAACCTC
The DNA here is from genome assembly GCA_028749045.1 of Cupressus sempervirens. Taxonomy (NCBI): domain Eukaryota; kingdom Viridiplantae; phylum Streptophyta; class Pinopsida; order Cupressales; family Cupressaceae; genus Cupressus; species Cupressus sempervirens. The sequence continues at coordinate 514,854,314 of CM053793.1, read as the reverse complement.
AAAAAATTTTCACCACACATCCATCTCACAATCTATATATATATATATATATATATATATATATATATATATATATATATATATATATATATATATATATATATATATATATATATATATATATATATATATATATATATATATATATATATATATATATATATATATATATATATATATATATATACATAAAATATTTGGTTACCTAGAAACCCTCCAAGGAGAAGGTAAAATGAGGGTGGGGATGACACCCACAAATCTTCACTACTATAGTAATAAAGTGTATCCAATGAGGGTTACAATGTTTTGACCATGAAATATGATCTACCCTATGAAAGGTCTACCCTGTTAAAGGCTTACAAGATTGTTAGATCTTACCCTATTGAAGGATTTCAACACCCTATTAGAAGTGTGCCTGGTAAAAGGACTTTAACTTACAAAGAAGTAAGCACCATATTAAAGGATTTACAGCAGCCTATCAAGACTAATCTATTAAGAGATTTAACTAATTCACCTATTAGAATGTCTCAAAAATGATCCTTCAATTAACACTCTATTTCTTGGTGTTAGATCACCTCTATCCTAATGTATAATGGATCCTTTCTAATCAAATATATCTTTTCTATCTTCTTTAATTCCTTTCCTCTATTCTCCTCTAAATAATTCTGCAGTGTATATCATATCATAACACCATAGTCAAAATGAATTCTCTATTTGTCCATGCAAAATCTCTTCAATTCTCCTTCAGAATTTATAAAAAGATTTTTTCTCCTTAAGAGGACCTAGGTGACTTAGTGTTAGGTATGAATCAATGGTAGTGATTCATCCATATTGCCACCTAATCCTTCCCTTTTTCTAATTGGATGAATGTAATGCATAGGGATTCAAAATTTAGATTCATCCTTATCATCTAATATCATAAAACAAGCCTTAAGTTGGCCCAAAAATGGTTTGCGTAGTAGTTTGTGTCATTACAAACAACTATGTCAAAACTATGTAACTTGGCACTTGAAGTCCTTGATGCTTGACATCAGCTACAACTTCAATGTTGTAACTCATCCTCTAGATGAATCAACATCCATTGATCACTCAAAATTTCAATAGTTCAGCACATACCATCTATTTGACACTTGGGTGACTTGGCACATACTAAATATTTTTCACCCAACACATACTATTTGACAACTTAAGCTTGACATATATTACTTGTTTGACATAAACTAAGTAAATGACTGAAGTATATTGTGACTCATATGTCAAAACCAATTTTATATTAACAATCTCTAGCTTTGATATGAGCATAAAAAATAATTGGTCATGTATGAATAACCTTTAGCATTTCAAGCACAACTTAGATAATATCCACTTATGTACAAAATTTCAAAACTTCAATTTTTTGCAAAAAACTTATGACAATCATACCACAAAATTCATTATCTCCTCCTAAGTTGATTGTGGTGTTTTTTATCTTAATCAAAATTATTCCTCCTAGTGAGTAGATTTCTATTATCTGATCTATGTATTTTGTTTCTATCATAATCGAACATTTCTCAAAAATGGTAGCTCCCCAAAAAAATTATCTCTCCCACTTTTTGACAATGATGTCAAAAGGTTATGCACTTATATTATGTTTGTCCAAAAATATTTTTTGGACCTCAAGCATAATTTTCAAAGAAGCATCCCAATTATCACAAGAAACCTCCAGTGATTTGATCTAGATGGTCAACTTGATAGCAAGGTGGAGTAAGCTATCATGAGTAGAAAGATGCCAATCTTTCTTCATGAGTGTTTTAGAAAAGGCTAGTTCCTTGTGCAATATCTCCATGTGTGGAGTCACAATAGAATAGATGTTGATCAATTTAGCCTTGATGTTTGCTTCATCTATATTTACAATAGGTAATTGACTCTGGGAGTTCAATAGATTCTTGAAATGTTTCTCACTCTAGGCTAAAGATTTTGGTAGAGTTATACCATATGACTATATATGACTCTCCAAACTCAGTATATGACTCCTAATTTCCTATGTAAAAAGTTTCAAATTACATAATTTAGTGTACAAAGATAAAATTCTTTAATACCTCCTTCTCACTATCAATTTTGGTTGCTAACTCAACCTTTAATAGTACAATAGCACTTGATATATTTTCATAAACCTTGTTTTGAAACTTTCTTTTAGGCCATTCAAGTATTTTCACATTTGAATCTAGGTATGTAGCATTTATCTTCTCCATTAAGATGGTTGGTTTTTTTATGATTGGCTTTGTTGCTTCTGGTGTTGTTAGGCTAAATGCATCAAGAAAAATGTCTTTGATATCTATCAAAGCTTGGTTCTGCCTATGCTCCTATATGAGTAGTTATTGGTTCTTCTTCTTTGCAAGAGAATCCTAGAGTATGCTCATCTATTCAATAGTTATGGTTACAAAATCAAACTTGGAAAGATCAATAACTTCATCCAAGTTCACATCAACGAATAATATAACCTTATCTACCTTTTATGTACTTGGACTGGCCTTGATGATTGTATTGGTATAGCTTCTATACTTGGCCTATCAAGAGCTTGACTTGGAGGAGTAGAAAATGTTGGAAAAGCCACTAGTGTTTGTATTTCTAGTTGCTCCTCAAGTTTGGTAGTCAAACCTATCTCTTTAGACATATCCTTGGCTTTCTTTACATTCTTAGTTGCACCTTGATATTGTGTTGTAGGTGTAGGAGTATATACTTGACCTATTGGAACTTGTGTTCATTCATTCTTTTTTGTTTCATCTTTATGCTCTCTGACTATCTCATCCTTGTCATTTTCATTTTCCTTTACACTTAGATTGGAGTGTTTTGTGCCAATGTACCAATGCTAGAAGTAGCAATCTCCTTCCTTTGATATACCAAAAGGGGTAATGTAGGTTGTATCAAGGTGAGTTGAAGAGGGGCTATAGAAATCAATTTTTAATGTACTTCCTCCACTACAAGTACCTTATTTTCCTTCTCATTCATATCAACAATCGGTAGTACAAGATTTTCACAAAGTTTAGCCTAGGTAGTGGACTCTACTAGTATCTTCTTTGAGTCCTCATCTATAAGGGGATTGATATTTTGAGTGAAAATATTAGAAACATCCTTAATCTTTATAGTATCACTTTCTATATTCATCTCATTTTGTAGACAAGCACTTAGCATTAGTGTACCTTGTACACTCTATTATGTCTATCTCTCATCCTTAGCTGGTGCCTATGTATCTTCATGTGTTTTAGTGCCTTCCTCTTGTGTAACTATTTTAGTGTCAATTGTGATCACCTTAGTTACCTATTGTTTTTCATCTTCGTCCTCACCTACCTTAATAGGTGCATGAATTATTGCCTTGGGTGGTGTCAAACCATATAATTATTTTCAAATCATAGTGGTCTTTCGTATAACATCCTCAACAAATTGTTTTGTAATATGCTAAATGCTCTATATTTTGGTTCAAATTTTCCTGCATTCCTCTTTATTTCCTTGACCATTGTTTCTCTATCTAAATTTGGCATCACTTGTGCAAGTGTAATCTCTCTAATTTGTCTTTCTATAGTGAGACTATACTGCCACTTTTTCTCAACTCTATCAGATAATTCCTTTGGTAGAGAGTTGGCAATCTCAATTAGACTTTATTTGAATGTTTCAATCATGGAATATACTGACTCCTCTACTTGGTTCATCTCAAATTTTCCAACTTTATCAAACTCAATATGTGTGAGACTAGATAAATCAAAATTATTCTTTATGCTCTCACATAATTGTCCAAATCCAAAGAAGGATGGTGATTTACCACTTTAAATTGGTTGTTGTCATTAGGTTATTGTCCTCTATTCATCAAATTCAGCTAGAGCTATGTACTTTCTCTTTCATCTCTTCTTATGACCCTCTTCTTTGCTAGGTGATCTAACCCTCTTCTTAATTGGCTTTCTTGTCTCTTGAGCCTTTTTATGAGTAGCCCTTGTGATTTATTTTGTAGAGGGAACTATAGGCTTATGTTTTTCAACCATCCTTGGTTTCCTAACTGTTGGGGTCTTAGCTTTCCTCTTCTTTTTCTTAGGTGCTTCACTAGCCTCTTCCCCCTTGGAAGCTTCTTCAATTTCTACTTCTTCTACTTGATCTTCTCCATGACCTTGAGTTAAGGCTAGTGGTGGTTAAATGGGTACACCCTCTTTTTCTTCATCTTCTTCCTCTTCTTCTTCTTCATCATCATTTTCTCCTTCACCAAATTTTTTTTTAAGATTCTTGACAATCTTTTCTTTCTGTCTTATGATTGAGGTAGTCTTCAAATCCATTATCATCTTAGATTTAGCCATGTCATAGTTCCCAAAGGAAATAGACTTAGCATCTACATCTTCTACAAGTAGTGTTGTTATTGCTGCAAAGGCTTCATCAACATTGATCTCATAGCCTAGTGGCCTTACCCACCTTACCCTTGGAACAAAAGCTTGAACATATGTACAATAAATGTCAACTAGAAAGCAAACATCATTGAAATATTTCTCAAATAGTGAAATTGTTACCCTCAGTATTTTCTTCATTGATTGTTTGAAATCCTCAAAGTAGTTGGTCATAACTGACTCAAAATTATTTCCAAATTGCTCAATAAACTCATCTATTTGCACTATATTAGACTTATTTTATTTTTCAATGCAACTTTTCCAAAAGTAGGAAATGTATTATGTACATAAAATAATATACGTACAAGAATTTAACCAAATTTACATTGTGCACTTTTGGTCTTCCTTATTGCTCCCAATTTTTTTGACAATTGTTGCATCTAGAACTCAACAAGGTCATAAGTATGATCCTTCTTAACTATTTTATAGCCCATGTCAATAAAAATACATGGCACACTATTGAGCCTAGTAGATTGATAGAATTTATATGCTATAATCATCACTACAAAAGCAAATAGGGGATTTGAGATTGTGTCAATTGTTATGCCTCCTTTGTTCCACACTACCCTTGTATTCTTCTCAATGACCTCTTTACATTTACTCCTCATGGTTTTAGGTCGGTCAAGTATCTGATAACTATTAATCTATGTACAATATTCTTTTTTATTTTCACCAATCCATTATCCAACCATATAAAATTATCATGAATTCTACTTAGAACTATCTTTATCCATTCACTCTTGATCACATTTGGAAAATCTAGGGCACAAGTTAACCCTTTTCTCTGTATGGTTTTAAATTCTTCCTTCAATGCTCCATTTTCTCATAATTTCCCATAGGTTTTCCTTTATTTCCATGTAACTTATGCTACCCACCTTGCATGTCTAGCAACATCTTACATCTTGAATCATCAAAACTCAAAGTGGTATGATCAATAACACATGAGATGAATCTTTCTTATAAAAAAATCATGAATGGCTCTAAAGTTTGGTTGTCTGATCTCATTTCTTATCAATTGCACATTCAAAACTTCTTTACCCTCTTTAACCTTAGGAGCTAAGAACTAGATGCCATTATGTAAACTAGGGTTTGCAAAATCTCATGCCCAAAATTTACAAGTCAAAACCACAACCAATTTTATTTTTTTGGTATCAATTCCATTAGATGCGTATCTACTAATATATGTAGACTATTAATACTACTTGTTAAACCATATCCACACAATATATATATGATTTTATTTTATTGAGATTACACCAATATCGCTGATATGCTAGAACAAAATAACATTATTACCTAAGGATCATAAAATGTTTTTTACTCCCTACTAATTGACCACTATATAATGATCACACCTACTCTTACTACTAACCTTCAACCTTCCCACTAACAACTACCTTCTAACGCCACTACTAGTTCAATATATAACTTCAAGTATTGATCATACTAAATCTCTCAATATAATATCATATATGTGTATAAAATTTGAGCTCTCAAGTATAATGTCAACTAATACAATTCAACTCATTATTAGAGGATAAAATAAACTAAACATCTAATGAATTCTACTAATTATTTTGCATACCTTCCTCTTGTCCCACATTAATCATTAGATTAGTTCACTTACTATCTAATCTATAAAACTATCATTTTACTAATTATATGACATCATACTACTAACCAACTAGCTACTAGCTTTACTTACTACTTAATTCCACTTGATATTTCTTATTGGTTTCATTATGAGATAAAAAGCTTACTAACTATTCATTAGTCTCTTTCCAACTACCTTAAGCGAAAATATCAACTGTCATACTACAAATAACCTAATATATGTACTTTATGATCATAGTTAACATTATTTCATATGACACATATAGATGTGTTAAAATATGATTATAACTAATGATATATAATAAATAAGTCTAATTATTCTAGTCATTACTATTTATTTCTCGAACCACAATTTACTCATTACTAACAATCTAGGAAAATCTCATATTAATCCTTAATAACATATGTCATTAAAATATATATTCTATTTTATTTTCATCAAGATAATGTTCTAACCCATATTCTTATATAATATGATAACACTATATCCTAACTCCTAAATGCCAATATTTCTTACAAATAACTAATAAATTCATACAATACAAACCACTACTATTTAATCTTAAATAATCATGTTATTACTTGATATGTAAATACCATTATACCACTAACTTACAATTTAATTTTCCAAATATTATTAACCATTTATCAACACAAACTACTACTCCTTTTCTAACAATCTTCACACTAATTCATTCTCAAATCCTAATTTCCTAAAACTATTGAATCTAACCACTCTCCACCAACCAAATCATAATACTATAAATCATCTCTCAAAATTCAAATAATATAAAATATATCCTATACCATTTTTTTAAATCAATTTTTTATAACTTATGTTTAAAGTCAATATAATTATGATGTATCAAATTCTTATACAACCAAGCAATATCAATTTTTATAATAATCTACTTAAAGTCATTTTCTTTATTATCTAATAACATTATTTACCATCCAATCCTAACTACCTTACTTTCCTAAATCACTAACTTACATCTACAAATATTCAATATTTCTAATACCCCATTTATATCTAACAAGCATCCTATCAAAAACTACTAATCCTTCATTACATCCCTTATCTAATCACTAAGAACATTCTCTTCTTAACAACTGACTACTAAAATGCACATAACCTTTTACTAACACTAACTAAACTAACTTATAATCATAATTACTATCTAGCCTAACCTTTTAACTATTAACACACTCATACTTATTAAATAATACACTCTAAACCTTGACTACCTAATCATTATTTACTACTTGTTATTTTCTATGTATTAATCTAAGCCCTAAAAATCTACCTCTAACTCCTAACCCTACCTTTTTATTACACCCTTCTCCCTTACACATAGCTTCCTCAAAACTTCATGTGTCACATGTGAGAGGAGGTGCCTCCTTCCAAGCAATCTCCGTTGGGTGCCCATCCTTATGCCCTATGCCCTATAAAGGTGTATTATCTCCAAATACTTGGCAACTCTTTCCTTTGAACCAAGCTTCCCACTTTTAATACACCTTCTAAGGTCATGCAATAAAGGAAAGTGCTTCTCCCATTAATTTTCATGTGGCACATGGGAGAATTTGGCTCAGGTTTGAGGGGAGCTATCTACATAGGGAAGAGTATTCAAGGTGGCCACTACATTGGACAAAGTGCACTAGTTTGGGGAAAGTGTCAAGAGATGAGAATGAAGGTTGTGGGTGGGACCACTGACTAAAAGTGGTCCCTTCTATGTCATTGTCAACCCCTTTCTTGGGAAAAGCACTAATGACATAACATGAGCTTGGTACATATGTATGTTGTTTCCTTTCAAACTAAAACAAACTTTCTCCTTGTTTATACTAAATAATCCCCTCCTAATACATGGTCACCTTTCCTTGAGATGTGGTTGGTAAAGAAAGTTCCTATCAATTTTTAAAAAAAAAAATCTCTCTTCTTCTATAATTTATTGGGTGGAGTTGATTTAATCACAATCATAGACAAGTGAAAGGCATGAACTCTTTTTATGTTTTCTTGAACCTATACCCTTACCTTTATGTGTCTCAATCATTTAGGTTATTATTCAATAATATTATTTTTATTGACTTTTGTGTGAGAGATATTCCTTGTGAATACTTGTAATGGACTATAATAGGAAACAAATAAATTTTCATTTCTCCATACAAAGTCCAGAGAGAAAATACATACTTCCATATGTGTTTGTTCATGTAAGCTTGGGTAATGGCTTCTAGCTAGCTGATTTCTTCCTACTTAAGTGTTGTAAAAAAAAATGTCAATGCTAATACTCTTATTAATGTATCACATAGAAGGTTCCATTGAAGTCTATAGTTCTATTGAAATTTAACTTTAGGAATCTTAACCTTCTACTCACTTGCAAACAATAAATTTGAATCTTGTAATACTTTTGAACATGATCAATTATAGAATGAACTAGCTTATTCCTTCAAGACTAAAATGAGACTATGAATATAAATTGTTAACGACATTATAACAAAATTTACAAGATCAACTTGGATGAGTATAATGTTTCTCACAATATTTCATAGACACAATAGGCATAATTCAAAACTACAATGCTAATCAAACTTCCAATCTTATAGTATGCAAGGCATATCAATGAAACAATAATAAAATTACATAGAGTTTCTTTATGATCCCTTAACCTCTACCATGAGACTCATGTGTTTCAACATTGTCAATATGATGGGAAATTTCTTATTGAACTAATACTTTATGAGATTCCCTATGTCGAACAATCTTTTGAATAATATGGATTCATGATTCCAAATGATCATGATACAAACAATGCAACTTCCTACATTCATCTTGTAAGTTCATCATCCTCTCAAAAAGTTTCACTTCACAATAATGTTCATAAGAGGAATATTCTATCCTCATAGCTATGATACATAACATAGGTAGAGATTTTTCATGTAGATTCATCACATATGTACAAGATGCCACACCAATGCACTAAGCATTCCAATCTTTTCCCAATGGCTCATTTATCACAAAACCTACAAATTCATAAAGAAAAATGACAGCAAGAACTGTAGGTACTCTCCACCCAACCATAAGCCTCTAAAGAGACCACCCCTAAGCTTAGGGAACCAGGCTAAAATAGTTTTTTCACTCCAATCTCACAATGCATATACATCACATTTCAACATTTAAATAATTCTATCCCAAGGATATTTCACAATGGTTCACCAATGGAACCATGAAGATAGGGTGAAGGTGTGCTTTTCAAATGGAGACTTTCCATATCAAACAATATCTATAATAACAAATTTTATGCCCTTTAGGGGGCTTTCACAAATCAAAAAATTCCATGCTCTTTTGGGCCCTTCACATTCATCCTCCAAACACACTACCATCAGTTGTAGCTTCCTTGGAGCCCATACTCCATAAAAATCCTTTCTACACCATACTTCCCTTATCACCCCTAGCAAGATATGAATGATTATGGCATATAATGGATCCCATATACCAAGGTTATCAAATATATTTTCAAGCCCAACTAAACCATTCACCTTGGACTTCTTTTCCCTTCCCAAATGGTGAGTGAAGTCCTTACACCCATAAAAAACATACATAACAAAATGGAGATATAGAGAAAATCAAATGTAATAACAAATTTCATCTCAACCCAACAATCTCACAATCTTTCCACAGCATGGAACACCATTCAAACATTTATGTGAGTACTACATCACAATAAAATATGATGAAATCTACTTACATTATGAACTAACAATCCTTCATGCTCATGAATGCAATGCCATTATGCAAGTTTTCAAGAAAAATACTACATGGGAAAGAAAAAACCAACCTTGAATCCTTTTGCAAAATGGTAATGATTGGCTGTAGAAGAGCTCCCTCCCAGGCTTCCAAACCCTAAGAGTTTCTAAAGTAAGAGAGTCGATAGACAACTCAATAATTTTTCCCCAATCCCTCTAAAAATCGTCCAACTTCTCACTCAGCTAAAAATGGCCCAAACAAGAAGCCTCTCTTTTCTTACATTATGGCCCCTTTCTAAAATTGTAATCTTGACCAAGTGGAAGAAATGTGTGAACTCTTCAATTTCAAAATTATAAGATAGTTACATGTTTGGAGGGTTCTCAAGGTCATCTAGGCCTACTAAAGGTTGAATTTAGACCCCCAACCCATATTACTATCATGAGAGCACTTATTTCTCACCAAAATAACCCCCTAGGACCACTTTTTGATCATTAAAAGTTAATAGGTAGTTGGAATTCGAATTTTCCTTGATGGAGACTTCTCTTAACACTCTACCATGAGGATTAACTTGGGTATTGCATTGGGTTAGTTTTAGGTTAGGTGACTTTTTCCGAAAACCTTAAATGACAAGTCACCAACACATGGACAACACAAGTGTCAAGAGACACAAAAATAATGCAATACATTTATAGTGACATATTTCTAATTATATATGAATTAAACTATTACACACCCATACAATTGATGTTTATGAAACAAAGAACGTTACAACAAGGTTTGAATCTTTTCCACCAATTCAACCTTGGCTATGTCATGTTTACATGTGCTTGAGCCTTTGTTCCGTATTAAACCCCACGGTTAAAATCTTTCACACTAAACTCGAGCATCAATAATCTAGGAAGATCATATAAGTAATATATAAATAACTAAAATAAATCACTTTCACATTCAACATTAGGCTTGCATATTTTATGATTTCCAATTAACTTTCCCTTTTCTATTAATTTTTGAATAAGACATTCAAAACATTATTTATCAATCCCTACACATCAACATTGATTCTTACTTAACATGATCAATTTAACATTCTGAATGACCTCATAATCTATTTTCTATCATAGTGATGCAATATTTAATCCATGACTATTAAGTTACTATTGGAAATGATTGAAAAGATCATGAATGAAGAATAATAGAAGTGGTAAAGAATGTTTTCAATAATTGTTTTTTCATTGATGTCAAACTTGCTACTTGCAAGAATGACAATTTCTTTAGTGATCCAAGTACTATCAATTGGTTGATTGACAAGGAGGAGGCAATCAATAAGATGTAACTAGAGCACTTAGAGAAAGGTTGAAGTTATGATGTTGTAATGAAGTACAAGGATCAGCTAAGCCATTGATGAAATAGTGTATTGATGACATACTCTAAGACATAGAGAATGGACACACTAAAACACATCAAAGATGTAAGGTTTAGCTAAGTCATTTGTAAAGCTTAATTAAGTTCATTAGAGAGTGCCAAGCAAGCTAGTTAGTTCTGAATAGATTCTCAGTTGAAGCTGAGTAAAGATCAAATGCTGAGTGAAGATCAAGCGCCGAGTAAAGATCAAGTGCCGAGTGAAGATCAAGTGACGAGTAAAGATCAAGTGCCAAGTAAAGATCAAGTTTTGAATGAAGATCAAGTGTCAAGTGAAGATCAGGTACCAAGCATGATGTAGCAGCTGAGTAACACAAAAGGAGCTGAGCATCTGTAAACCAATATTGTTGAGTTGTTGCATTATTTTGAAAAGTTGAAGATTTGCCAGATCTGAGTCAACATGGTAGTTATCTAGAATTTTGTGAACCAGATAGAAGATAAGAATGATGAGCTAGTGGCACAGAACACTATGTAAAACATTTTTGGTGAACACAACTAAATTCTAGACAAAGTTTCTAGATGAAGATGAGATATGGGACAGATACATAGTATCCTCCCTAATCTATTGAAACCCTAAAGTTAGAGAGGGAGAATTGAGCGAGAAACATATTCTAGATTTCTATTTAAAGAGTCATAAGGACACAAAGCAAAGTGTGTGGGTCAAGTATGAAAGCATAAAGTGTTGAAGCAGGTGCTAAGGAGGAAGAGAGCACATAAACTTTATTTTGATAGATGACCATAGAGATGATTGCATTGGTATGATGAGCAAGAAGACTCAAGGAGAAAAAGCTTGAGATGAAAACAAGCTATCAGAGCCGCATTGATTGAAGCCAAGAAAAGGATTGAATTGAAGTGTGATTTGAAATTTGAAAAATATGTTGAGAGTTGTCTCAGATCAAAAGCCATTATTGTTACTCTCTAGCAATTGTAACAGTTAGTATAAATCCTATGGACTTAGGTTGGTTTAATAGCCATGTTGTAAATCTTTTAATAGGGTGACATTCCAAGTGAATGTTCCAAAGTCCTTTGACTAGGACCATTCCTAACAATATGGTGAAATCCTCTAACAAGGTCACATTTAACAATGTGTTGTAAGCTTTTAATAGGGTAGGCCTTTAATAGGGCATCACTTCAAAAGAGTGAGAACTAAGTAGCATGTTACTGGTGGTTTTTCCCAAATTGGGTTTCCATGTAAATCACTGCATCATGTGTTGATCTTGCATGTTTTATTCCTGCATGTTGATTTGTTGTAACTTGCTAAGATGGTTTTTTTAAGCTTGTATGGATGAATAGTTTAATGGAATCACTATAATTAGTGAAAAAGTGTTATTAGGGCATTTAGACCTTGCATAACTGATTCACCCCCACTCTCAGTTATTCTAAAAGAATTCTAATAGTTACTAGACATGTGAGTTTGGTCCATTTAGATATCTCAATCTATCCATTAACACTAATTTCCACTTGAACATTACAATTTGACATTTCAAGAATTTTCTACATTTGAGTTTCTATTAAAGATAATGAAATAGTTTAGAACATGAAATGAAATCAATAAATATATCAATTAGGTCCTAATGTGCAAACATAAGTGCACATAATCAAAATGCAGATATTAAAATGATATAACCCTATAGTCTCAAAAGTGTATCAAAACATAGAATTAGAAGTATCATAATGCAAATATGTTATCTATGCTATGGTAAATCAGGTGAGGCCTCACACAAAAATTCAAATTACATAGCTTGGTACACAATAAATACCTATGTAAATTTTTTGTGATGCTATCAAGTGACTGTTGAATACTACTAGAAAATGTTTGGAATGATATTTTCAATTCACCCTTCTCTCTTCATGCTCTCTTTCAAATTTGAATGTTGTGAAATGAATAGAAATTGATCATATAGACCTTAAAAGCTTGTATTTAATGCTTAGTTATTAAATAGCTATAAGCTCGACTTCAATATATATTTTGACTCACTAAGCTTCAATAAAGTTTCCTTTTACACTTGAAAAGCACTTCAATCTTGGTCAATAATATAATTTGACTAAACAACCATAGTGAAACTTTTCATGCTCGATAGTAACATGAAAACTAACAAAACTTAAATATTTCTTCGAGGTTATAATCAACACCTTGCATCTTTCTTCATGCATATGTAACCCTTTTAGAACTAAATCCTTGGAACTAATGTATAGTTTGTCTTTTAAATATCAGTCCACACATACCTCTTGATTGCTTAATTAGATGTGGTGTGATCACTTGACCTATTGGATGAACTGATCCCATTTGAACTTGATGTGCTAAAATAATCTTTCCTATTCCATGTTTCATTCATCTCATCTCTAACATTCTCAACATATGCCTTTCCTTTGAATTTTTTGAACTCATTGCTTGGTGCCTTTGACCTTGTTGGACAATTTCTACTTATGTGACTAGTCTTCAAATAGTTAAAACATGTTGTTTGACTCAACCATCTTTTGTAGTCACTTCTAAAATATGTTCTTATGCAATTTTCAGCAACATGTCCATATTCTTGACAATAGTGACAACTATACCTAGTATTATAATCCCAATTATAAGAGTTTCCATTATGCTTTAACTTTGTCTACTTGCTTCATGACTATTTAGGCTGTAATGTGCACTGATATGCTCTATGTCCATACTTCTGACAATTATAGAAGTATCTTTCAAACATTTGTGTGCTTGTGGTCTTGGTTGTACATTCATGTTCCTAATGTCCTTAATTGTTGCATTGGTGGCAATGACCCATGAACTTCTGCTTAGGATACTAATTTATAGTCTTGCTCCTACAAATATTAGCAATATGACCTATCTTACCACAATTATGACAAGTAGGTTTGGAGTTCTTACCTTTGTTACTTCTTTCTTCACCACTTTTGGATAATTCTCCTTCTTTGGTATTAGTGTAATCCAATCTAGAAGTATCACTATTGGATCTAGGGGATCTCATCAATTGTTCAAAGTACTTGATGACTTCACTAGGTTTGTTGAAAATTTCAGCTAACTCATTTTATCTTTTCAAATCATTTCTTAGTTGTTCATTTTGCAACTTTAGTGTTGAGATCTCAATATCCCTTGCATTTAATGCATGATTTGCAGTCATCATTTGAATCAAATTTTCCAATTGCATTTCCAAAATCTTATTTACCTCTAGCATTTTATCTTCCATTTTGTTGATCAAAATCCTTTTGTCATCTTCAATCATGACTTTTTCTTCTTCAACTTTCTCTACTCGACCACCTCACATAGTAATATTGATTATACTTATTGTTCTCTCTTGAGATTTTTGACCTCTTCAGTTAGGGTTCCATTCTTTTCCATCAAATCTACAATCAATGCATCAAATTCATTAGCATGTCCATCTACAAACAATTCAGTAGCGTCAATTTCTTGGTATTGTGTGCCATTCTCTCCAATAGAAATTTCCTTCTTTTACTTCAGTGATTGCTTTAACTCATTTCTTACTTCATTCAAATAATGTAGGGAAGGTTATATTTCAATCTTTTGGTTCTCAATAGTCTTTCCCAACTTGTAGACTTCCATCTCCAAGATCTTTCCTCAAAGCTACAAAGCTTTACTTTCAAGAGAACAAGGCCTTCATAAAAATTGTTGGAAATAAAATAGGGAAGTAAACGCTAAGAGGGGGGTAGGTGGTAAATCAAAAATTAAAAATTTCAACCTCAAAAACTATTCACCACACATCCATCTCACAATCTATGCATTAAACTAAAATACCAAACAAAGCATATGAATCAATAACATGAAAGTAAAATATTCAAACATGTATGCCACAAGATATTTGGTTACCCAAAAACCCTCCAAGGAGAAGGTAAAGATGGGGTAAGGATGAAACTCACAAATCTTCACTACTATGGTAATAAACTATATCCAATGAAGGTTACAATGTTTTGATCATTAAACATGATCTACCTTGTGAAAAGTTTTCCCTATTTAAAGGCTTACAAGATTGTTTGATCTTACCCTATTAAAGGATTTCAACACCCTATTTGAAGTGTACCCAGTAAAAGGACTTTAACTTACAATGAAGTAAGCACCCTGTTAAAGGATTTATGAGAGCCTATCAAGACTACTTTCTTAAGAGATTTAGCCGATTCACTTGTTAGAATTTCTTAGCAATGATCCTTTAGTTAGCAATGCATTTCTTGATCTTAGATCACCTACATCCTAATGTGTACTTGATCCTTTCTGATCAAATATATCTCTACAATCTTTTGATTCCTTTTATCTATTCTCTTGTAACTAATTCTACAATGTAACTCAATCCATAACACCATATTCACCATGAATGTTCTATTTTCGCATGATAGGTGTAGTCAATTATCCTTAAGAATTCATAAAAAGTTTAGGGTTAATCCTCCTTAAGAAAACCTAGGTGACTTAGGGTTAGGTATGAATCAATAGTAGTGATTCACCCATACTGCCACTTAATCCTTCTTTTTTCTGATTGGATGCATGAAATGCATAGGGATTCACAATTAAGATTTTTCCTTATCATTTAAGACCATAAAACAATCCTTAAGTCAGCCCAAAAATGGTTTACATAGTAGTTTGTGCCATTACAAACAACTATGTCAAAACTTTCTAATTTGGCACTTGAAGTCCTTGATTCTCGACATCAACTACAACTTCAATTTTGTAACTCAACATCTAAATCACTCGGCATCCACTAATCACTCGACATATGAATAGCTCAACACATACCATCTACTTAGAACTTGGGTGACTCAACACTTACTAGTTACTTGACACATACTAAATATATGTCAATTGGCATATACTATCTGACAAATTATTCTCAACATGTATTACATGTTCAACACGAACTAAGTAAATGACTTAAGTAAATTATCACTCATATGTCAAAACCAATATGAGATTAACACAAAGTACATGCACATAGACATCAATAGGTGCTCATCAATGATACACATGATATGTCAATAAAAGTGTGATATAAAATGATACAAAGATCAACCTTGTGTCTCACCATTTGCATCATCTATCTGTGTCTACTCTGTAGGTCTGTAATCACTAGGGGCACTCCTCTCATCTTGAGGAGCCTACTTGGTTCCACCATTTTTTGATGTGGTAGGTATAGCTATGGTCATCTGATTGGTCATAGCCCCATCTATCCTCAGTTCCAGTGGTGGTAGTGGTGACCTTAGTGTCATTGCAAAAATAAAAACCTATACAATACTCATCAACTTGCTTATCCATGCCTCCTATGAGGCCTCGCCCCGACCCTTCATAGTCTTAGTTATTACTTTATCATTTTGGTACTCACGACTTGAGATGCCAGGACATTATCTAATGCTTAGAACATATTATATTATTCATGTTGTGTGATGTTATTTTCAGATATCTGATGTTCGGCATTTAATGTTTTATGTGTGTTGATGAATTAAGTAAAAGGTAGGATTAACAGTTTTGGTTTAAGATATTTTAAATGGTTAAGAATTGAATAGGATGAGAGGAACCCTGATTTTGTTATAGATGGATGTTTTAATTTATTTGAATTTCTGATGTGTATATGCATATGTACATGTAATTTTCGGGACTGCTGATGTGTGTAATGAGTGTGCAGATATTTTAGCCGAGAAAATTGACGAAGGAACAGAACTGATCCCTATGTGCTAATTTTGGAAACCTTGTTCATAACTAAATTAAGATGTGTTTATGTATCCTTATGTGATCAATAAATGTTAATGTTCGTAACTGTGTTCTTATGGTGTCACTTGACACTCGTGAATTGTTTATGCTCTTTAGCATGCTGATTAGGGTTAGGTGAGTACCCTTTAGACCTTAGTTGGTTTAAGTTAGTGTCAGTTTGCTAATTTGGTTCTTAATCGAGTTTAGTCATCCCTAATCTAGATTAGTGCTTAATCTGCATGTTAGAGTTGTTAGATGATCCTTTTTTTTAATTCCTAGCTTTGTTTGGTTCTAAACCTATTCCTAAGGCTTTAAATCATGCTATATTTATACCCAAGGGGTATGGGTATGGGTTGGGGGTCTTTTCCAACCCCCAAGCCCCTTTTATTGACATTTGAGGTCACTCACAAAGTCTCTTTTTGCTTTTGTGCGAAAATTGACTATGGCTAACATGAGTGGCATCACCTCACCTCCTTTTAGTGTTTAACCATAGTGTGGGTTGAGTTAGGAGCTTCTAGATTGGTAGGTGGGTGGGTGAAGTTATTGATCTTTTTGGGTGGTTGAGTTTGAGGCTTATTTAGAGGCCTTTCTTGGTATAGTGGGGGTTGTTACCCAATCTCTACATTTTAGAGAGGAGTCTTGGAAGATTGAAGCAAGGAAGGAAAGAGCTCTTCTCAATTTGATCATTTACCATAACTCTTTGGTAAAGGTATGGATTCTTCACTCCTTTGTATTGATCTTCATCTTGTCTATGCTTGAATCATGTATAAGTTGATGTGTTGTTCTTTGTGTTGTGCTTGCTTGTGTGTTGGGATGGGTTGGAGGCATTCTTGTTTGTTTCTTGATGCATTCTTATGCTTGTCTTGATGTTTTGTGTTTTGAGAGAATTTCATGGGGAATTGTTTTGCATCACTCACCCTTGGATAGGGAAGAAGTGGCCATGTACAGGGGTAGGGCCTTAGTTGGACCTCAATGGTGAAGAGTCTCCTTTCATGGTGAGAGGAGGGAAAAAGGGTAGGGTGTATGGGCCCCTACTGGTCATCATATACCTTGTTGATATTGTGAAATCTTAAATATGGAAAGGAATGAACATCCTTGTGATAGTAGCCTCAAAAGGGCCTTGTGAAAGAATGGAAATTCTTGAAGTTTTAGCCCCGAAAGGGTTATGGTATGGTATTGTGATTGACATCTCCCATTGAGAAAATCCACCTCCCCCCTAGTCAGGTCCTATGTTTGGATCTATCGTGTAAAATTGGGTTAGGGTGTATGCTTGAAATTGTTCTTGATGTTGTGATGATTTACCCGAGTTCAGCTCTTGTTCTCATTGTGTTCCTTGAAGTTTTAAACTATTGGGAGAAAGCACCGGTGAAAGATTTTTAAGAGATTTCAATTGATTTGAAAAAAAATATGTAAAATGTAATTGAATTTTTGATGTATTGGTGGCAAAGACATCGGGTTTTCTTACTAGTTCTTTCCCGATGGAGCCTTGAACCAGGATGAATAATAGAGAAAAGAAAAGATTATGGAAATCTCCTTGCATTGTTCTCATGTGATTTCAAAAATTTTCTTATGTAGGTGAGAAAATGGAATAATAGATAATGTCTTGAATTATGGATTCTCAAGTTTCAATGATGTTAAAGAAGAAAAGAAATTTTTTTATGTTGAAGTTTTCATTTCAATAATTATATGCATTAGGATAAAGTAAATAATCCAATTGAGGAAAAACAATATTACCACCTTCCTTTTTAAATTATGTAGATAGCAAAACCAATTTGACACTAAATTGTTATATACTTCATTGTTATTAACACCTATGAAGAAAAATTCTAAATCCCACCCTTAGGAAATAAAAAAAATTCAAAAAAAAATTTATACTCAAAGAGAGAGAAAACAAGAAAATTTCTCAAACACCCACCTACAGGATGCTGGAATTTGTATGGGAGGAATAAGTTAGCTTTTGGTGAGACAGAATATTCTTTCACCTAGATCTTAATTTTAATATCTTGGCACCTTTTCATATAATAATACTAATAATATGAATCTAAACATTGAATAGGAAATCTCATCCTATCCAAACACCACTTACCTTCAAGCAATTCTTTTTACTCAAGTGGGCGTAGTCATAGATGACCCTAGGCACATTAACTAATGCTGACACTGCTTAATGTAGAGCTGGTTGCACTTCAATGTGATTGGAGGAGAACCCAAGCGAATTTCATATCTCTCCATTGAAGGGCACATCAACCAAGGATGATTGATGGGTTTCAAAAGTCCTCATCCCACCCTATCAGCATGGAGAGCTTTAGTATCAAGAAGAAGTAATTGAGTGGCCATACTTGCATCATGCATTGCAAGGTAGGAAAATCATGCCTTGGTCAACGCATGCATGGCAGGGAAGGTTACCCCTTGGATGGTGCACAAGCTAAAGAAGAAGAAAGAGAACACGTTTTCAGTGCCGCACACTTCCTTGGGCAGCGCTTCCAAATTTGTATGGTCAGAGCCTTGGAGATTGAGTCGTTGGTAAGGAGTGGGCAGGTGGGAGGGATTATGAACTCCATTTAAAACCTTACTCTCCATTCTATTTTTTTTTCTTTAACTTCCTTCCCATACACGAGATCCTATGCCTGAACACCACTCACACAAGGGACAAGGGGGATAGGTCTGTGCCTATAGGCTTGGGGCAGTGCGCAATGCTTGGGGATTCGCCCAAGCATGATGGTGATAGAGCTAGGTTGGTGGGTAGGGGTCAGTGGGAAGTTAGTGTAGGTTACCTTATTAAGGTAGTAAGTTAGTTTTGAAATAGGATTGTGAGTTAGTATTAGTTAGTAGTATTAGATGTTTAGGTTAGTTTTTAGTTTTAGTGATGTTAGTTATATTAATTATAGTTTGTTTATTTTCTTTTAATTTTGATTTAAGTCAGTTTAAGTTTTTATCATTTAGCTTTAGTATTAGCATGTTGAAGTTAGTTCCTATTAAAGTTGATATTAGTTTCAAATTTTAATTAGTTTTGTTATATATATATATATATATATATATATTAATAGTAGTATAATTAATTCTTTTAGTATAGTATGTTTTAGAGTGCAATTCATTTATTTTGATAGTTAGTAATGTAGTAGATTTGTTAGCATTAATATTTATATAGCATATATCGATAGATAATGCTATTCTAATTTTGCTTATTTATTAGAGTTATATTGTGGTGTAGTTTGATAGTAATATATAGTATGAAGTTTAGGTTAGTATAGTTCTGTGTTGGTTAGTTTTAAGATTTGTTAATATTTCAGATTAAGAGTAGTACTAAATTTATAATAGTTTTTTTTGTTTTTTTTAAAGGGAGAAGAAGTTTACTTTGACTTATAAATCTTTTTGAATTAACCTTAGTCTCAAATTTTAATTGTAATGATAGATTAATATAAATTAGATTATCATAAGTACATTGGAGATAATTTTTAAATTAAAATGTTAGATTGATAGGTCATGAAAGCTTGTCTTATTTCTTATCTAATCGTAGTTAAATTAATTATATTGTTATTACCTCTAGAAATGTTTTATTTCCAATAAGTTTAGATTTAAAATTAAGTGGTCAGTAAAGGTCTAATTAGTGTAACTCTAGTGCTCTTTGGTAAGGAAAGCTAATGTTGATGTTGCAATTATAAATTGTCATAGCGGATTTAGTTTTAGATTCTAGTTAACTCAATTTGATGCTATATATTTTATTTTCGTTATCATCATTTCTCAATAGATCATCAACTTAATTATACTTAGTTTTAGAATTGAGTTGTATGTAGTTAGACAACTTATTTCATGATAACGTAGTAATTAGTTCCTTGGTGTCTAGGCCATGCAATAGTTGTTCTTATATTCCATCGATCAATATTAGAATAATCTTAATACATTGTGGTTATATTAATATAATAAAGAATCAATGTTGATACCATTTTAATGATGAGGATTTAACTTTATCAATGTAATTCTTCCCTCGAGCATGAACTTAAGATGAATAGAGTAGATGCATTCTCGCGAATCAAGCTCTTTAACCTTTGAGAACCTTATTATCATTTAAAATAAATAAATTTGTGTGTGTATTTTCCCTCATAGTTTGGGCATGACACCTCCATGGAAATCATTCGAGTTTCTATATGTGATGACCTAACTAGCCTCTCTAGTGGTAGATGCCCCTATTGTGGTACCTACTACTTCCCTTATGGAAATAATCCTTATGCACCTAGAGTTAAAATTGGTATCCATTACCTCTATCTCTGAGTAAACTACACATCATTGAGTAACTTGTCACTGACCTCCTCTATTCTTCTCTGACTCATATCATCTACTCACTAGCTAGATCTTTCAGTACTACCTATACCTCCGCTCATCCTCCCCCCACCTTATCCATGAATCCCTCTTTCCCTCTCTACTATTCTCTACACTTGTCCCTATGTGATGACCCTCAACTATGGTAGCAATCCTACTCAACCTTTCCCTCCATATCTCCCTTGTATCCTCACCCCACCCCTAGCCTTAACTCTAGTTCTAGATTGACCCCTACCTCTCCCTCATCCACCCTCATCATCCCTATCATCCCCTCCACTCAAAAAATCCTCAATCCAATGTATCAACTCTACCAGATCTGTATATCTGAAAAGTTGATGCTCATAGAATAATCATGCATAATTTCCCTCTATCCCCACGTATGCATCCCCATCCCTCAATGCCCATACCTACAATATCTCTATCATCTAAAAAAATGCCTCCCAATAGGCCTTATACTCAAATATTTGCCCCCCACATTGGCTTCTTTTACTAAACTTGTGCATAATGTGTTGATCCTTGTGGTATACCTTGCCACCAACCAAATTGTCTCACTACAATCCTAAAGAAAAATATCTTGATCACTAAATGAATCCAACCAAGTAAAAATATCAGACAAAAAGAGTAAACTATCTTCTCATCATCTTCATCCCACACCTTAGTACAACTTATATGGCCTCCATACTACCTCATCCATATCATCCAACATCTGCCACTAATACTTTGTCTTGCCTAGATGGGGCTGCATGATCACACCTGAATAAGTGTGTGTGTGTGTGTGTGTGTGTCTATATATATATATATATATATATGTATGTATGTATGTATGTATGTATGTATGTATGTATGTATGTATGTATACATACATACATATATACATATATATGTATATATATATCTACATATATATATAGATACATAAATGTATATATATACACATATACATACATACATATATACATATACATATATATACATACATACATACATATACATACATACATACATACATACATACATACATACATATATATATATATATATATATATATATATATGGCATCTCTTGTGGTTGTTGACATGCAAACATATTAGATGAGTAATAGGAAGGTGCTCCCATGTCTATTTTGTAATAAAACTAAACCTATTGATAATGATGAGGCACCAAAATACACAACCTTATGCAAATCATGATATAAATGGACCAATATGCAGCTGCCACATGAAAACCTCTATGGTTGATCAATCATGTCCTAGATAATTTGGCCCCATCCTAGTGGACATCCCCATCCTTGCCCATCTAGAAACAAAAATCTACCTATCAATCTGGCAAACAAAATAGGAAATAGATCATACTATAGTATCTTAAACTAGGATACACTATCATCATTGATGTTGTCATCACCAAATACATCCCTCAATGCAGTACCATCAATAGTCTAATCATAGTACACAAGATCTCCCACTATTAGGGTCCACAATATCTGATATACATCCTCATGAGTCACAGTCATCTCTCCAATGGGCATGTGGAAGGTTTTGTAGTCTGAGTGCCATCACTTAGTGACAACTGTCAATAGCCCTTTATTCACTCAAAACTAAGGCATCTAAAATAAATAGGTGAATCCACACATGTTAATCACCTTTCGATCTAACATAGAAAATTTACCAATCAATTCCAATGGCCATGAGTATAATCTTTGAACCATGATCTTATGCCCATGTACCTATTGA
The DNA here is from genome assembly GCA_028749045.1 of Cupressus sempervirens. Taxonomy (NCBI): domain Eukaryota; kingdom Viridiplantae; phylum Streptophyta; class Pinopsida; order Cupressales; family Cupressaceae; genus Cupressus; species Cupressus sempervirens. The sequence continues at coordinate 514,831,399 of CM053793.1, read as the reverse complement.
TGAGGCTAATTATTACTTCTATTTTATGATAATTCTAAATACTCTATTTTAACACTACCAAGATGTTTGTCAACGTATGTTTAGTTGAACTTATTAAATCCTAATAGAATAATCAGCCTATGGGTAGATAGTATGTCATATTTTGCCAATATTATACATATAATATAGTATTTCATATAACCATTAGAATGTGTGTTCTAATATTTGGATTTAATTTGATTATGCTTGTTTGTAAATATTTATTTGTCATAACTAACTTGATAGGGAAGAAGGTGAATATGGTTTATAGCATTCAAGGAGGAACATTAAAGTCTAGTCAAGGTGGAAGAACCATAATGGTATCAAGAGACATAGCTGCTACAATGGAGGAGCTATTATTGTAGAAATGTAGGGATAAAAAGTTGATATATTCCCTCTGCATTTACTACTATGTCAAATTGGTTATCTAGACTCTATTGTTTGTACTGCAAATTGTTACATTTCCTCCTTTTTCTCTAGCAGATTTGTAGTTAGTTTCCTATTGTAGAATAAGTGTCAAGCCTCTATTTATAGGGATTAGATAAATAGTTTTGGAAGTTTTCAAAAAAGAAACTCTAGGAAAAGAAATCATTGACTCTAACAATGAATTATTTATACAGTTTTCCATATACTTCTTATGTAAGGAATCTAGAAATATAATGAAATAATTCTTGATTTACATTCTGTGTTAGTAGATTAGTAGAAGCTAACCAAGGGGACCCACTTGGGAGGTGGATTAGACTAGAGTAGTGTAGATTTACTTCAGCATTTTTAGGATTTCAAGTAGAAGTTGTAAATTTCTTCCTACAAAATCATACTTTGTGAGTGTTCTTGCAGTATCTATGAGAACAATTATAGTGAATGGTCTGAGTATAATATGAGTTAGCATTTAGTTGCATTTCTAGTATTCATTTTAGTGAAGAGTTAAGTGTGTTAGTTTCCTACAGCACTAGTGTAGGTTCCTTCTTTGCATTTTACTTTCTTGCAACATAAGCATAATGAGTCTTTAAGAAACCTAGTGCACATACTGTATCGACCACTTCAAGTATGCATCCCTAGGTGGACAAATTAAATGCACCTCATGGTGGGAAGAATAAGCCTTAGATTGAATATATTATTCTTAAGCAAGGCCTTGGGCATGATTATCACACACCTATGGTGAGATGGACCATTTTTGGTGTTGTTTCTGAGGATGGTGTCAAGGTAGGAACATCTTTAATGGGTCAGAGTTTTTCTAGTTAAGTTTTATTTCCTGTTCAAAAAGTTTCTTCACAAGTGTGAAGAATTCAATTGCATGCATTGAAGATGAATACAATGAGATCAATATGGTAGATTTCTTCTACGGGAGTCTATTAATTTGAATCAAAAAATTGAAGAAGAAGTTGTGTTGCCTTTTGAAGATGCAAGCCTTATTTTTCCTACAGAATCTTCCTCTAGAGCACAACCCTTGGACATAAGTGGTCTTCAACTTTTTGCTAAATTTTGGCCAGTTTTCGTGGTAGTTTTTCTCCAAATCTACCTGTTGTTAATAATCCAATACCCAATGTTCTTTTCTAGCAGAAACCTCATAATCAAATACCTCTAGTAATGGCACAACCTACTTTTCTATTTCCTCTCCCAAGTCTTGTAACAATTGTTAATCTCAAAAATATACCTATGACTACTTTTCCAAATTTCTTTGGCTTTACAACTGAAGATCTTGATACTTTCCTATTTGAGTTTGACATACTCAGTCATAGATTTGACTATAACACTTATGCCCATAAGCTCAAGTTATTTCTAGCAACACTAAAAGAATCAACTTTAAGATGGTTCATGGGTTTAGAAGCCAATATAGTAGGTACTTGGGATGAAAGGAAAACTCTACTTCTAGACAATTACAAAGTGTATTACAAGTCAAATAACTTAAGAGGAGATGATATCTTTAGAATATCACAAAAGGAGGATGAAACATTGGAGGACTATGTTTCACATTTCTTGTATACACTATAGAAGAATCGCCAACATGTACTGACAGAGGATTCATAAAAACTAGTCTTCTTGAGAGGGGTGAATGATAATTGTCTAGAAGTACTAGACTTGATGGCTCATGATGATGTATATTAATCTTCTTGGGATGACCTCAAGAAAATCTATCTTAACTACTCAAGGTCAACTATGAATAAAGGAAAAGGACACTAGACCACAACCACTAAAGGACTCAGCTAGGGTATTTCAAAGCTTGAAATATCTAATGTACTCTTAGATTTTAAGAAAGACATCATAAATGATGTTGCTAAACATCTTGACATAATTTCTACAAAGAAGAAGCATGTAGAGGATAATGAACAATTAGCTAATTATTCTCCACACTATCCAAAGAAGAAGAAAGAGTTTTAATGCAAATTGGTCACTAGTGTCAAGAACCAACATATTCCAACTGAGTACATCAAGATAGAAGGAAAGGATGAACAAGTATTCTTTGTTGCTCAACACTGCCCATGGGCCTCACAACAAGGTATGTCTCAAGATCATTTAGTAAATTCAAATCTATAAGGTAATCAATGGAAAATCCATAGTACCTAGGGTCCTCCATAATATAGTCAACCTAATTGGAATAATTATTGGAAAAATAATTCACAACAACCTCAATGGCCTCACAATTTCCAAAATTTTTGGCTAAACCAAAAAAACAACTAGTGGTCTAACTAGCAAAATAATCAATGGTAAAATAAACCAAACCAATGGCAACCACCCCAAGCCAATTTGCAATCTACAAACTAATGGAGAGGACCTTAGCAATGGCCTAACCAAAATGCTAGTAATCCACAATTACCACCTCCAATCAAACAACCTACACTAATGCCACCACCTACAAGCTCTGGACCTCAAAAATAGACTTAGTTGCTTGCACAATCTTAGCCAAATCCAAATAACCAAAAACCACAATAATCTATTTATTCTACTAATGCTGATCAATAGCCTACTTATGCTCTAAATGTTGCAAATATATATTTGAGATCTAGTACAACCCTACCAATGCCTAAACTACCTCTCATAACTGAAATACTTGATGCTCCTATAGCGTTTGAGTCTATAACTTCTTAGGCACAAGTGGTTGACCAAACCAATGTAACTAGCTTAGCTCAAATTCAAATAGCAGTTGAACCTCCTTTTCTAGAGAAGTTCATACAATGTAAACCTACACAAATAGAGGAACAATCCTCTAACATCATTGATCAACTAAAGAACATAAATGTCCAAATTCCTTTATTCCAAGCTATCAAAGATGTCCCTATTTATGGAACAGCCATTAGGGAAGCTTGTCAAAAAAGCCTAGGAGAAATAAAAAGGACCCACTACAATCCATGTTGTAGGATAATTGGCTACCATTATGTTAGAAAAATTGATTATTCCTAAATATTTTGATCTAGAAAGTCTAGTTGTGTATGTGATTACAAATGTTCAGTCTATTAAAAATACTTCGATTGATCTTGGTGCTACTATAAATATTATGACTAAGGATACTATGAAAGATATGAATATAGAAGGGTTAAGAAATACCCCAACAATTCTGCAGATTACAGATAGTTCTACTATCACTCCTGATGGGATGATAGAAGACATAGTAGTAACCTTAGACTCTATAGTTCCATGATTCTTTCCCCAAAAGTCAATTTATCTTGTTATCCTATCATATTAGGATGACCATGATTAGCTATAGCTAATGCAAATATAAGTTGTAGGTCTAAGAGTATGACCATATCAAATGGACAAACAACAAAGAAATTTGATATGTATCCTCTAGCATAACTAGAACTAGATTTAAGTGCATACATATGGCTAAATTTAATGGATGAAGAAGAAAAACTCTATAGTATAGCTCATGGTGTTACATAGACAGTCTTTTCTGAAGTTGCAAAAAGAAGATTCAGTAATTCAAAGTATTCTTAATAATATATGTGTGGTAGAAAAAGATGTATCTAATAGTTTTGTGTTGGAATTAACTACATATGAGGAATTTAATGAGAATTATTTTGTGCCTAAGGAACCAAATGTTATCCATCAGCTTTTACGATGTGAACTAGATACAAGTCCAATATCTAAAGCTACTATGGTTGATCTCACAACTACTACTGATTTGTCAAAAGGTCATAATCTCCATGTTAATCACAAATTTCCTCCCAAACAAATGAAACCATTACAAGAGCTTCTTCAAAAACATGAAAAGGATTTTCCATAGGATTATGTGGATATGATAGGGTTAAGTCCTATATTGTGCATTCATAGATTATATATCAATGAAGGGTGCCTGCCACTCCATCAATCCCAAATGAGGACTACTCCAACACTCAGAGAAATAGTTATAACTAAACTACAAAAGTTTCTCGATGTTGTTTTTAGTTACCCTATTTTTGATAGTAAATGGGTCTCACCTTTGGTTATAAAGCCTAAAAAGGGAGGTAAATGATCAATTTTTGTAGATTATAGATAATTGAATAAGGTAACCAAAAGGGATCACTTTATTTTACCCTTTATTGATCAAGTTCTAGACACTCTAGCTGGTAAGAAATACTTTTCTTTTCCTAGATGGGTACAATGGTTATAATTAGATAAGTATAGCCCCTAAAGACCAAGATAAAACCACATTTACATGCCCATGGGGTAATTTTTCATATTTTGTCTTTCCATTTGTCCTATGTAATACCCCTGTGAAATTTCAAAGAGTTGTGATCAACATTTTTGCTGATATATCACATGACTACATGGAAATATACATGGATGATTTCATAGCATTTGGAGTCACCTTTGAGGACACCTTAATGAATTTTGAAAAGGTTCTTATCTGATGCAAAGAACATAATTGATCCCTCAATAGTGATAAATATTTCATGCTTATGTAGGAAGGAGTGGTACTTGGTCATTTTATATCAGTTGTAGGAATACAAGTAGATCCAATTAAGATACAAGTAATTATAACATTACCCATACCTATAAAACAAAAGGATGTAAGATCTTTTTTAGGTAATGTTGGCTATTATAGGCATTTCATTAATGATTTTAGTAAAATAGCTAGTCCCTTGTATACATTGTTGACTAAAGAAGCCAAATTCAATTGGAAACCTACATGTCATGAAGCCTTCTTCCAGCTTAAGAAAATCCTCACTATGGTACCAATTTTAAAGGGATCTAATTGACTAATTCTATTTCATATCCATACTAATGCATTTGACTATGTTTTAGGTGCTATATTATAAAAAAACCCTGTTACTCTTGAAAATGCTAGCTACTATATTAGTAAAGCCTTCATGGTCCTAAAATAAATTATAGAGTAACTAAAAAAGAACTTTTAGCTATATTTGAACAAATTCAGACATTATGTAACTGGATATCCTATTTTTGTTCATAGTAACCACTTAGCTATAAAGTACTTAATGAAAAAATTTGCTATAATGGGTAGATTGGCAAGATGGCTTTTGTTGTTATAGGAGTTTGATATTACCATTATTGATAAGCTAGGAAAGTCCAACATAGTTACTAATTACTTGTCTTGACTGCACATTATTGATGAAGATCTAATTCCAATTGAAGATACCTTACTAGATGAGCATTTATTCCACATAACAACTCATACACAATGGAATGTGGTCATAGAAAACTATATAGGTGCAAATAGAATGTTGCCACACTTGTCTCACAAGGAAAAAAGGAAGTTAACAGAGAAAAGTTTTCATTGTTCATGGATAGATGACAATCTCTTCTATACTAGACCAGATCAGGTCACGAGGAGATGTGTTAGAGAAGATGAGATATATGACATACTAGATGTTTGTCATGATGAACCATGTGGAGGTCATTTTGTAGGAAAGAGAACAACACTAAATATGCTTACTATTGGATATTATTGGCCAACATTACATAAGGATGCAACAAATTATACCACCAAGCATAATACATGCCAAAGGATGGGCCAACCAACCAAGTCAAATGAAATGCCACTCAATCCACAAATTACTGTAAAATCCTTGATAAGTGAGGTATGGAAATTATAGGTCCAATTGACCCACCATAAAATGGTAAATCCTACATCTTAGTATGCATGGATTATTTAACTAAATGGGTGGAAGTTAGGGCAATGAAACATACAAGATATTAGAAAGTAGCTAAATTTTTATAAGAAGAAATATTCACACACTATGGAGTTCCAAGAGAACTTGTCATAGATTAGGAGCTCAGTTCACATAAAACTTGATCACTAAAGTTATGGAAGAATAAAACATAAGGCACTAAAAATCTATTCCTCATCGCCCTCGGGAAAATGGGCAAGCCAAGGTCACTAATAGGGAAATTGAAGCAATTCTGACTAAGACAGTACACATACATAGAATGGATTGCAATAGTAGATTAAGTGAAGTTGTATGGGCATATTGAACTACATGGAAGAAAACCATTGAATTTATTCCATTTGAACTTTTGTATGGAAAAGAAGCAATATTTCCTATTGATTTTGAACATAAAACCCTTTGCATTACTTTGGAATTGAACATCAATATTCCTACAACACAACAAGAGAGACTTCACTTGAAGTCAATGGATGAAATGTGAAAGATAGTATTAGAGACAATGGTGATCATTCAATACCAAAAAAAGAAGTGGCATGATGCACATATCAATAATAAACAATTCTAGGTGGGAGATTGGGCCTCCTATACCATTCTCATTTCAAGTACAACCCAGAGAAGTTGCAAACTTGATGGTTAGGGCCTTATGAAACTTAGTGTGTATTTGACAATGGAGAAGTCTAGCTAACAACCATTTATCTTGTCCACTTTAAATTTCTTGTAAATAGCCATAGTTTGCACCTCTATCATAAACCACAAAACAAAGAGGAGTTCCTGCAGTAGTTTCAACTACACAGTTGTCTAGCTAAAACACTTCCTATAGTAGAAGGTACCAACCTCCTACTTGTAGCTCTTCAATAATAACTACTTTGAGCATGCCCATAATAAAAACTTTATGCCCAAATAAAGTTCAAATTCTTCATTCACTTTCTAATTTCTTCTTTTTCAATTCACTTCATTTCTTTCTCTACCATGCACCCATCTTCCATGTCATCATTTTATAATGCTTTCAATAATGTGATGAGTCTGCTAATATCTGTTATCATCGCTTACCTTCAACTCTTGCCACCTTTTGGCACATGCAATGATCAATTAGTAGGTATAATCTTTTCAAAATTTTATTCATTTATAGTACATATATTTTAATTGTTATATCTAGTACTACATTAAATGTATTATTGCAGTGTTATGTCAGTTTCATACTTTGTGCCAATTATGACAAGTGAGGAAACTTGTCCATATTTAGCGGGGGGTAGGGAAGGTTATTAATTTCCAATGAAATTTCTATTTATTTATTAAAGATCCTCAAAATCAAAAACCCAATTGTGATACTATGCAAATGTCATGTTCTGTACCCTTATTCCCAAATAATTTCTCTTTATCAGTCTATGAAGTGACCCAAATTGGGTATAATATGACCCAAATTCAATTTTGGGATGATTTCACATATCTATGATTTATTTCCATTAAAAATTGCATTATTATTTCTCATGATGTATTGTTCATGATGAAAATTATCAGAAAAGAATGTGAAATGTGAAAGGGTCTATGATTTTCAAAAACAAAAGGAAGCCTGAATTTATAGAAGGGAAGAAGGTAATAGTGCAAACAGAGTAGAGATTGAAATTTGCAAGCACAAATGGGAGGACAATTGTAGCAACAAGAACTAGTGGAGCATAGTATTTTACTATGAGATGTAGAGGCAGTGAGAAGATTTAATGCATGTGGCTAGTTAGGGTATTTTATAAAACTATTAGAATTTGATGATGAAGTGACCACTAAATTTATACATACATTTGAGGAAGTTGAAGCAACAATATGGGATTGACAGTTGTTGCTACAAAAGAGTGTATAGCAAAAGTAATTGACTTACCAGTAGTGAGACAACACTACCATAATGCATATGATGCAAGGTCAGCTGGGGCCTAGTTTTTCATATCAAATGACCCTCCATTAGACATAACCAAGAAAGGTTGCAAAAAACTATCTCTTCCACCACCATACCATGAGTTAGTTATCCATATTATCAAGTATTTTACTTGTGATGGAAGATTTCATATTTGTAGGCACATCATTTTAAGTTGCTCAGTTATGTAAGGCATAATTCTTCAATGAACCTTCCTAATTTCTTGTATAATATGTTATGCATTAGTGCCAAGGAAACCCAGAAAGGGAAGGAAAACTCTATTACTCATCATACCCTATTCAAACTCCTCATAGAGAGATCTCTTAGGGATGCCTCTCCCATGTAATGGGTATAATTTATCTAGTGTAAAACCCTGCAACCTTTAGGTACCCCTAATAAAAAACACAGAGAAGAAAATGTAGTCCCAGTGATGCAGCTACTGAGCAAAGCACCCAAGATATTGAAACTAGATATGTGGAAGAAAATGCACATTTACACACTCAAAAAAGAAAAGTACCTACCTTTTCCTGAGAAAAGAGGAAATAGAAATTACAAGAAGAAACCTTGGCTCCAGCAGTAGAAAAATAAAACCCTATAGTCTCAAAGAAAAAGAAACCAGATTCAAGTCCTATAGCTATCACTCTTGTAGCAGAGAAACCAAAAAGAGGTAGTAGGAGGAAGGTCATGGTGCTTAAGGAGACCATTGTGTGAAGAAGCCCTAGAATGAAAGCACGAACTTCAAAAGTGTTAGTAGAGACCCAACCTACTTCACCCAAACCATCTAATAAAGAATCCCTAGTACAATCTATCATAGATGATTTCCCCAATCAATGTAAAGTTCTAGATATTCCTCAAAACCTTGATGAGAAATGTAGGTTTGAGATGAATGAAAGCCAAAATAATTCCCTAGTAGGCAAACAAGATACTCCAGGTCATAAAGATGAAAAAGCACCAATAATGCATCAGTCAACTTGTTCAAAAAGTGGCCTAGTTCCCTAAAAGCGAACATGGTTTACATATATCTTAGAAAAATCATGGAGGCAATAGAGGAAGAAAAAAACCTATGAGGAAGGAAGTGGCCCAATTACCTTGCAAATGCTTAGTTTCCAATTGTATAATAAACACATATTGACAACAACCTTATGGAAAGAGGAGAAAAAGGAGATGAAGAAGGTCATAGCATATTAGGGTGAAGAAATTTGAGAATTGAGAGACCAATTGGAAAAATAGAAACAAAATATGGATTATGTCCTCAAATTGGCTAATGAAATAATTACTTGCAGACCACCACCTAGGATCTATGTTTTTTTTAAAAGGAATAATTCTTTTTATTCCAACTTATGTTAACCCTTAAAGACATAAATGAAGAATTCAAGTTAGCTCAAGAATTCTATGGTTTATACAAAACTCTTCCATCTTAGTAGCAAAATTTACTCTATAAATTGTATGTGCACAATTTCATTATCTCTGTAGAAACTCAATGGAATCCTTTACCTTACATAGGGGATATACATCTAAGGGCCCTAATGTCTTAGATGCATAATGAAACTAATTATGATAGACAATTGAAAAATTACAAAGATGAGGAAAAAATAGAACCCGTGTCATTAAGAGCTGAGAGTGATAAACCAAAAGAAAGCCTTAGGGATTGCTTTAGACTAATCCATGGAGATAAGCACTGAGAGATTAAAAAAAAAAGAATCTTTTAGGCTAAAATAAAGGCATATGTGAAATATGACAACCTACCTTACTTTAACTTTTAGAGAGCCATGGTTGGTATTAACAAAAAATGGGGAAGACTACCTAAAGGACCAAAAAGATTAGAGCCACACAGTCCTATCAACCTAGAGGAAACCCTTCACTAAGCTCCAAAATACATATAATTGGGAAGGCAGACTAGACCAGAATTGTGCTATCTGCTAACAAAGAAACCACCAATGCTCATGTGGCCCCTATATGATATCAATTCTAAATAAGTTGAAAAGTTTTAGGAGGACCATAGAAGGAAAGTTTGGAAGCAAACACAAGGATACTACTATGCCTTCAAAAGGAGCAAGAGAGGGAGGACAAAAATTGGATATTTCTAATCAATGACTAGAAGATGCAATGCTTGAGGACAAGCATTAAAATTAACAAGGAATAGATGATGAGGCTAATTATTGCCTCTATTTTATGATAATTGTAAATACTCTATTTTAACACTACCAAGACATTTGTGAAATTATATTTAGTTAACTTGTTAAGTCCAGATAGAACCATTAACCTATTGGTAGATAGTGTGTTATATTTTTCCAATATTATACATATAATGTAGTATTTCATATAACCATAAGAATATGTGTTCTAATATTTGGATTTAATTTGATTATGCTTTTTTGCAAATATTTTTGCATCATAACTAACCTAATAGGGAAGAAGTTGAAGATGGTCGACAACATTCAAGGAGGAACATTAAAGTCTAGTCAAGGTGGAAGAACCATAACAATATTAGGAGACACGACTGCTACAAAGGAGGAGCTATTATTCCAGGTATGCAGGGATGAAAATTTTATATATTCCCTCTTTATTTACTACTATGTCAAATTGGTTATCTAGATTTTATTGTTTGTACCAAAAACTATTATATTTCCTTCTTTTTCTCTGGTGGATTGGTAGTCAATTCTTAGAATAAGTGTTGATCCTCTATTTATAGGGTTTGAATAGATAGTTTTGAAAGTTTTTGGAAAAGAAAGTCTAGGAAAAGAAACTATTGACTGTCATAGTGAATTATTTTTATAGTTTTCCATATTGTTCTTATGTAAGGAATCTTGAAATATACAAAAATAATTCTTGATTTACATTCTGTGTTAGTAGATTAATAGAAGCCAACCAAGGGGGCCCACTTCGGAGGTGCATTGGACTAGAGTACTATAGATTTACTTCAGCATTTTTAGGATTTCAAGTAGAAGTTGTAAGTTTCTTCCTACAACATCATACTCTGTGAGTGTTCCTGTAGCACCTTTGAGAATAGTTATAGTGAATAGTCTGAGTTGGAATATAAGTTAGAATTTAATTGTGTTTCCAATATTCATTTTAGTGAAGAGTTAAGTGTTTTAGTTTCCTATAGCAATATTGTAGGTTTCTTCTCTGCATTTTGCTTTCCTATAGCATAAGCATAATGACTCTTTAAGAAACCTAGTGCACATACTATGCCAACCATTTCAAGTATACATCCCTAGGTTGACAAATTAATTGCACCTCATGGTGAGGAAAATAATTCTTAGATTGAATATATTATTCATAAGTAAGGCCTTGGGCATGATTATCACACACCGATTGTTTGGCGAACCACCTATTTCACCAAATAGTCAACCAATGATGTAAGTTTTTCTCACAAGTGATCATCATACATAAATCAAATGTCAACATGTAGCTGCTCAACTAATGGTTTTATCTTGGACTTATTACTTGTTCTACTCTATATCTTGAGACAGACATGTTTTTTTTTCGTACTTTGTATACTAAGAGGGGCATTGTTTACTATCTATCTACATTTGTTAGATTGATCCTAAGACATCACTTTGTGACTACCTTGTTCCTATTGTTTTCTGGTTACGACAAATTGTTTGATCAAAAAACCCATACCCTAGCCTTTTGCACTCAATATATCCTCCACAATCTATTTATGCTATTCAAATCATCATTAACACCATTTCCACATATAAATGCATTGTAGGAATCATTTACACTATTCCCTAACCCATAGGCACTTGTACATTGATCAACTGCACTATAAAAAGCATATAGCAGCCTTATAATAAGTGAATACACTATTCCATATGGAAGCACTACCAAAGGATTGATATGTGATATTTAAAAATGTAAAAGCACTATTAGAGTTATATAGACTAAAACATCTATCATATGTGCTCTAACATGACCTTTCCACATGACCTAATAAATCCTAAAAAGAAATTATGTTATTTTATAGTTCATATGTGCTACAGGATACATCCTATGTGTCCAAACATTCATATGTGCTATATATAATCACATATGCACTATTATTTTTGTGACTGCACTAATTCATTACAAACCTAGGGTTTCATATGTGTTATTTAGCTATGCAAATGTGCTATCCTATTGGGAAAATGCATTAAAAGATTTTGAATCCATTAAAAGAAATAATAAATGTGCTAAAATATCTAAAATTCCACATTCATGATAGAAATCTACACAAAAATTTCAAAATCTTTAAAACAAAGGATCTCAATGATTCACCCTATGACCCCTCTTGAATCTATACTTTTGTAAAGGGACCACCATCCTAATTAGCTCAGAGCTCCAAATCACCTAAAGTCAAAAGAAAAAGTGAACATGATAAGGGAAAAAGATCTTTTAACTTATTTAACCCTCCATAGGGGTATTTATATGACATTTTTTGGCTCTATTTACCCACATTAAAACCTTCTCACTTGTTTTCTTGAAATGGGTATTATTTTGAATCAACTTGATCATCCTCATCTATCCGTCATCCACATTGTTAGATATAAAATTGAAATATTCCTCTTTTTGACATTCACTTTTCCTATTTCATTTCTAAGGGGTAGTATATCAGTGCATCAAAAATTTTCAAATATCAAAAATGTGTTCCCCCAACCAAAATTTTAATGTTAAATCAAACTGGGGCATTTAACCAAGTCATCCCAAATGAAGAATTTTAAAACATCAACATTGAATCAAACATCAAAATCAGACATCAAACAACTAATGATCAGATGACAAATTATCAGCAATTAGGCATCATATCAACCTCGACTCAAAAAAATATCGTTGATCAAACACTGGGTTATAAAAAATTGACCGAAAGATAGAAAATCATACATTATTTGAACTAATATGCTTCACATATTAGCTCAAAGAGGGGCATTTGTACACACAAGAAAATAGGCAAAGACCTAAAAAAACATAATTTTGATCAAACAACAAAAAATAAAGGATAAAATCAGAGAAAAATGACAGAATTTCAAATCAATCATTACATCAAGTCATTAATCAATCAAATCATCTATCAAACATAAACGAACCTAAATCAACTTTAAAAAGGGGAAAAACAATTCAAAAAAAAAAATAATAATGAAATAAAAAGAAAAAAGAAAAAAGAAAAAGACAAAAGTTGAAAATAAATGGAATATTTATTAAATCAATAAATCCATTTTATCCTCACACAAGTGAAATTCCTCCTTTTTACATTTAAAATAATTGGAAAATCCTTGTTTATCCTCACAAACTAAGTCTGTTGGAATCTTAATCTTGGTGCCTTATAAGATATTTATTGTTTTATCATTATCCTCCAATCAAAAGTGAATTCTTGATCTTTACCCCACCCCTTCTGAAATCCTATAAATAGGAGGGAAATTCAAGAGCAAAGGGATCCAAGCTTTAGGTATATCTACACTATAGGCACATTTAGAGTTATCATCTTTTAGCATTGTTATTATAGAAAATTCATGCCATTTTTTTAATAGTATTTTAGCATTATTTTGATGTTATTTAGTATCATTTACCACATGGTTAGCCCAATTCATGCTCATATCATAATATTTTACGGTTATTATACTCATATAATCTACATTCTCACATAGATCTTGCATAGATATTTGTAAATTTGCATTCATAGCATTCTTCCATTCTAGAACTATCACTGAGATGTTGGTTTGAGAGAAATCTTAGCAGTTGTAGTTAGGGAAGCATGGGATGTCTACAGAGTCTCTATTTGCCAATGATTTCTTGGGTCTAGATTAGTTTGTTATCATTTTATTTGCACTCTACTCTAAAGTCTCATGAATACATGAGTCCACTATAAAGAAAGAGTGATATCTTCAAAAGTGAATTAATTTAGTAAATATCAATGAGAGACCCTCTTTATAAAGGAGATTGAAACTCTAAAAAGGTAAAACCTAGGTTTCATTATAATAATTAATAAAATTATTAATTATTATATGCCTAAAGTTTAGCTTAAGTGAAATAGAGTTAATAAGCGACTTAATAATTATTTCAATATGACTTAAGTAATAAGTAAAAAAGATCAACCCCATAGATCCCAAGAATCACTTGTATGCAAACACCTATCTCAGAAGAGAGAAGCAAAAAAGCTATGGATGCTAGAATTGCCAGATCCATACATTAGACATTCTTGATGTAAAAAAAATTGACGATCAAATAATCATCAAGGCAAAAGAAATGCCACAAAAGTGACCTAGCTGATTGAAAAAAATAGTTCATCAAAAAATTATTTTCACTGGAAAAGGATCCCAGAGCAAGAATATTCTGGTAGCCACAAAAGCATGTTTCAAGAATTCACCATAAAAAGTCATGTCACTAGAAAAAAAGACTAAACTGTTGATAAACATGGGCCAAAACATGCCTAGGTCAAAAATTAAGCCAACAACATGTCAAAAAACGTAGTGGTCCCACTACAAATAAGTCTCCTACATGAAAATGATATAAAGACAAAGGGTGGCACCAACAGACACTAAAAAATTGGAGCATGTAGGGGTCATGATCATGGGTATAGAATACAAAAAAAAACCCCAAAAATAATTCTTCAAAATGATGGTCAAATCCAATAAAATTTGCAAAACTACTGTTAGCTTCAAACTGTGCTATTGAGATTGGTGGAGAAGCCTGCAAAAACCAAAACATCACCATCCATGCATGTGTTTGAAAATGATGCCTTAAAGTAGTTAGGTATCACTCACATGTAAAAAGATCCCATGAAACTACTTGAAGATTCCCAGTAAGCTCCAAACATTTTCAACTAGTTTGAAGGGTTGCATATCTTCGATCAAACACCACCAATGAGAAAATCCAGATCAAACACAAGGAAGGCATGATTTTTAGTTAGCTAATTTGATGTGGTCCCTAACACCATGCACCTACCTACATAGACTCAAGGAGAGCCAAATTCACCAAAAAGAGGATGCAGGCACCAAAATTAGCATTGACCATGGGAAGGACATGAGTTTTATAGGTCTTGAAGTGGCCAAGCACATGGAAGCAATGCCAAAAACTTGTAGAGAGAAGATCGATGGAAATTTTCCATTCAAATAGAAAATACATGCATTGAAGGAAATGAAATCTATATAAGCATATAAAATAACCTTCTTTACAAAATCATAGATTGAGGGGAAGCACATCTTCCAAAAAGTAGCACCATCACTAAGAAAGGAAAATCAAGGAGAAGCATGAAAAATATAATCAATACCCAAAGCCATGCATGTGCTAATAAACACCATAAATCAAGTGCCACAAAACCAATAATTTTGTAAGAGAAAAAAATGTGGGAAAAGAGCAAGGAATGATTGCATTTGATAAGTGTGATAGGAGGGAGAGATCATGTGTAAAATAAAGAACTTCAAATCCAGTGGTAAACTAGAGGATAATGCATAGTTTGGTGGGCCAAGAGCTCAAGAAGGGCCTATTAAGAGTGTGGGTCCTCCCAAATTTGGAAAGACATGCCCAATGCTTGAAAATAAATGTATTTGATTTCCCAAAGGAACTGTTGGGGCAAAACATGGGCATCAAAAACCATCGGCGCGACTCCAAACCAATTCAAATACAATGCCTCCACCAAAGATGTAAGAAAGGCTTGTCCATAAACCTCAACATTGTGGTACCAATATTGGGAAGAGTGTAGCCAAGTCTATCAAGAAATAGTAACACAATAAAATTGCGCTTAATTTTTTTGAAAAAAAAAAAAATCAAACTCATCGCCTTGATTTGTCTGCTCAGACCAATATGGCCTGGATGCAAAAATAAATTTCCTCATATTGTAATAATGTCCAAACTAGAGATATTTTATGGTGAAATGGGGATTGTTGACCACTCTAAGCTCAATGATGATGTCTATTTGGGCTCAAACTACTCCAAAAAATAGGTCCTCCTCAAATCCAATACAAAATCCTCTGCAAGTCACAAATCTAAAAACAAATGCCAAATCTCTCAAGAAAAGAAAAAGGGCATCAAGATTTGGAGCTCTGATGTCATGTTGAAGTTGATGAAAGATATACTCTACAACTCCCAAGAATCACCTACATGCAAACACTTGTCGCAAAAGGAGAAAAGCAAAAGCTATGGAGGCTAGAATTCCCAAATCCATAGTTGAGACAATTTTGATGAGCAAAAAGAAAGATTTCTATATTCAAAAGTGAATCAATTTAGTAAATTAAAATGAGAGATCATCCTTATAAAGGAGATGAAAATCCTAAAAAGGTAAAACTTGGGTTGCATTATAATAATTACTAAAAAGAATTAATTATTATATGCCTAAAGTTTAGCTTAAGTGAAATAGAGTTAATAAATGACTTAATAATTAAATTAATATGATTAAATTAATAAGTAAATAATTTATTACTCTAATATAAATAAGAATTGCAAGACTCAAGTACATTCAAAAAATCAAACAAAAGAAAAAGGTAATGGTAAAGTAGACATTGAACAAATAAAGAAGGAAATGAATCAAAAATGGAAAAAGAAAGAAGAAGATGGAAAGGGTGGAGAAAATGGAGTTGAAGTCACCCAATTGAATGCAAAAGGTTTAGAAATATGGTCAAATAGATGTTTTGAGAGTTTTCATACATGGCAACATATATTCAACATTTCATTTATGCATTTAGAGATAGAAAATTGTCTAAGTGTTAGATAGTTTGTAGCAGCACATATAGAAGTTGTTATGTTTATAGATGACTCATTGAGAGTTATCTTATGTGAAGTTAAGGAAAGTTATATGTGATGTAGGAGCATCTCGGGTGTAGGGGCAATCTTGCATTACCCAAACATATTTTATTTTCAATATTTTCTATTTTAATAAGGAATAGTAGTGGTGTAGGATCACCCCAAAATTGAATTAATTTGATGATTAATGTTCAATACCACAAGGCTATGTAAGTTTTAGAATGCAATATGTAAATTCCATATGGGCATGTGCCATGAAAATAAGGGGATGTGCTAAAATTCCAAATGTAATTAAATGACATTTGTAACCAATTGTGTTTGGTTACTATTAGACAACACGATGTATTCATGGAATGGTTATGAGGAGACATTAAAATTCATAGCTCCCTAGAATCTCTTTAGAGACAAGAATGCAACCAAAGAGGCATGGAAAGTGGACGGTTGTAACTGTCCAAGATAGTCTTTAATAAGACATCTTTAAGCAATGAAAAGGTCGATAGTTGAGCAGCTACAACATATAGCTTAGAGAGAACAAAAGAATAGAAAGAAAGGGTTGGCTCTCTGGCCTTCAGCCAGAGAGCCATGCATGTTATATGCATTTGTGTTGCATATCTTTAAAGTTAATAGAATTTTTTTAAGTTCTATCATGTCTCTCTTTTATATTGAATGTTTTACGCAAAACAATCCTATAGTTGTTTCTGTGAGTTCGTCATTGCATGTTTATGAGTTATGCAAACTGTCAATACATACAGTTTTTGGTTACTATTTTAGTTTAATGAATTGACCAGTCACCTAAACGAGTAATAGTGAAGAGAAAAGGAAGGGATGGTTATTAATTTTGAACAAAAGCAAAGGTGGCAGTTATGTTCCAAATGGATAACAGAAAATGGCATTGTCTCAAAATATAAGTCCTCAGTGCGGGGGCCATATCTCCCTAATATAGTGTTGGATCTTCCTAAGATTTTAATATGTTTTTTAAAACCTAGTTATGCCCATCCTCACTGAAACGATTGAGGATATTTGGTCAGGTTCAAGAGTTATACCTCCCTGAGTATAGGTCTATCCAGAGGACAGCAAGAAGGTATATTCTTGACAATTTGTTTCAAGAGTTTTGTTTAATGGTTTTAGTGGATGGGAAAGTATATGGAAAGGGTCTAGAAGGATGTTAGGGAGTATATTTGATGAGATGAATATCCCAAAATGTTCAAGGGGAATTCTTAAAGTGATTTTCCTAAGTGTGGAGATGTGGGAATGGGCAGTTTTGGGGCCTTGTGAATTTGATTTGAGGTGTCTCTGGTTACATTTAGTAGCCAAGCTATAGGAAGTTTCAATATCAGCAAGCCTATTACATCAAGTAGACATGGTGGTCACTATTTATGGGAACTTGCTATTTTTAGTAATTTTTTCATATGAGATTGATATGTTCTCATTTTCTATATGGAGGTTCATTTTAGAGATATAAGCCTATCATAAAAAGTATCATTGCTCCAACTTAAGTATCATAGAAGTTATTGCAGATTTTTGGTGGAAAATTTTGTAGAAAAATCTTCAAACTCACTGTTGGAGGCCTTAGAGTGCTCCGATTAGGTCTAAAAACTTGAAGAGAGGGCACTAGCACAGTTCCAAGCCTATAGATCAAAAGCTAGTGTTTCTAAAAAGTGGTTATAATAGCCAATCAGAGCAACAGTTCATGAGTTATGGCCTTTTGAAGTTGGGCTACCTAAATTTTCTAAACTAATTGTCAAAGATATATTTGGCCAACTCTATATGTTTTGTTAGGGTCTGTTTGCACTAGGTATTAAGTTTGAGCATCTATAACCTTACTGGGTGGCATAAACCTACCTATTTAAGAAAGGCCCAAATTTTGTCTACGACAACTTTGGGTGATAGTTCACAACCTATTTTGCAAATTATTGTACTAAAGGAACCCATATGGGTTAGCATATTGTACTTATGAATTTTGTAATTATGCATTTGTAGTGCAAATAATAAGTCCATATTTTGTTCTTGCATTTGTTGTTGTTTCTTTATTTTTGTTATGAGTTCATGGTATTAAGGGGAGCATCGTACATTAATATGATAGTGTCATGATGATGTATACCAATGCTCATGTGTGTATAAATAGTTTGATACATGATATGATTGAAATACTAATACATATATTGAATAGTGTAGAACATAGTATAGGAGACTATTAGATTGTGTATTTTTAGGAATTATTTTGGCCACACAATAATTACCAAGTCATGATGAGCTGACTATGTGGACATTATTCTATTGGCTATTTTATATTATGTCAAGTGTATGAAATCATGAAGGTTGACTATTTAGTGAATTATGATTGTGTGAGGTATAAGTAAAGATCTTATCTTGCAAAGATGAGAGGAAACCATATGTATGATCTATGTGATATTTGTGATTAATGTGATGATATGTGAACTCCATCTAATGTATGATCAAATCAAGTGTGAAATATAGTAGATAGAAAGTATTATATGTATATCTATTCTTATGAAGAATTGAATTGTATAATTACATGTTAGGGTAGTGGGGTCTTCTTGTATATTTTGTATTTGATCTACCAACCCCTAATAGGGTTGAAGCAACTCCTAATAGGGTTGAGGCTTCGAACAAGGCCTAGTCCTCTAACAAGGACTCTAGACACTATATGTACTTCATAGACTCATAACAAGGTCAATATCCTTAACATGATCATATTATTTAGTGAATAATCTTGTGGGTATCATCCCAACCAAGGTTTTCCCTTGGCCAAGGTCTCCCTAGTTAACAAACAATGGTGTTATGAGTTCTTTATGTGTATGTGTATATTTACCATTCAACATTGTTGGTTTACATTCCTATGCAGGTTATAAAGTAATTAATAATATTTAGCTATGGGCGAAAGTTTTTAGATTACTAATTCACACCCATCTTAGTATTATCTATTTCTAACAATTGGACTATATGTTCTAATAATTATCATGGTTATGGACATAAAGATGTAGAGTGTAAGAAACCTAAGTTTGATGGTAATAATGCAAATAGTAGAACTTTTAGGAACACTAAACTTGTAGGAAATAAAAGAGGGAGATCAAATAGCAGATCCAATAATGGAGAGCAATCTAATGGAGAAAAGAACCAATTTGTGTGTTACAAGTGTAACAATCCTAGGAACATTACAAGGAACTGTAGAGCACCCAAAAGTCAGAATGGAAAAATTAGACAAGAAATGCACCTATATCTCAATTATGTAATAACTTTAGACCCACAACAAGATATTGCGAAATGGACAAAAGAAACTTCAATAGGGATCCCAACTATAGAATGAACAACAACAAAAATGATAGAAGGAATGATAATGGTAGTGATAATAGTCAGAAGGAAGAAATCAAAGAATGTGTTGATGAATTCAAAGAAGCATTTGTGATAGCTAAGGAGCCATTTAAAGGTCTTATAAAGTTTTTGAAGAATAATATTTTGATGCACCTGATGGGATATTGAAGTCATAGATTATTTGTCACTCATCCTACCTAAATAAAGCAATTTAGAAAGAGGTAGTGCATCAATTGGTCAAAAATGATGTTAGAGAGTGAGTTGAAAGTTTCACAATTAATAGGAGGTAGTTGACATAGAGAGGAAACTATGGTCAAGTGAACAAGTCTAGATATGATCATAGTAAGTGAGAATTCCGAAAATAAGTTTACTAGTGAATAGAGACAATATTTGAATTTGTGGTAGATACACATTTAATGTGCAATGCAATTTGAAATTATTTAAGGATCATAAACAGATTGTGTGTACCATTTTTCATGTGAAGTTTCTTGAGAAAATTAAAGAGCAATTTGATAGTGAAGTAAAATGTGAAAAAAAGTTCTTGAAGTGGGAAGTTGCAAAAACCTTAAATCACAATTTTAACATATTTTATAGAGATAGAACAATTTTTTTAATGAATATAGTTGAATTTCAATGGCTAGTCGGACCATTTATGATGTGGGTCAAAGGTCATGGTATGTATTCAAGAAACATCCATTTATTTCACTTATGGATGACCTGTTTAGTGCACTTTTGCAAATTTCAAAGAATGTACTTCATGTCAAAGATGTCAAAATCTATATACATTGTACGATTGAGAGCATTGGTGATGAAGATATACATAAGGATTTGGGAACTATGTCTTATAATGACATATCCTTGAAGTCTAATTATGTGCACCTAGATGGCTTGAATATAGTAAAGTATATATTTTAGATAGAGTTTGACAACAAAGAATGGAATCAAATCATTCTAAGTAGGGTACATGATGATATATTCTAGTTAGGTGATGTACAAATAATAATTGATAATGACCTAATTCACAAGGTCACAGGTTTGAAAAATGAGGGATGTAATCCCAAAAATGAGAAGAATCCAAGAAAGATGGTTTAGACAAACATGCATACAAGATTTAATGGAAGAAACATGAAGGTAGACTCCATCAAAGACAAAGGAATAAATTTTTTTTGTAAGATATTAGGGTACAAGTTTACCCATGCCTCTTAACTCTATACTAGTTGGATTTTTACATGCAACCTATGTGGTGGAAATTTAGAGAAGAAAATTTAATCTATGTGAGATTATTGTACTGCAATTGTTGGATACCATTTGCAAAGTTGAAAAGGACAAACATTACAATCTTTAAATTTGAGTCCTTACTAACTCAAATATCTTTCTATGCTACAAAGAAGTTCCTAAAAGTAACAAATTGGGATATGACAAGCACAGAGCTCATAGGAGGGTATGTGAAAATCATAATCCAATCAGAAAAAGACACAATGTGCCTAAGATGGGGAACCTTTGAAGAGAAAATGAGAATAGTTCATTCCAAAATTTATAGAAAAGAAAACAAGAAGAAAGTGGAAAAGGCTATGATTCCATCCTTAATTAATCAAGAATGACTCAAGAGGAATTCAATGAGGTGAAAGGGATAACACTTGAAATGAAAGATAGTGGGTAGTCTGAAGTGATAGCAATAACTCCTATTATTGTTATAAGACCTTTAGAAGGTGTGACAAAAGTATTGCCACGTGTGCAGACCATATTGCACTATATGCAGTAGTTGTGCAAGTGCAACTTCTGAGGACAAGATGTGATCAACAAATGAGGCAAAAAGAGGTGAGAGAACTTGCTATGTAGAGGAAATAAAAGAGATGAATAAAGGTGAGGCAAGAACCTACACCATCTGTTGACATTAAGGTCAATTTGTCTATTAGTAACTCAACACTTAGTCATTTGGTTACATTACTACCAAGATCTATAATTTCTACTAAGCTTATCATTCATCTAATTGTGTTAACCAAGTATTTTAGCTACTACCAAGCTAAACAATCAATTTACAATTTATACAGAACTACACAATGTTTACTAAGTAATTGAGACAATTTGTAGTATGACCCAAGCATTGTAGTATCTATTGATCTATCTAGTGGAAGTGATGAAGACTTTAGTGCTAACCAAGATCTATAGTGTTAACCAAGTTCTACAATGTCTACCAAGCTCATAGTGTTAGCAAAGTAAATCTAGTGTTTCTGATTCATGTAGTGTTAACTAAGTGATTCAACCACTACTAATTTTCTTAGTGTTCATTGAGTCACACAGTATTGAATGAATTCAATGTAATCAAAAGTGATCAGTATGGACCGAGCTTCAAATTAAACTGAGTGCCAAATTTTTTTGAGCATTGATAGTCTTTGTTGAGTATCAAAACATCATCAAGTTTGTCTTTTGAACTTGAGTTATAGCAGTTGGACCGACTTTGTGAATTATGATGAAATTGGTATTGTAGCCAATTCCAATAAGTAGTTATTTGGATTAATATATATGTAACTCATTGTATCATATCCAAGATTTTAATTAAGAAGGAATATGAAGTATACAAGTGAAAATTGAAGAAGGCTACAAGCATGTATAAGCGACAACATAGATTTATCTATTACAACTAGGTGATCATTGTAATACAAGAAATCTCATTCAAAAAAATATAGTTGTAGATTAGAGATAAACAACTAATTCATCCTAGCATGTGCATTAGTCAAATCCTTTAACAGGGTAGAATTAACATTCTTTTACTAAATCTCCTAATAGAGTGCATACTTTATTATTTGTTTGTAAATCCTTTAACAAGATGAACCTTACACTCCTTATTGCTCCTAATAGGGAAGATAATCAAAAGTGATCAATTATAAGCCTTAAAAGGTTAACATTATACTGCAATACTAAATCTTATGGGTATCATCCCCACCACAGTATTACTTTCTAATTGGAAGGTTTCTGGGTCACCATATCTTGTGTCAAAGTTTTATGAATGTTTTATTCCTTCCATTCTTTCTTGCATGCAATTAGATCAAAATAATATATGAAGGATTAATTGGTGAAGTGAGTTAAATTTTTATTGGTTCTTGATTCACCCCTCCCCTCTCAGTAACCTATGCTACCTTATATTTTGAACAATTGGTATCAAAGCATCTGATTGTTATAGAAGAAATTTAACAACCTTAGATAAGATCAAAGGAAATGAAGGTATATAGGCTAGATAAGGCTATTGAGAATGAAAAGTTGGATCTAGAATTGGTCATTGGACAACTCAAGAAGGGAAAGTAGAAACTCTCAATCATTGAAAGAAGAAAAGATCTTGTAGCACAAATGGATGACAATCTCTACATTGAAGAAAGAATTGAAGACTTATGTCTAAAAATAGATTTAGATGAAGATGATGCAACAATCAAAGACCTATTAGAAAAGAATTCCAATCTTCAAGACAAAGTTAGAAAATTGAAAAGAGAAAGAAATTCAATGAATTAGATTATGTGAAGTCATGGAAGAAAAATATAATGCCAAAGAAGTGATAGAAGAAAAGGAAAATGAAATTCAACAACCATCCCTTTAGCAAGTAGACCTCATTGACTAACTCAATGAATAAAATCAAGAGCTTATGAATCTAAGGACAGAGAATGAGAGACTATAGAATGATCTCAGTATTCAAAAGAGAACCTATGAATGAATGATGAAATCTCAAGAAAGTATGAATCAATTGAATGAGAAAAAGTAGGATAGACACAAAGGAAACTAGATTAGGAAATACAAAAGAAGGTGAATCATCTCAACAAGGATCTCATAAGAACAAAAGACCTACTTTTAATCATTGTGGTAAGATAGGTCATACATCAAATAAATGTTGGAGCAATGGTAAAGAAAAATTTAATGGAGAGTGTTATAGCTACAAAAAGCATGGACATAGAGCAAGTAAGTGCATAGAGAAACCTAAGTTTGAAGGAAAGTGTCACAATTGGAACAAGCAAGGACATGAATCTTTAGGGTGCAAGACTAAAAAGTGGAACCCAATAGAGAAAATTGTGAAAGAAATATTTGGATGGGATTAAAAAAATGGTGTAGATGTCACTACTATGGTGAGTTTGGTCATATCAGAGAAAACTATGTAAAACATCACATGAGGAAAAGAGATACTACAAAGGGAAGATTTATTTGTATAGAACTTGGACATCTTCCGAAGAACTACATAAACACAAGAAGAATTGAAGATGAAAAGAATACAAAAGATGACAACATCTAAAAAAAAATGAGGTATAAATGGGTAAGAAAATCTCTAGATAATGTATGCCAAAGTAATGAAATTGTTGACACCCAAATCAGCAAGTTGAGTGGCCCAACCATTTCAACTTATTTCCATATGGAGATCACTAGAACTATGATTCATGCAAAGTAATCTAACATCAATTCTAGATAGCAAGAAAAAAGATTCATATTAGCATTCAAAAAGCACAAGGATTACAATTGATGATAGAAACTCAAGACCTTACCAAAGAAGATCGGGTTGCATATCTTTTCAAGATGTAGACACCGAGTTTGTGACTCTATCAAGTACTGAGTTTAGACCAAATGGTGGTAATTTTGTTGAATTGGTAGTTCCTATGTAGTTAGGAGACCTTCTCAAGTTGAAGATATCTTCCAAGAACTAAAGAGAAAATTGAGTGGAGGATGACTTCTCACCAAGAAAGTATGTGTATAAAGCATTAATGGTAATTGAAAAGAAGAAATTTTTTAAAAGGAAGAAATGAATTGTATTCTTTCACCATGAATTTTCATAGTATAGAGTAAGGAGAAAATTCTGAGCCTCCAAACAATTTAAGTAGTTGTTGTTGAAGATTCTCCCTTATTCAAAACCCTACTAAGTGATGGCATCTTCAAGAAAAAATGTCAAGAAAGGTTCTTAGATTTTGGTTCATGGAGTGGATTATGAGATTCCCACATTCAAACCGAGTCTAGAAATTTTGGAGACACTAGACCCGACTGGAGTGCAATCACAAACTCCACTAAAGGTACTTCTTATCCATGAAATTTGTTCATTCTATCATTGTTCTAGTCTAGAGCTTGTAACCCTAGAGATCAATGAAGCATTGAATGAACTATGTGTAGATGGCATTCTCAAGCTAAAGAGAAAACATTTAAAGACAAAGGGTTTAACGCATATTCTGCATATGCCAAAGGATTTTTGAGTGAAATGGATAAGATTTATCCTAAGCCATATTCAAAATGGATAGTTATGATTAGATCATCCTATTTTTATAACCAAGAAGATGATAGATTATATCATTGGATTGCCTAGGTTGAATAAAGAAAAGACCACTAACACCCAAGGTTAGGTTGAACTAAGAAAGTGAACTCTTGTCGAGTGGGAAGAAAGAGGCATGAAGCTAAGTGGTGTGACTAAAATGGGATTTAATTTTTTCATCCATGTAATTTCTCACAAGATCTATAGCTCAAGCTGGTTGGATATCATGTCATGTGAAATGGTTGACCTAGCATACAAGATTGTGAAGAACAATCTATCCTTCGACCTTGTTGAGCTATCGCTAAATCAACTCAATAAGAACATGATGAGCATCTGAGTGTTAAAAAATAATCTATGTAAGTTCAGTTCTCTCTTCAAATTTTTATTCCTCTATGTTCAAATTTTTTTCCCTTTTAAAGGACCTATGGTATGGAAGAAAGATACTCTAGTGCTATACCAAAATAATGAATTCATAGTGTAGATGGGAGAAACCTTTGATAGCATTATGGACAACTATTTTGAGACATTTAAGTAGAAAATGTAGACAAGATTTAGGATTCCCAAGAAGCTTGTAGAAGATTATGAGTAATCTATTTTATGGTTGACTATGACAAGGTTTACATTCAGGCAGTCAAACCTAGAGTGGTTTGGGTTAAGCCTCTAGAATATGAAGTTAACATAGCTGACACTAAAGATATCATTGAGGATCTACTAAATGAGCCT
The DNA here is from genome assembly GCA_028749045.1 of Cupressus sempervirens. Taxonomy (NCBI): domain Eukaryota; kingdom Viridiplantae; phylum Streptophyta; class Pinopsida; order Cupressales; family Cupressaceae; genus Cupressus; species Cupressus sempervirens. Next base: position 514,805,331 of record CM053793.1, on the reverse strand, counting down.
ATGGATTCTAAGGAAACTTATTTTAGAACATATGATAAGGCTAAGGCTAGAATTGAGGTTGAGATCAAGCTACCTCAACTAGTAAACAAAGGGAGGAAGAGGATACAGAAAATAGTCAAGAATACCAAGTCATCAAGTTCTCCTCTCATGATTACTAAGGGTAAAGGAGATAATGTAGAAGATGTAGATCAAGAGGATGAAGTAGATGAAGACTAAATTTAAGGAATTGGACCCTCCCAAGAAGGGAAAGGTTATAATAACCAAACTTTCTAAGTCCTCCCCTACAATGTTTACCAAAAGAACATCAAAGTCCAATAAGAAGTTGAAGTTGGTTGAACATGGAGCTGAACATATTATCTTTAAGAAATCTAGACCTACCCTCTAGGAAAGATTAAAGAATATGGAAGAAGGAGAAGGTATGGCATGTTTTAAGTCTCTTAACTATGGGATTAGAAATGAAGAAGAGAAAAAGTAGATTGAGGATACCCTTATAGAAAAATTAGGTAAGTGGCAACACTCACCTTATAAGCTTTCATAGACAATTACTAATGAACTTTTGAAAGTAGTTAAACCTAGATGGGATAGTGCAATGAAGACTATGAAGGACATCTATGTAGAAACCTTGAGACAACTTATGCCAAGTCTTAATGAGAAAGAGGTGAAGGAATATTTGAGGCACAATGAGAAAGAGATCACTCTAAAATTCAATACACATTTGATACTTCTTGTAAACATTGAGTCTATGGTGCATTCCACTACTACCACATGGAAAAACATCTATGGATTATACAAACCCAATGACTTTTTTGTGCATGGTAATGACATAGATGGTGAAGATAAGGATGTAGAAGAAGAAGCAGAAATAAAGGATTATGAGATAGATGATGTTAATCTTGATGATGATGAGCAAGAATAAGAAGCCACTGGAGGAACCCTTCCAAAAATACATAGTATTTAAGAATCTAATGCAGAGAAGATTGCAACACATATTATGAATTCCTTTCCTTATTCTCAATCAGGCTTAGAGAAGGCTTCTATTGAGTTGGTTGTGGTTATCAATAGATTACCATGCACACAACCAATCTCTGAAACTACATCATCGAGTGTTTCATTGATTGAAGTGCCCAACACTTCATCCATTGAGCAACTAGTCCCTCCAACATTAGTTTTTATCAAACAAACATAGGTACAACAAGTATTCCATCTATCACTACATTCATTGTTACTCCATATGTATCTACTATTGTTTTGAAAGTGTATCAACATCTAGTGTATTGATAGTTGAGACATAGTCCCTACTGAGAACTAAATTTATCAATAAAAGAAAAGAAATTATTTCATCAATAATTTCAAATTAAAAGGGTAAGAAGGAAGACATTGATCTGGATGAGGAAATTTGTTCCAAATTAGGGTATCTCTATCCTCACTCTTGATCAAATGGATACCCTAGGAGAAATTTTCAAGAAAAATGCTAACCAATAGAATCTTAGAGAAGAGAGGAAGATGGAAAATCAAGTCCTTAAGGACATAAAGAGCATATGTTTTGATGCTTTGAATATTAAGGTTGATAGTAAACAACCTATTCTAGAGCAATTAGCTGATATTGTGCACAAGTACAATGAAGAATTGAATGGACAAGAAAAAATATTGTAGAGAGCTAAAGGAAATTTGAAAATAAAGTGTTGGAGCATGTAAAACTAAAGATATTTATAGACCAAGTAGAACTATCTATAATTCTTTCTAGACTAGAAACATTTGTCAATAATGTTATTTCTTTATTTGTCAAATTGAGTGACACATCTATCTTCACAAAGGGGATTAAATATAAATTATAAAAGATAGATGAGGATATGAGGGCAAGTGGACACCAAGTATCACTTGATCTGAGGTGTAGTTCTATAGACTTCACAAAGGTCAGATATTTGACAATTCTCCTAGTAGAATTATTGAGGGAAGAAGCCAAAATTAGGGCCAGACTTGAAGAAATTTAGTGTATGATTCTTCCAAAAGTGGATGCACTGAAAAAGCACATTCTAGATTTAAAGACTCTCATCCATGACAAGAATTTATCCATATTTGACTACATGATGGAGCTACCAACAGAAGTACTGATAGCCTTGCATGCAAGTAAGGTATTGCAGGAAAATTGGGAAAACACTATGGTACTAATCTCTACATTTTCATTTGTTGTCACATTTTGATATTAACTTGTAGATATTATAGACCTTTTGCATTTATGTCAAAAAGGGGAAGAAGTAAATATGCTTAGGTGAGAAGATATGAGAGAAGAAAATATGTATAAAATATTATTGTTAAAGGGGGAGAAAAATATTATAGTCTAGATATATGTATATAAGACAAATATATGTATGGGAGAGTAGTATAGTAACATGAATATACATGTACAAATAAGTAGAAACCATGTTTTACAAAAGCAATTTTGAAAAATCAAAAAAATAAAGTAATTTATAGAGCTACAATAATAGGAAGTCAAAATTGAGTTAAAGACATAGAATGTTGATAAAGGAAGTTTTTAACTTATTCAAATTTTTGGTTTGATAAGTGTTTTGTCACTAATGCCAAAGGGAGATATTGTTGACAACAATGTCAATTTGTCTATTAGTAACTCAACATTTATTTAGTTAGTTATATTTCTATTGAGCTCTATAGGTGCTACCAAGCTTATCATTCATGTAGTAGTATTAACTAAGTGTTTCAACTACTACAAAGATAAAAAGTGAGTTTACAATTCATACTAAGCTACATAGTGTTTATCAAGTAGTTGAGATAGTTTGTAGTATAGCTCAAGCATACTAGTGTCTATCGAGCTATCTAGTGGAAGTGATGAAGACTCTAGTTTTAACCAAGCTCTGTAGTGTTAACAAATTTCTAGAGTATCTATGAAGCTCGTAGTATTAACAAGGTGAATCTAGCATTGTCTGAGTGATGCAGTGTCAACTGAGTGATTTAATAGCTATTGAGTTCCTCAGCATTCACTAAGTTACACAATGATGACCGAGTTCAAGTTACTCAAAAGTGATTAGTATGGACCAAGATTCAAATTCAACCAAATGCTAGATTTTTTTGAATGTTGATAATGTTTTCTATGTATCATGACATCACTAAGTTTGCCTATTGGACCTAAGTTACAATAGTTGGACTAACTTTGTGAATTATGATGAAATTGGTATTGTAGCCAACTCTAGTAAGTAGTTATTTGGATTGATATATATGTAACTCATTGTATCATATCCAAGAGTGTAATTAAAATTATTTTTTTATCACAACCATGTGATCATTCCAATACAAGGAATCTCATTCAACAAATCAAAGTTGCATATCAGAGATTCACCACTAATTCATCCTAATATGCGTCAATGAAATACATTAACTAGGTAGAGTTAATAGTAATTTTCTAAATCTCCTAATAGAGTGTATACTTCATTATATATTTGTAAATATTTTAATAAGGTTGGCCTTATAGTCCTTATTGTTCCTAACAGGAAAGATCATGAGAAGTGGTCAATTGTAAGCCTTAAGAGGTTAGCATTATACTATAGTACTAAATCTTGTAGGTATCATCCCCACCATAGTTTTATTTCCTAAGTGGAAGGTTTTTGGGTTACCATATCCCGTGTCAAAGTGTTATGAAATTTTTACTGCTTTGATTTTTTCACACATGAAATTAGATCAAAATAATATATGAAGGATTAATTGGTGAAGTGAGTTAAAATCTTGTTGGTTCTTAATTCACCCCTCCCCTCTTAGTAACCTAGTCTACCTCATATATCCAAAACCATCATCCAAGAAAAGGGTCAAGAAAGACCACAAGTGGACTAGGAAAGAGAAGAAAAATAATGCAAATAAGTGATTCTAAAGAATTAGAAGTAGAAGTTGAAGATAGACCAGTTGAACAAGGTACACAGGAAGGCAGAACATCAACTGAAAAGAAAGCATGGGAACCTAAGGTAGATAACTTTAATGTATAGATAATAAATGATGATAATTTTGTTCAACTAAATAAGTATTATAGATTGTATAGTTATATGGATAGAAGGCAATTCAAAAATGGAATTTTAATAGCATGATTATGAGATATAAGAAGTTTGATAATATTCAGAATAAGATACCTAAAGACCTATAATAGGCTAATATATATAAAGAAGAGAGTATTGGAAGAAGATCTATATTAGAGGATAATAAGGATAAATAAACTATGTGAGGTTGACTCAAAGGATGCCTCATAATTTTTTTTGAAGTGAATTGATCCCTTGCTAAGGTTAAAAAGAAGAGTGATTCTTCTAATGGGAGGAAACTATGAGGATGTTAGGAAAGAAATGGAGTAGGCAATTGTAAACTTTATGACCTTAGTGCTCAAGGTAAGTGTGTGGTCCAAACCTAAGAGCCCAATGTATGTGGAAGAAAAGACACTATCCAATGATGAAGAAGAAGAATTAGAGTCACAATAAGAGTCCTCACCACTACACATTGTTATGGGTACTAAATCCATGCAAGTGGATAGTACACACATAACAATAGATGTAAAGGAGAAGCCTTTTATAGTTCATGGAGACAATATTGTTGGTAATATCAGCAATATTATAGCTTACACTAGGTCAAATGATGATGAAGAAGAAGAGAAGAAGAAACAAGCTAAGAGAAATAAGAAATAAGTAGAGAAGAATAAAGAAATAGAGAGGATCGAAGAGGTAAAGAGGTTAGAGAAAGAAAAGAAAAAGAAAGAGGAGAAGAAGAAAAAGCTAGAAGAAGAAAATAGAAAGAAGGAAGAGGAAATAAAGACAAAGAAAGAAGATGAGGAAATGAAGAAGAAAGCTAAAGATGATGCAATGAAAGAAGCTAAAAAATTGAAAGAAGAGAAGAAGGAAGATGAGGAAGAGAAATATCATAGAACTAAAAGTATTTAAACCTATTCCAATAGTAACTCTAATCTTAGCAGCTTCAATAGTATTAGTGCCATCAAATGATGATGATAATCATAAGGGAATAATGAGCTCACTAAGAAAATTGTTTGAGTAGAGTAAATCTGTAAGTTTGTGGAAATTAATCATATTAAAGTTCTAGACAAAATGTAGAAGATAGACAACAAAATTGTAGATAATCTATACTTACTAGTAAAGGCAAAAGGGTGGGTAAAAATCTTTGATGAACATTTCAAAAATTTAGTATAAGCATCTTCATCACAAGCACATATAAAACATGATGCAACATTATTTGATATAGTGTGCACCAATGTGAGAAATGACTTGAATGTACTTGATGAAAGCATCAAAGAATTGAGGAAATAGATTGATGAAGGGAGGAAGTTGAATGGAAAGTGTGTGTTGTCATACAATTAACTAACTGACTTTGAGAGTCAAATAAAGGGTAAGTAGAGTGATCTTAAAACACTCACTATGAAATTATAGCTCTTAGAGACCAACATTGAATATTTTGGAATAGAAGTGGTGAAGATCCATGCTGTAATTTTAGGTTTGGAATCTTACAACGAGAAGGTAGAAAAGAGATTATCTAGTCTTAGAGATATGTTTTGACCAAAGATAAGCACATTGCAGAGGTAGCTGGAGGAATGTCTTGTAGCAAAAACATCCTATGATAAGTTTTCATATAGTAACTTGAGCATAGTTTAAGTAGCATCCTATACACTATGTGCACTAATTAGTATTTTTGATTTAGTGAAGGAAAACTAGAAGAAAGAAGTGGATAGGCTAAAACTTGTTTATGTAGATTTTTTTTCCAAAATGACATTTTGATCAACAATAGGCTACATAGTTTTGGATATAAATTTTGACACCTTTTCCATTGATGTCAAAGGATGAGTATTATGTAAAGGAAAGTTGTATGTATGTTATAAGGAAATTATGTATTGTATATGTAAGGGGGAGTACACTTATGTACTTATGTATCAATGTAATGCAATATAAGGATCCATCAAAACATGAATAAAATTGTTATGTTTTGAAGGCAATTTTGTGTAGTTAGTTTTACTTGTTTTTGTTATCTTTGACATTATTTTTTGACTTAGCCAATTTTCCCAAATGTTGCCATCAATGGAAAAGGGGGAGATTGTTGGCAATATGGTCCGATAGATGTTTTGAGAGTTGTCATTTATGGAAACATATATTCAACATTTCATTTATGCATTTAGAGATGGAAAAATTATCTATGTTAGATAGTTTATAGTAACATAGAAAGAAGATGTGATGTGTACAAATGACTTGTTGAGAGTCAGCTTATGCATAGTTGAGGTTAATTCTATAATGATGTATACTAGTGTGTAGGTCTGTACCAAAAGTGCATCACAAGATATAATTGAAATACCAATATAGGCACTAAATAGTGCAGAACAAAGTATAGCAGAGAATTAGATTGTATCGCTTTAGGAATTATTTCAGTGACAAAATAAATACTAACTCATGATGAGCCTACTATGTAGATGTTATTCCATAATTTATTTTATATTATGCCAAATGTGTAAAAGCATGAAGGCTCACTATGTAGTGAATTATGATTGTGCGAGGTATAAGTAAAGATCTTATCTTACAATGATGAGAGGGAGAAATATCTATGATCTATGTGATATTTGTGATTAATGTGAAGTCAATGTGATCATGTACAAACTAAATTTGATGTATGGTCAAAGCAAGTGCAAAATACAATAGACAAAAAGTATTGTATGAGTTGGTGTTTGAAAATGTTACCCGTTTCCAATTACCCTGATGAGAACAAAAGATATCTAGGGGCAGCTAACTCCCATTTTCAACATGCCCATTCAAACACCAGGCCAACTATAAGGCATGACCCTTCTTCTTCTTCAGGCTCTACAAAACCTAGGCGGGTGAACCTCTTTAGATCTGACTATGTGACCAGTGTAATAACCATATTCAGGATCTATAAAAGCAGATGAAACCCCTAATTCTTCTATGCTTAACAAGGAGATCACAAACATGAAATAGCTAAGGACATGAATCATGAAACTGGAAAACTAAGTGCAGGTTATACTTTGAATACCTTTCAACATAAAAGGGAAGATTGATTTAATATGTTGATATCAGCAAGACCCAAGTATGAGCAACAGAACTTAATGATCCTATCTCTGACCAGCGCCTTATCTTTTGGGCAATTAAATGAATCATAACCATACATCTCCTAGAAACCTTAGACGTATCTCTAGATTAAGATCCTTGATCTATCTTTCACCTTGTGAATTGACATCTGCATCAAAATGAATCTCAGACTCAGAATATCCCATCAGGAAATTAGTAAACCCTATGATAAACACGAAGCAGTTACATGGCTCTTGGTTCCATAAGCAAGGTATTTCAATCACATACATCACTAAATGAGATGCAACCTAATCTATGGTCTTTGATCATAAACTAGAAAAGATTATAGATCCACAAACAAGAGACAAAATTCAGGTTGAATTTGAAACCATTACCGCTCTTCATTTGCTTTCTTTGAAATCAAATACATGACAGATGTACAAAGTACTTCATAAATCACCTAACAGACATGAACTATTTGCATAAAACTCAAAATGCTATTCAATTCAAGAAGAAATGCTGAAGAATGGTCTCTCAGTGCAAAAAAATGGAACCCCTCAAATGGGAGAAAGAAAGAATAATATAGCAAGGAGATGAATTCCTGGATCTCACATGCAACTACCATCTATCGACTTGTAAATCCATCTCATGTAACTGAAAACCCTCTTTCATTTCTTTATCCATCTGATTTGATTTGGTTTTTATCATCACATAACTGATTTCTAAAAGATCTCTGTTCATATGATGAAAACCCTTTTCTGTTAAATATCTAATTTGCATCTAAATGTTGATACAACTTGCTTTAACTGACTCAGAGATTCCCCCAACTAAATTCTCATGATCTTTTACGCATATTCAAGCTATTAACTTGCCAAAATAACAACTAAACTTCCTGATCTGAAAACGGTTGCAATCTGGGAACCTGAAAGAAAACCTCCTGTAGCTTAAACCAGCTACTACCTGTGCAAAAATTGACTCCAGAATTGGATAGTTCATCTTTTCCTAATTCTAGCAGTATATTGGAGTCCATCTTTAGCTTATTGGGAACCCATTAAATCTTCGTTTTAAAATTGCCTCTCTTTTTGGTTTTTTAAAACATCTGACGTGCCTCCTTTCTTTGAAAAATGACAAAAAATGACATTTTAAATTCTTTATTTTTTCCTTTGCCTTTAGATCTGTGGTCAACTTAGGGTTGACTGACTACCACGTGGCATAATTTGATTTGTCCGACCCTATACAATGGATGCCACATGTCATTACTGCATTCGTCCTCGCTATCTCACTACGATAACTTTTGTGCAACTTTCATTTGGCGAGTTAGCAACGACCCTCAGATTATCCATGTGGCATGATCTCTAAGCTCAAATTCAACCTTTGTTTGCCAAATTTTATGTTTTTTCGGCAACCTTGCTACTTCGCTTGCCGGAGTTGCCAAGATTTTTCGGCGAGCGAGGTAGCGACTAGCTGGATTCTTGGGTTTTTCGATTGCATAGGACGTTGATGTCATCATTTTTTGACTGCACTTTTGGTTAAGATTTTACTATTTGGACCCTACTGAAGTCACCATATAGCTGTCTAGGATCCGCGTGCATCATGGCTTCCAAAAGCTTCTTTCTCAATTCATTGTACATAGCACACAAGATATTATTTAAAGACTTAAGACTCCTTTCCCATGGCGAATGTGGGATATCATTTTTTAACAATGCTTTTAAAATGGATGCCTTCCCTATGCTAAAACATGGAGGCTTTCTTCGTATGCAGGGACCTTCCTATCTTTTAGACTATTGCCATGATGCCTCTGCCCTTAAACATGTGTGGGCTTCTTTTTAATTGTTGCGCCTGTTGCTCCTTTTATAGTGTTGGCTTCCCCCTTTTTTAAGCGTGGAAAGCTTTATGCCGTAGCCTAGTGAGAGCTCCATGTGATGACTACTATGGATATTGCCTGTGTTTTCATTTTTTTCCTCAGACCTGCGGTGGACGTGATCTTTCTTTACCATGGATGCTATACATTTATGGCATGGCTGCTTAGATCATTCTTGTCTGTAGCTCTTAACTGGCATTTTCTTTTTCTTCAAAATATTGCCTGCTCCTTGGAATACATTTTTACTGGCTTCTCTATTTTTTTTATTTACTTCCTTGTGTGCTAGCCTGAGTTCCTTTATTGCATCACTTGATGAGGACTGCCCATGAATCAAACTGTTAAAAGGCATGGTGTAAAAACTTTATACAGGGACTTTCTTCTAATCTGTAGTTCTTTCCCTTTAAATTGTGGGTGCTGACCTTTCTTTACCTGCGAGCTTCAGTGCTAATCACTCTGAGCTAATCATGGGCAACATCTTCAATTGTCGACCTCCTTTTGATTGAATCGGCTTCATTTCTCTGCCTCTAAATGTGGAAATCTCTTTCAAATAGCAAGCCCTTAATATGAGATATCTTTCCATGGTCAGCTTCTTCCAGTCGCCTTATCCATACTGTTTGCCTGATCTTTCATTTACTTTGGCTCCCTTTGACTGTGGAGTTTTTTGCTACGTTGGAAGGCGTTGACTTGGCATGTTCCATCGCCTCAACTAAAATGGAGATAAACGATATCAACATTGAAGTATTCCCTATTCCAGGGGGATCTGAATCAACTTCATATCAGAGGGAAGTCTAGAGTCCATATTGTGATTCACTTCTACACATGCTTCATAATGGTCTTCTATATTTAGGCATATTGTTTTATAAAGCATGGTACCTTTTCCTTTAACTCCCAACTAAGTATGCAAAGCATTTCAAATTCTCCGACATGTTATAATACTATTGAGCTAAAAAGCATATAATGTAGTATTTTTGTTGTAGTTTGTTGATGTATGGTTCCCAGTGATAGCTCCGCCCATGGTGCCCCAACCTTCTCCCATTTCTCAAGACTTCCTTTATTCCAGATGCCCTGCTCCATGCCTTGGTTCTCATTGGATGTGGAAGATACACTTGCCTGCTACCTTCATTCACTAGGTTCTATTCAAAGAATACAGCTTTTAATATTCACATGAGTGCCTACTCATGCCACCTTGACTTGAAGTTTTTATTGAAAGGTGAATGAAATTCTAATAATATATTTCCTTGATTTCTCTTTTTTTTTTTTCTCCTTCATTTTGATGCTCTTCTCACTTAGTTCCCCATCTTTACATCATCAAGGCACCTTCAAGATTCTTCTCAGACTGATTTAAATCAATTTTGATCATAGAATGATCGTTTAAAAACTCAATTTGTCACTTTTCTGCAAATTGTGAATTTGGTGCTAGGAGGTCTGTTGACTTCTTTTGAAGACTGACCCAAACTTCTGATCAAGCTCTAAAAACTGGCACATTGAATCTTTCTACCACATTCTTGCACTCTGTCAAATCACATCTCATGATGAATTTGGATTCAAAAGACATTGACCACCAAACTCGCCTTCTCAAATTTACCTGCAAACAAACATATCAGAAAGCACTCAACTGGATTTCGATTTGGCTCCGAAAACTAGGAAAACTGACACTTAGAAGGATGAAAACTAGGAAATTCATTCTTTGTCATGAGGACATTATGGATCTATGATTTAGGCTCATGATGAATCATAGGACGCAAATGGCGGACGTTCAAAGTGGGCTACACAAAATTTTGTAAACTGGGTATGCTGACAGAAAGCATTTTTTTGTGAATGGAATTGACCTGAAAAAAGTGTGCAAATGGATTCGTCATAACTTGCAAACTGGCACACTTAAAGTATTTTCAGTATAGAACACAGGAAAACCAACCATTTGATCACACCTATCACAGATCAGGAGATATGACATCCCAAACAGGGGTTACAATCGATCTGCAATTATTGACACCAGTTAAAACTTATAAATTGCGTTTGGAATCACGCTTGAAAACTAAGAAAATGGATTCGTCATAAGCTGAAACTTGGAACATTACAAGTCTCTGACATCTACAATACAACACAAAGGAATTTTCTCATTTGGGTCAACTGGTCAAAAGTTATTGCACATCAAACAGGGCTTCCCAGAATTAGGTGCAAAGTGCAAAAGCATGAAAATAGTAACTGGCCAACTTTTAGGGATTCAAAACCTATTCAAACAGACTCAAAATCTTAAACATAGGTTCTTAGGTATGGACACTAGACACTCCCAAAGTGGTGAATCACAAAATATTTCTGGGTGTGAGATATTCATTTACAAACAAAGCCTCCTGTCGTTGTTTAACACTTCGGTGAACATTACAATTTTGACAAATGCTTAAAATGGAACTTGGCCAAATGATTCGGGATGACAATTGATCTTCACAAAACACTTAGGCATGCTAAATGAAAGGTGTTAGAAGCATTAAACACGTTAGGGGTTTCAAATGGATAGCTAGGTACAACCAAGCACATATGCATTTTAAAAGCATTTAAGGGCTTGATTTTTACAATGGTGCTCAAAATCGGGAAGGCAATTTTGAGGGCCAACAGTGGCTCTGTCTGGGGATGCATGTCCCTTGCAGGCATGGCAAGGATTTAGATCTCTGGAGGAAGTAGACCATTCCCAAAAACTTCAAAACTCTTCTCGAACAGCTTATTGAAAGAAAGGAAACAACTACTTCTACTATTTACAAACGATGACCCCGAGCCACCGAACTTCAACAAAATTGTTTACCTCTGTCATAAACATGGTTCTCATCTAAACCTTCAAGAGGTAAACTAAAATTTCTTCTACCCATTTCACCAATTAGATCAGCATCGTGCAATGAATGACTTGGTAAAATGAGATTAATACCTTCACTTTCATAGTGCATATAAAAACTAGGCACAAATTTAACCTCTTGCTCACTATGAAAGAGAACATCAGCATGCTCGTGAATACCAACATCAAACTGAAACTCATCCCTACTGCTTGATTCATGCATGCTTTCTAACAAAAATGCAAAGAGCTCATTCTCAACTTCATAGAAGAAGTTATATATATCATGCATTATTAACTCACCTTGACTTTGCATTTCTTCAAGTATCTCTGGCTGAATGTCAAAAGAGTAGTCAGATTTATATTCACACATGACACCATCATCAAAATCTGACATCACTTCACAACCACCTGATATATCTTCATAATCGAAGTGCTGATTGATTTTTACCTCATTTGAATGATCGTAGAACTTACCATGAAGTGTCGGTTTCTCTTCAAAGACAACTCCATCGCACACTTCATCTTCACACTTACCAAATATAGCATCATTAGAAGATTCAATATCAGAAATAGAAGAACAATATTCTGATTTACTACAACAATATGACAGAGTATGGGTTGATAAATCCATGTAGTGATCCTTTCTGAACATTAGGACAAAACATGGGATGCTCATCCTCACAAGCATCATCATATAAAACATTATTATAGACTTGAAATTCATTACCCACCCTATCCTCATGGAAACTTTTAGTGTATGAAGAAAAGTCTAAACTGTATGAAGACTCCTTTTCTACTTCTTGTACCAAACATATAGTGTATATATTTACATCCTCTTTATCAACTTGTTTAGGATAACCATTACAAACTAACTGTGATTCATTCCTAAACACCTCACTACATGTTGGATTTTTATTGTCAGATGTAAAAGCATTTGACAACCTTCTACTGAAGTCTTCAGAATTATTAAACTAAACTAGACTCAACATTCTTTTATCTTCATACCTTGGGGACAGATCACTATTAAAATCTTCATTGGCTAACTGATTTGTATGATGAAAAAATTGAGTTGCACCTTCCGTTTTAGAGTCAGAGGAAGAATTCATACCTTCAGCTTTAGATGAATGTTCATTGCCATCATTGCTTTCTTCCTCCCAATCAAAATCAAATTCGTATGAAGGCAAACATACAGTATCTTTTTCCTTACTATGATTCGAGCAACCACTCTCATCATCTCCTTCATATGATGCTTCTTCATCTTACATCGGATAAACAACTTCATTGTCATCATTTGGAAGATGACTTACAACTTCTTCATATCCACATTGAGATTCATATATTTCTAATTCATTATTAACATAATGCAACCTCTCAATAAGAGAATTCAATTCTTACCTATCTAACTGATTAAAAGAATACATCTTACCATTTACTGTTGAAACATTATCAACATGTACATTATGTTCTTCTGATTGTGGCTAAGATGATTGTGATTCATGCTCTTCACTTTGTGTTAACTCTCCATGGCATGTTAGATCAACAACATCAAACTCATGATCCAAGAGATAACTTTCAGCCTTCTCGCTTACACAAGACTGAGATCTAGGTTTACCAACTTCAAAATTGGAAACATTAGTAATATCATCATACACATAAATGTCGTGAGAAGAACTTTCTATTGTAACCAATGTTTGATCTATAAAATCAACATGTCGATGAAACCTATCAAAGTCTGACATATTATTCACTATTGTAGCATCATGAACATGTGTGTTTCTATTTGCAACTGGACTGACCTTTCTCATACACACATTTTGAGTTAAATTCTCAATCTGATTAAAACCTAGGTGTTGACATTCTGAACTGTATTGGAACACTCAACATAATATTGCTCTTGATTTTTATCTTCATTATGCAAGCAAGAAACCCTAGAGAAATGAATCCTAGTAATTCCATACTTCAAATTATTCTCAATGTCCATGGCAGTCATAAAGGCCTGATATAATGTTCGAGGTTCCTTATTCCTCAACCAGTAACTCATTTTCTTATTAAATGCACCAATGTAAACTATTAGGCACACTTTATCCTCTGGTCTACATTTCTTTGGGATCTCATTCAGGGTTCTTACAAATCTGATATTAAATTGAGGAACAAGATCATCTTCCTCAATATGAATCCTTACAAATTTATCAAATGAATCAGATAAGCTCACCCTCTCTCCAAATTGCTCCATGAAAACTGGATGCAACTCACTCCAAGATGAAAAAGAACATGCTGGTAAAAATGAAAACCAATCTCTAGCATCACCCTCTAGAGTCTGAACAAATAATTTCATGTGTACATCTTCATGAGGAATCTCATAGTCACCCATCAAGTCACTGAAAACTTGAACATGCTGACTAGTTGAAACATTGTGGTTTCCACTGAATTTAGACAAATTCTTTCTAATATCATCAAGGATGACATTAGGGAAACCATAGATACCATCAAAACATAATGGCATGTGTCTCTTGGTAGAAAATGATCTACGATTTTGGTCAATGGACTACATACTAGGTGAACAAAAATTTGCTATCTCTTGCAAACTAACAACTTCACCAAATATCTTTCTAGATTTAAAACTTGTAGTAGATCTGAAAACTTTATCTACCAACTCAAATCTCCAAACATATTCCAAGATGTAAATACACTTTCTGAAACAATCCTTCATAGAATATGCTGAGATGCATAAAACATTTCTCCTACATAGTGCTTAAAATCACTTGATGGAGAAAACTTTCATATAATTTACTTTCTTGAAAAAGAAATTCAAGAAAGAGGGAAATAGCTTAACCGTGATGCTTGCAAACTTCTTCAATGCTGTAAAGAACAATAGAATCAAATCATGCTTGATTTAGTAGCCCTTGCACAACATCACCATTTTCTTTCAACCACTGCCAAGGGTCTGAGATAACTTCTTCAAATCTGCATTCCAACTGTTGCAACTTTCACAATACCCTTCACTTCAAAAATTTACACTGGTGCAGAGATATACTTTAGAGTCACCACTTATTAAATGAGAAAAAATTTTCCTAGCTTCCATAAGACAACAAGCTAGTCCAAAATTTATAACAGGTATTTGAAAACTCACACACAACCTTGGAACATCACACCCTTAACAAAGTGAAAGAACACGTTCTTGACTGGGAAACATGAAACCTTGCATACAAAATTGAGTATGCAATTTTTTGGACTGAACTATATTACACCAGAGATCTTTGTCCTTTTACTAATGAATTTCTTCATGACTCCCCAGTAGAGTCGCCATTTTGTTGGTGTTTGAAAATGTTACCTATTTTCAATTACCCTGATGAGAACAAAACATATCTAGGGGCAGCTAACTCCCATTTTCACCATGCCCATTCAGAAACCAGGCCAACTATAAGGCATGATCCTTCTTCTTCTTTAGGCTTTGCAAAACCTAGCTGGGTGAACCTCTTTAGATCTGACTATGTGACCAATGCAATAACCATATTCAGGATCTATAAAAGCAGATAAAACCCCTAATTCTTCTATGCTTAACTAGAAGATCACAAGCATGAAATAGCTAAGGACATGACTCATGAAACTGGAAAATGAAGTGTGGGTTATAATTTGAATACCTTTCAACATAAAAGGGAAGATTGATTTAATATGTTAATATCAGCAAGACCCAAGTATGAGCAACAGAACTTAATGATCCTATCTCTGACCAGTGCCTTATTTGTTGGGCAATTAAATGAATCATAACCATACATCTCCTAGAAACCTTAGACATATCTCTACATTAAGATCCCTGATCTATCTTTCTCCTTGTGAATTGACATCTGCATCAAAATGAATCTCATACTCAGAGTATCCCATCATGAAATCAGTAAACCCTGTGATAAACACCAAGCAGTTACATGGCTCTTGGTTCCATAAGCAAGGTATTTCAATCACATACATCACTAAATGAGATGCAACCTAATCTATGGTCTTTGATCATAAACTAGAAAAGATTACAGATCCACAAACAGGAGACAAGATTCAAGCTGAATTTAAAACCATTACCGCTCTTCATTTCCTTCCTTTGAAATCAAATACATGATAGATGTATAGAATACTTCATAAATCACCTAACAGACATGAACTATTTGCATAAAACTCAAAATGTTGTTCAATACAAGAAGAAATGCTGAAGAATGGTTTCTCAGTGCAAAAAATTGGAACCCCAAAAATGGGAGAAAGAAAGAATAATATAGTAAGGAGATGAATTCCTGGATCTCACATGCAACTGCCATCTATCGACTTGTAAATCCATCTCATGTAACTGAAAAACCTCTTTCATTTCTTTATCCATCTGATTTGGTTTGGTTTTTATCATCACATAACTGATTTCTAAAAGATCTCTGTTCATATGATGAAAAACCTCTTTTGTTAAATATCTGATTTGCATCTAAATGCTGATACAACTTGCCTTAACTGACTCAGAGATGCCCCCAACTAAATTCTCCTTATCTTTTATGCATATTCAATCTATTAACTTGCCAAAATCACAACTGAACTTCCTGATCTAAAAATGGTTGCAATCTGGGAACTTGGAAGAAAACCTCTTGTAGCTTGAACTAGCTACTACCTGTGCAAAAACTAACTCTAGAATTGGATAGTTTGTCTTTTCTCGATTTTGGTGGTATATTGGAGTCTATGTTTAGCTTATCGAAAACCCACTAAATCCTCATTTTAAAATCACCTCTGTTTTTGGTTTTTTAAAACATCTGACGTGCCTTCTTTCTTTGAAAAATGAAAAAAAATGACATTTTAAATTCTTTATTTTTTCCTTTGCCTTCAGATCCGTGCTCAACTCAGGGTTCACTAACTACCACGTGGCATCGTCTGATTTGTCCGGCCCTATACAATGGATGCCACATGTCATTACTGCATCTGTCTTCGCTATCTCACTATGATAACTTTCATGCAACTTTCGTTTGGCGAGTTAGTGACAACTGTCAGATTATCCATGTGGCAAGATCTCTAAGCTCAAATTCAACCTTCTTTCGCCAAATTTTATGTTTTTTCTGGCAGCCTCACTACTTCGCTAGCCAGAGTTGCCAAGATTTTTCGGCTAGCAAGGTAGCGACTAGCCAGATTCTTGGGTTTTCTGATTTCCTAGGATGTAGACGTCATCATTTTTTGACTACACTTTCGATTAAAATTTTACTATTTGGACCCTGCTGACATTACCACATAGCTGTCTGGGACCCGCATGCATCATGGCTTCCAAAAGCCTCTTTCTCAATTCATTGTACATAGCACACAAGATATTATTTAAAGACTTAAGACTCCTTTCCCATGGCGAATGTGGGATATTGGTTTTTAACAATGCTTTTAAAATGGATGCCTTCCCTGCGCTGAAACATGGAGGCTTTCTTCGTATGCAGGGACCTTCCTATCTTTTAGACTACTGCCATGATGCCTCTGCCCTTAAACATGTGTGGGCTTCTTTTTAATTGCTACGCCTGTTGCTCCTTTGATAGCACTAGCTTCCCCCTTTTTTTAGTGTTGAAAGCTCTGTGCTGTAGCCTGGTGAGAGCTCCATGTGATGACTACTATGGATATTGCCTCTGTTTTCATTTTTTTCCTCAGACTTGCGGTGGACATGATCTTTCTTTGCCATGGATGCTATACATTTATGGCATGGCTTCTTAGATCATTCTTGTCTGTAGCTCTTAACTGGCATTTTCTTTTTCTTCAAAATGTTCCCTGCTCCATGGAATACATTTTTACTGGCTTCTCTATTTTTTTTATTCACTTCCTTGCGTGCTAGCCTGAGTTCCTTTGTTGCATCGCTTGATGAGGACTTCCCATGAAGCAAACTGTTAAAAGGCATGGTGTAAAAACTTTATACAGGGACTTCCTTCTAATCTGTGGTTCTTTCCCTTTAAATTGTGGGCACTGACCTTTCTTTACCCGCGGGCTTCACTCTAATCACTCTGAGCTAATCATAGGCAACATCTTCAATTGCCAACCTCCTTTTGATTGAATCGGCTTCATTGCTCTGCTAAATAGCAAGCCCTCAATATGAGATATCTTGTCATGGTCGGCTTCTTCCAGTCGCCTTATCCATATTGTTTTCCTGCTCTTTCATTTGCTTTGGCTCCCTTTGACTGCAGAGTTTTTTGCTACGTTGGATGGCGTTGACTTGGCATGTTCCATCGTCTCAACTAAAGTGGAGACAAACGATATCAACATTGAAGTCTTCCCTATTCCAGGGGGATTTGAATCAACTTCATATCAGAGGGAAGTCTAGAGTCCATATTGTGATTCACTTCAACACATGCTTCATAATGGTCTTCTGTATTTAGGCATATTATTTTATCAAGCATGGTACCTTTTCCTTTAACTCCCAACTAAGTATGCAAAGCATTTCAAATTCTCCGACATGTTATAATACTGTTGAGATAAAAAGCATACAATGTATTTTTTTTGTTGTAATTTGTTGATGTATGGTTCCCAGTGATAGCTCCACCCACGATGCCCCAACCTTCTCCCATTTCTCAAGACTTCCTTTATTCCATATGCCCTGCTCCATGCCTTGGTTCTCATTGGATGTGGAAGATACACTTGCCTGCTACCTTCATTCACTAGGTTCTATTCAAAGACTACAGCTTTTAAAATTCACATGAGTGCCTCCTCATGCTGCCTTGACTTGAAGTTTTTATCAAAATGTGAATGAAATACTAATAATATATTTCCTTGATTTCTCTTATTTTTTGTTCTCCTTCATTTCGATGCTCTTTTCACTTAGTTCCCCATCTTTACATCATCAAGGCACCTTCAAGGTTCTTCTCAGACTGATTTAAATCAATTTTGATCATAGAATGATAGTTTTAAAACTCAATTTGTCACTTTTATGCAAACTTTGAATTTTGTGCCAGGAGGTCTGTTGACTGCTTTTGAAGACCGACCCAAACTTCTGATCAAGCTCTGAAAACTGGCACATTGAATCTTCGTACCACATTCTTGCACTCCGTCGAATCACATCTCATGAAGAATTTGGAGTCAAAAGATATTGACCACCAAAGTTTCCTTCTCAAATTTACCTCCAAACAAACATATCAGAAAGCACTCAACTGGATTTCGATTTGGCTCCGAAAAGTAGGCAAACTAACACTTGGAAGGATGAAAACTGGGACATTCATTCTTTGTCATGAGGGCATTATGGATCTATGATTTAGGCTCATGAAAAATCAGTGGACGCAAATGTTGGACGTTCAAAGTGGGCTACTCAGAATTTTGTAAACTGGGCATGCTGATAGAAAGCATTTTTTGCGAATGGAATCGACCTGAAAAAAGTGTGCAAATGGATTCGTCATAACTTGCAAACTGGCATACTTAAATTATTTTCAGTATAGAACACATGAAAACCAACCATTCAATCACACCTTTCATAGACTAGGAGATATGATGTCTCAAACAAGGGTTACAATCGATTTGCAATTACTGACACCAGTTAAAACTTATAAATCACATTTGGAATCATGCTTGAAAACTGACCAAACGGATTCGTGATAAGCTGAAAATTGGAACATAAAAAGTCTCTGACATCTTCAATACAATGCAAAAGGAATTTTCTCATTTGGGTCAACTGGTCAAAAGTTATTTCACGTCAAACAGGGATTCATAGAATTAGGTGCAAAGTGCAAAATCATGAAAACAGTAACTGACCAACTTTGAGGGATTCAAAACCTATTCAAACGGACTCAAAATGACTCAAAATATGAAACATAGGTTCTTATGTATGGACACTAGACACTCCCAAAGTGGTGTATCACAAAAAATTTATGGGTGTGAGATATTCATTTACAAACAAAGCCTCCTGTCATTGTTTGACACTTCGGTGAAAATTGCAATTTTGACAAATGCTTGAAACGGAACTTCGCCAAATGACTCGAGATGAAAATTGATCTTCACAAAACACTTAGGCATGCTGAATGAAAGTTGTTAGAAGCATTAAACACCTTAGGGTTTCAAATGGACAGTCAGGTACAACCAAGCACATATGCATTTTAAAAGCGGTTAAGGGCTTGATTTTTTCAATGATGCTCAAAATCGGGAAGGCAATTTTGAGCGCCAAAAGTATGTATATCTATTTTTTTGAAGAATTAAATTGTATAATTGCATATTAGGGCAATGGACTCTTCTGGCATAATTTGATTTTGATCTACCAATTCCTAATAGGTTTGAGGATTTTAACAAAGCCTAGTCCTCTAACAAGGAATCAAGACACTATATGTACTTTACATACTCCTACTAGGGTCAATATTCTAACAGGATCCTATTATTTAGTGAATCATCTTATGGGTATCATCCCTACTAGGGATTTTCATTGGCTAGGGTTTCCCTAGTTAATAAATAATGGTGGTATGAGTTCTCTATGAGTATGGTTATATTTACTATTCAACATTATTAATTTACTTTCATATGCAAGTTATAAAATAATTAACAATATTCAATTATGGGAAAAAATTTGTAGAATATTAATTAACCCTCCCTCTTAGTATTATCTATTTCTAACAAAAGGTCATCATTTCATCTCAAAACAAGAAAGAAAGGTATGTAATGAGTTGTATATTCAATTGATATTTCAGACATCCATTTTTTACATGAAATGTGCCAAAGTTCATATTTGAATATATGAAGATGAAGAGGAACAAATTTATGGAAGGTTGTTAAACATCAGTAATATTATCTAAGTTGACTAAGCATTGCAACATGGACCAGACACTTCAAAAGAAAACTGGTATAGAAACTAAGTGAAATGGTAGAGACCGATTAATATGGAAGAGACCGAGTTGTAAAGAAATGACCTTGTTCAAAGGCACAAGAGTTGATTGAGATAGTTGGCTTCCACCTACCTAAGGCCACATCATTAATGGAGAACATAAATCAATCAAAAGAAGGAATATATCAAATTATGAAGATATCATATCACACCTTCCACACATATTTCAAGATCACAAAGCTATTTAAGTGACTAACAACATATTTCAAGTGAAATTTGGACAAGAAGCTTGAACAAGTGAAGATCTGAACTATGTTGAGTAATTCAAAGAATAAAATAAAAGAATTCAAACCCTAATAGAGGATATGGTAGCTTTATCTACCACTAGATTGAGTCAAGAGGTTAGTAAAATTTAATTGGTGAAGAGTGACACTTTTCCTCTACCAAAGTTTCATGCTATTCTCAAAATTGTAATGAAAGGAGATTCAATGGGTGTTCTATCCTTGATACTACCAAAAGTTATTATAATCCATGATGTAAGGAGATGCTATATGTGTAAAATTGGAGAAGTGGGAGATTATGAGATAAGGGAACCATATGAGAAGCTATGTAGTGAAGGAATCTTGAAGGACGAGCTTAAAGTTGTTGAAACAAAACTTGTGTGCTAGAATTTCTAAAGAATTTTGAGATTGAAAGGATCAAAATTATTTTGAGGAGAATCCATGATATGAAGTTTTGGTTACATAATGGACCCATCGAGATTTAAAAAAAAAAAAGATTCACAAAGTTACAATCTATCCAGCCTTAGATAAGAGTAAAACCATGCAATGCCTAAGTCAAGAGGAAATTAAAGAAAACATAGGTGTCGAGTAAAATGGAAAAGGTATGTCTATTAAAAACATTTATGATCCACTAATCAATTTTTTTGTGAGAGTTAGCTCACAAATTTTACTAGTCAAGTACATTGAAAAATGTGTCATGTATGACAATGGATCAAGAATGCAAGATAGTGATGAATGATTGGGAGTATGATCCTATCAAGCTTCAAAGATTGTAATTAGTAGAGAATCTATCATATATTACAAAAGAGAAGAACTCAATGTGCAACTTTGGATCCCTTGTTATATTTATTTTCTTTTACATCCAAAAATATTTTCCTAGTATTGGTGGTATTTTTTAGGAACAAGTCAAACCAATGACAAGATAGATTAGTGAATAAGTTACTCAATTAGGAGAAATTTTTAAGAATGTCATGGATACTTTTTTTAAGGAATTCAAGAAAAGAATGAAGATGAGGATGAGAATATCCGAGGAATTGATTACAAGGTATCACAATGACATATGTTTTCTTGTAGATATAGATAATACATTTATACAAGTAGTAAAGTTGAGGAAGGCTTGGCTATAAATTTTTTATTATGAAATTGATAATGATTTAGTGAGTGAAAACATTGTGAAACTATTGAAAGACGAAATAAACAGTAAGGCTAAGTCTTTTGGAAGATATAAGGTAGTGAAGGGCAGAATAATAGTGAATATCAAGATAGCTTCTAAGGAGAAGAAAAGGAAAATAATGATTTAAGACCTAGAAGAAAAAATAGACACCTTAGGCAAGGGAAAGGAACCATTATAGATTACACAAGGTCTTGGAGAGGATTAAGAAAAAAATAGTGGTGATGAGGAAGACGAAGAAGAATGAGAAAAGAATAAAGCCCTAATTGTTATCACTACACCTCGTAAGAAGTCTAAAAGAACTATAAAGAGGCCGGTAGTAACACCCCTCTCTCCTCCACCACCAAATAAGTGAATAAGTAGTGTAGCTACTAGTGCCGAGAAGATTGCAAAATAAAGCGTAGTAGAGTCTACTAAGCCCAGTATATCTAAACCAAAGAGAAGGAGATTGGTCAAAGAATAACATAATGAGAAAAAAAAGGCATTGAAGAGTTATGTGTAGATTTAAGAAGATATTTAGGATTATCTAGCTTTAGATTTGTAAAATATGATACACTAGATTATAGTGATAGAACCAAATTTGAGTAGGCTATGTTACATATGATTGCCAATCATAAGCTATCTCCTAGTGAAATCGAGAAGAAAATACCAAAGGATTTATATGATAAACTATAAAGAAGATGAAATTAGGAAAAAGAAGAGGGAAAAATGACAAGGATTGATACTTTAGTCAGAGTTATGCTCTATTTGTCTCAAGATAAACATGAAACATTTTTGGCAATGTACATGAACAAATTTGTTCCTAAGTATAAAATGTTATTTATTTTACAAAATAAAATAGAAGTTGTATTACAAAATGATAAAGTGATATTGAAAAGAATTTTTGGGTTATGAACCAAGGGAGCAGATATAGAGAAAGGAACTAAGACTATGACCATCAAAGATGATCACAATAAAGGAGAAAGTTTAGTTGTACTAAGTCCACAAGGTAGCATTTCACTAGTATATCTATACACCCCATACATGCTAGAGGTTGAGAAATCAAGGTTTATAGGTACAAAGGTAGAAACTAAGGTAAAAGATACAAGTATAGATAGTCCAACTTTTTCAACATCTCACATTGAGGAAAATAAAGAAATAAGTAGAGCTAAACTAAGTGCAACCATTGTTGTACTACCAATGCACCAGCATGACCGAGTGGTGAAACTTCTTACCAAATATAATAGCAAGATCACTTCTTCAACGAGTAAAAGACAAGTAATGAAAGTCATCTCACTAGATATTGAAGTGAGTCTAGATGAAGTAATTGAGATGCCATAGTTAGATTTGACAAATATGACCTTGGAGAATACTTTGTGAAAAAGAAAAGGCAAGAAGAGCTAAGAAGAGAGCTCAAACAAAATAAGGTACTTTATGATGTGAATTTTTTTGTTGATACTTTTGATAATTAGAACATTGATGGGGGAAGTCCCAATTATTACCCATCCTATAAATATTGTTGAACAAATAAATGTTGGTAATATTGAATCCAATGAGAAATTAATGGATTGGTTAGCAAGAAGATTCAAGAGTAAGATTGTGGATAAACTTTCCACAACCATTGCCAAGCATGAAGTGAAATTACAAGAGTGTGTAAAGGTTATGACAAAACATATATTATAGATAATAAAACATTTGTACATGATTTTTTAGAAGTGCCAAGATTCACAAATGATATTCAGGCACAAATATAGTAGATTAAAGCTAAGATGAAAAAATCTAGATATATTATTTCACTGTCAAAGATATCTAGTATGGATCACTACAAGAAGTTATTGAATGCTAAAGGCACATTGGTCAATGTTCAGACAACTGACAAAAAATAAAAATCTAAATTAATCTCTTTCCAAGTGATGTTGATACCTCAATTAGAGGTAATGTGAAGGGGGACACAATTAGACCGAGATCTTATCAAAGAAGGTAACGATCTTTTAGTGGCTGATAGCTTAATTGACTTAGCTACAAGATCATTGTTGTAGAATCACATTTTGGACGTAGCAACAACCACATGTGATCATGCATTTTTAATGAATGCCCAAGTTCATTAGACATTCATTGATAAACAATGTTTATTTCCACTCATTCAAGCCTAGTAGTAGTAACGTAAGTGCTAAAAGACAAGGGGGAAATGAATTTTTTAAAAGGGGAAATGAATTTGTTGTCATAAAGTAGAGTATGTGGATGAATATTCATTTTGCATTTTTTTGGCTTCTGATTTGATAAGAGTTGTCTACAAACCATAATGGGTCTTCTAGAAATTAAATTGAAAGGAGCAACTAACAAGACTTTATGATGTCTTCTCTACTTTGAACTCTACAAAATTCTAGCAAGTATACCTAGGAAATTTCTCTTTATCTCCTTAAAATTCAAAATCTCAACATGAATTCCCTTGTAGATGATAATTTGGACTTATTTCTTCTAATTCTAGGACTATAAGAGTGATAATAAATGGATAATCTATCAAACTACAAATATCCATGAATCAAGTATAGTCTCACATTTCAAATCTTCAACAATAAAACTTAAAAGATTGACTTATTAGGATTTTTACCATATAGACATTCCAAACTAGATCAACTTCAAAGGATGAATAGTTCCTTTGTTAATCTCATGGAAAGATATATCATCAATTAGTGTCAAAACACTTAGTCATAATAGAAATACAATAGTAACTGAGTTACTCGTCTATAGTGTTAACTGAGTTCATAAAGCAACTAAGCAAACAATCTTAACCTTGCATGAAGTAAGCAATCTCAACTAAGTTGATGTTAGAATAAACCACATATAGAAATAATAGTTACATGCAAATATAAAAAATATTAGAAATATAATAAATTACATAGAAGAGAACAAAAGACACCAAGATTTAATGTGATTCGCCCAATGCCTAAGCTATATCCTACCAACTAGTAAATCAAATATTATTAGGATGTAGTAATTACAACCTAATTATAATCTGTAATACCTTACAACTCAATACCACTACAAGAAGAAATTTGTTCATCACACTCCTATGAAAATCCATAACCTAAGCCAGTTTATACAATATTTTAGGTACTTTACGATTATAATTAATTACAATATGTTAGCCAAAAATTACCAATAAAATAGGGTATTCTTATTAGTCAGCACAAGACTTATGAAAAAGTTTATAATAAACTCCTGATCAATCACCATATATCAATAATTCGTAGTTCCCATTAGGTTATAGTGTCAATCGAGTTGATAGTGTCTGTTGGTCTGACCTTTTGTTTGATAGAAGTCTTTTGTCCAATTGTAGGAAAGTCAGATTTTCATTCTAGTGGATAGTAGGGTTTCTAGATAATTCACCCGTTTGCTAGCTTTAAAAAAAAAAAACTTATGTGAAAACCCTACGTTTCTTTCTATTCGTAAATTGTCAAGCGCGAAATATTCGAATTTTCAAATAGGGTGAATATTCTGTTGTCTTTTATCTTCCGTGCACCCAAGATACCTTTCCTCTCATATTTCCCAACCGTCCGATCTAAGTAGATCCACTATTGTCGTTACCTCTCTATACAAACATGGGCACTTTTTATATATGGCAAGGTAGTGAGTTCTGAAAAGTTTATAAAACGGGACTGCAAAATGAAGATACAGGGGTGGGAGCTTTGTTTTCTAGCTGATTTGTTAGTCAAGTACACATTGCAATTATCGTCAAAAAAGGAAAGGGGACCCAGCAGAAATAGTTTGAAGTCGGCACCAGAATGATGATTTTTTTGATGTTTCACTACCTCGCTATTGAAAAAATTTGATATCTCATCGTTAGCGAAGTAGCGAGAGTCTATGAAATTGAAGAGTTAGTAACATTGAAATTCATCAGTACCATGAATAATCCAGGTGGCATGATGAGTAATAACTGCCTTTTTCAGAAGCAGTTAATGGCAGCAATAGTAATCTGATGGACCCTTGCATTTAATGGTGCCAAAATTTATTAAAGTTGTCGGAGCTTGCTACCTCACTATCAGAAAAATTTGACATCTCGCCGTTAGTGAAGTAGCAAGACCCTGTGAAATCAAGAGCCGGTGGGACCTTTAGTAACGTGGAATGATGACTAGGACTAAAGTAAGATCTTAAAGGGTGCCAACTAGGTAGAATTCCATACTTCATCAATGCCCTTTTGATCAAATGTGAAAGAGATCCTGGGCGTCAAATTAGAATAGAATCAACAATCCTCACTATCTCGCATTGAAAAGTTGCATGTTATTTAAGCTATGTGATAGCTAGTATAAGTCAAAAAACTGTGTGCAATTTCCCCACCTTTGATTAGGTCTCTGATCAACGGCCATCGTCTTCTCACCATCATCTTTCTAAGCAAGCCCAGTAACATATCATCTGCCAAATTTAGATCAGATCAATGGTTGTCACTGCTTCGTCATGGCAAGGTGCTGGTTCTTTATGCATAACGAAGTAGAGACCTGCTAACATGTGTCCTCAGTTGCTAGTGGGTCCAGACTAAGCACCATCAAAGAAAGAGTTATGTACGTGGTGGATTTTCATTGGATAAATTGACCAACATGTCAAGTGCAATGCCTAGTTGTTTTCTCTATATCACATGATCGTAGGATTTTTGAAGATCAATAGCGTAGCTTTAAACACAAAATGTGGTGCCACTCTCTATATTAATTACACATGAAAGCATCGTTCATGAGAAAAATAGAGTATAATAATGAAAGATTTCATCAATTTCATCTTATGCAAGCAAAGATTCTGAGCCATTCTTGTGCAGAAGTGATTACTGAAGGAAAGTGTGTTGAAGTCTGCCAGAATTTGTGAAATTATCTGTTCATGGAAAGTTTCCAAGAATATAGAGAAAAACAAAGATAGAATTCAAGCAATTAGTACTACCATAATCTCTATAGGCTTTTCAGTTCTGTAAAAAATAATCCAAGATGCCTCTGAAGAAGGGATTTTTAGGTCAAATAAACTATTTGGATAGAAATGTGCATGATGACTTACTTGAGTTGCTCCCAGATTCTACTGTAGAGATAGTGCAAGTCAAAAGGTTAACCTCATTGAACCCTAGGCTAAGGATAGTTGATGGATTGTATGATAAGGGTAATTGGGTCCAGGATGCTAAAACTTCTCAAACTACTTTGAGTTTGTTCAAGAAATGGTTTGCAGAAAGGAAATTATATGCCCCACATGCTAATATACGAAATTTTAATCTGGGAAAGCTAGTTGTTCCCAGTGTGTTTATGGATTATGACCTTCTTGAGGCCATGGTGAAAAGTTATGATCAAGCCACTAGGGTAGTGAGAAGAGTAGATGGTGAAGTTTTAATTACCATCAGTCCAGAAGAGATTAGGGAAGTTTTCAGTTTTGGACCTCTCACTAGGTATCATGTGCCCATTGATTTGATAGAGTTAGAAAAAGAATATATGTCAAAAAGGGATATAGTTAGACAAGGTGCACTAAAGGCCCACATAGGCAAAATTAAAAACCTACCAGCAATAACA
This sequence comes from Cupressus sempervirens, assembly GCA_028749045.1. NCBI lineage: Eukaryota > Viridiplantae > Streptophyta > Pinopsida > Cupressales > Cupressaceae > Cupressus > Cupressus sempervirens. The sequence continues at coordinate 514,777,832 of CM053793.1, read as the reverse complement.
TCATCTTCTAAAGAACCTTTCAAGAAATCATGTTTTAATGCCAGGGCAGTAGAGATATACAGGACCCTGTGCTGAGTCTTCGGAGAGGGTGAAGAAGATTTTATTCTTGTGGGCTTCATGTATATGATCACCCAAATATCCTCTTTTAGTGTATAAATAATTTTTGATTTTGCATCTTACCTGGCTAATGAGATTCACAATGGATTGGTGGGGATTGCAAAGGGCAAGGTGGAGAAGGTTTGGGGCCAGTACTCCATATTGATGTATATGTTTCTATTTAAAGGGGCTACATATTTCGGTAAAGAAATAGTTTTAAATAGGGAACAAGAGGGGGAAGCACTACCAGTTCAATTATGGAGTGTAGACATGACTGGGGAAGCAGAGAATGCTAGTTTTGTTAGATTTGATAGGCACTTTACTTCTAAACTAAGGTGCCTCATATTGAGTGACAATCCTAGAATTCCTAAGGCACTAATGCACCTTGTTAGGCCTATGGACAGACCCCATAGTCTTAAAGTTTCACATAATTGGGGGGATATCATCCCATATCCAGTCTCAACTATCATTAGAGTTTATGGATTCAAAGGGACAGCCTATGTACTACCCTATCAAGTGCCTTTAAAAGTAGGAGTAGCTAAATTTTTATGGCAGTTGGGAGGAGTGGAGGAGTGCAAAAAGGGGAACAGGATCATTTTTTCCTACTTGCACTGTAGCTCACCAATTTGTAGTAACTAAGGAAGGGTGGATCTTCCTCTACAAATTTTTGGATCAGTATAAGATGGTAGTATCTCACTCTCGTTTATGTGATGCAGAAGATTTCTTTAATTCTGCTCTTAGACTTAGGATCAAGCTTCGTCCAATTCAGCATGATTTCTATTTCCCTGAAGATGTAATAAGGAATGAATTTTCTCTCCAGGAGCAAGAAACAGAGAAAGAGAAATGGAAAGTCTATTCAAAAGTTTTGTAGTTTATTAATTATTTTGACAATCATTATAGTCTTCTTAGTAATGCTGCAACTAATGCAGATAGAATAAATAAGCTCATGAGTACATTCCCTGAAATAATGGAGGTAATGAATGAGAAGAAACAACATTTTATTGATTCTTTTCTAGATAAAGCCAGGGAAGTAATGAGGAAATTGGGTTTCACCCCTAACATAGGGGCAGGTGAACCGGTTGTGCAAAGGAGGACAAGATATACTATCATTCAGGATCAGATGCCCATAGTAAACAAAGGAAAGCAGATAGTTGAATCTACTAGTACTATTTTTGAAGAAAGACCCCCTGAACCCTCTCCCAAAAGAAGAAAAATAATTAGGGAAGAGGAATCATGTGATGAAGGTTACTCACCTTCCCAAACTCCTATGAGAATTGAGGAGGAGCAGCTCGCCAATGAGCAAATTGAACAATTGGGATCACAAGGAGGAGTTTTGGTTACTCAGGCGAAAATTGATGAAGGGAACCCCCAAGAGCCTCCTGTACCGAGTTTTGAATTAACTATAGCAGATTTTAGGGGAAGGGAATTAGACCCTATTTTAGAACAAGCCAGTCAGAAATTTTTATCTGATAACAGTTTTGTAAAATCCAGGGCTTTCCATCAATTTGCATGGAGGGCAAACATGCACATTTTTGAGAAAAGATGTAGGAATATGAAAACAGAGCATCTAGAAATGGATGAAGCCTCTATTTAGAATCGAATAATGGAACAAATGATACAAGAGTTCCAAAATATAAGCCCTGAAGAGGGTAGAAAGATGGTGAAAGATGCAAATATTTTATTATTGCCAAATTGGGATATTGTTGATGCCTCAATTTTTAATTCCGTGTCAAATAATTTAGGATTACATGATCTAGATAAAGAGGAATTTTTGGGAACAACATTCAGTAATGACCAAGTTTCTCTTATTATGTGGTCATTAAGAAGAGGATCCAGGACTACTCCATTACAACCTGATGATTCAGGACTAACAGGGAGTATCATTGTGAGGAGGGTCGCTAATACTTCACATGTATAGGCAGCCCACATGAATATGGACTATTCTAAATTTGCCTTCGCCACTATAGAAAAAGAAGAAAAGGTAATGACTAATCTGCAAAGTAAGTATGAAACAGTGGTGGATGCCTATAATAAAGAAGTAAAAAAGAGAATTGAGCTTGAGAACAAGCTATTGGGAAAAACCACTAGGCCAAAAATAATATATCCTCACCCCCCCCCCCCCCCCCCCAGTTGAACCTTTTAAATCCACCCCTCTCATAGAAATACCAGATACACTACAAAGGCCACAATACTACACTGCTGAGGAATTTGAAGAAGAAAATGGCGAACTGTGGGCTTTACATGTAGAATTGGAATCCAGATATGAAGATAAATTGAGAAAAGCTCTCACATATTTTGGGGACAAGATTGAATGGCTGCTAATTTATGATCAGTTGGCCAGGGTGATCAGTATCTAGGAGGATTTGAAATCTAATGATGAGGCTCTAATGCCTATTTTGAATAAATGGGTGACAAGGGAGAAAGAAATAACACTTTTGTGTTTCTCTGTCATAGATAATTCTTTTGACCAGATTGAAAAGACATTTGATATTGTTTCTAATCTCATTGATTTTAATAATAAAAGGGTCCATTTACAAAAAGTAGTAATAGGCTACTTTGAAAAGTACAAAAGCCAAAAATTCAATTTGTTTCCTCATGCCTTAGATAAAGAGAATAATTTGAAAAGCAAAGATGAATGGGCAAAGGAACTTGATGATTTATTCTGTTTAAGAATGAATCAAGTTATTAATGAATCAGGGCATGCATGGTGGGCCACCACAACAGAAGAAATGGTGAAGGCCCAAATATTCTTTGATTCTTTAAAACAAGAATTTGTTACCATTAATAAGGATGCTGAATATGTGCTAAAAAGACAGAGGGACATTTTATAGTTCAATTGGCCAGAAGATACATTATTTGACAAATGGATGGCAGATATGGCTCCCGTTGAGCAGTTTGATGAAGATGAAAATGATAGTGATGAAATGCAAGGTGAGGAGATCCAAATCAATGAACCTATCACTACTTAGACCCAACCAGAAGAAGAAGATAAGGATAATCTGTTACCTTCAGTTATAGACTCGAGACCACAGGATGTTGATACAACTAAAGAAAGGGAAAAGGTAGAAGGTATTTTCCCCATACAAGATAAAGATGGCGAAAGCCCATAGGTGGATGTTGATGTGCCATCATCAAAAAAAACTTCATCATTGGATAATTTGGTTGCTGCATATGAGGAAGGATCAGAATAGCAACCAACTTAGCACACAGGAGCATGTAACAAGAGGGCCCACAAAAGGAATGTTTGATGTAAAACTTTTGTTGTTACTCGCATTTTTGTCATCTTGTTACAAGTATATGTAAGTGTCTTTTAAAGGACACTTGTCATTTATCTTTAGCTTGAAGCTTGTTGCATCTCACACTATTTAAGTGAGATCCCAAGGCTAAAGAATGGTCTGAATTCTATTTCTCTAAGTAGGTAAAAGCACAAACTTGTGTCACCTTTTATGAAGAAATGTGATATCAGAATGCGACAGTTGAACATTAATGACAAAAAAATGTTATTTGTGTTTAGAATTTGAAAATGATGTAAACTGGTGAAATGTGTAGAATTGGATAAAATTTATTCCTATCATTTTTTTAAATTTTTTTGACTAAGAATTCATTCATTTCTTTTATTTTGAAGTCCCTTTTTTAACTATAAAAAATATAGGGTGTAGTTCCCGTCAAAAAATAAAATGCAAATCGTCTTTTTTTATTTTGATTTGAAAATATCTTATAGATGACATGTATATCTAGTGCACAAAAAAAGAAATAATTAATTTTGATCTATATTTTCTTTGTTATAAGTACTCAAGCTCGACCTTCTCAAAAGCCAATAGTTTTTTCCTCCCGTCAAAACTTCCCAATCAAATCTACACCTTCTTGAGAATAAAATACATATTCATGAAGAGGACTCTCTCCTCTAGAGATAAATATATTTTTTTTGTTTTTTTGGTATGATTTACTATTTTTTCCCCTTTTTTAAGTGAGCATCTTCTAAAATGTTAAAATATCGACTTATAATATTTTGAAATTCTAACATATTATAACTCATCAAAACACTCAAAAATTTATATAATGATGATATTGAATCTAAGATCTATAAAAGGGTATTTTTAGTTTTTGAATAAAATTGAGTTTTGATCGAGAAATGAAATTTGAGCAAAACAGGTTTTGATATCAAAAACGGTGACACAGATCTGTGCTTTTACCCAAGTAATTAGCTTAGTCTATTTTTGGTCCAAATTTTGAAAGAAAGTTTATGATGTATTTTCTCTGTCAATTATCTGAGAATACATGAATATAGAATTATCTCTGTTTCTTTCTGAAGGTCATTCTAAGTCTATTGTAAATGATATACCATTTCCAAAGAAGATGAATAAAAAATTGTGAACTGTTCCCATATCAGTTCTTTTTGAATCTTGTCTCCTTTCAATTACTTGGTTGTCTTGATATTATATAAGTAAAGACTTGTGCAATTGAATGCAGTCTAGATAGGTTGTATATCTATTTATCACTGATGTTAATCCAATGGATTAAATAAAAGCTTTGATGAATGTGATAAGGTTTCTTTAGTAGTGGAAAGGGTTTTGAATGATGAATTTTGATAAGAATTGCTGATATAATTTGTTGTAAGGCAACAAAATAGATCTAAGAACTTGCTATAGACCCCGAACCCCAATGGATTAGGCACTGATCAAGTTGATACAGTTGAAGGAGAAATATATCATAAATGGTTATCAAAATGCAGCATTAAATCAAACTTTACTTTTATTTCCTGTAGATCTTCAAAGTTGGCCAGCACTTGTCTGCATGGAATGTTTCAGCTTCAGTTAGCCACTATTGTTAAGAACATTTGTAGATCTATAGAAGAATTATTGGCCATATCTATTTTATGGGATGTGTTTAACAAGTTAGTAAGAATTATGTATATGTATGAGGATTTTGAAATGAGAATTAGAATGAAACGAAGAATAATCCCCATACAGTTGTTCTAGTTTTGAATCATCCCTAGGTATACCCACCCTGGTTTTGTAGAGCCAAAAGAGTAGAAAATCGTTTGTGGTTTTGTTGAAGTTGGGTCCAAATACTTTGCATATGCAATTGATAATAAGAATTGGCTAGTCTTTAGATTGTGTATGTACTATCATTCTGGTATTAAGCATTTTGTCGATTAGTAGTTTTAGTGCATTTTAAAACACCAACAAAATTGTGACTCTGCTAGGGAGTTGTTCAACAAATTTTTGAGAAAGTATTGCAGTTTTTTTGGTCCCGATGTGTACGTGTGTCTCATGTTATCTAAGTTTTTCCTGTGGTTATAAGGGAATCTTTTAGTGACAAATCTTGAGAATTTTAAAGAAGATAAAGCCCAAGTACCATTGCTACACACTGATGTATCCAGCCTATCCAAGTGTCTTATCTAACAAGCAAGAGTTGTAGTCTTACGACATCAGTAATTGGTCTGTCTGTGCCAGATAATTTTGTTTCTACTTGTGTATTGTTTTCCTTCAGTCAGCAAAAGTGTCATTACATATTTTCCTGAAACAGGGTGGTGACTCAGTCAAGGTTTTGAAGCTAGTTTTTGAAGCTAGTGCTTGTTGTAACAGAAGGTGAATATGGCTGACAAGAGAAAGAACACAAGAGCTTACATGAGAGCCAATCCTGATGTATCAATGTATACTGATATACCCCAAGGTGGTAGAAAGAATCAAAATAAGAAGAAGACAGATCCAAGCCACATTTGGAAACCTAGAGGCAATCCATCCATTAATTCCTAGTATCAACCAGTATTAGGGAGAGAGTCTTCTTCACTTAGTTTTGAATCTAAAACTACAAGACTCTTAGGAGGCATTTTCAGTACCCCATTACCTGATGAGAGAGTTTTCTAGGATAAGGATGTGTCCACTGTAGGAGTTGCTTCATCGAGGCCAGATCCTGTAGCAGACATGAATTATAGGCTAGGATTTAGGAATTCATTTGATAATCCTTTTAATCCCAGAGCAGCCCTATACGTGGAACCAAACCTTATAGATCTAGACGACCTTACTAATTCAGAAGCTACTTCTGCAGATCCTAAAGAAGTATGCTCTAAGATAGGATTTTTGAAGAAATGGACTATTGAGGAAGAAGCTGAATGCATTCATCTTGAAAAAGAGAAGGAGCAAGCCACCTTGGATGCCATAATAGAAAGGGATGCTTTGCTAAGAAGGATGGCTACTTTGAAAGAGAAAAATAAAAAGTTAGAAGAGAATACCACAACTCTCCATAAGGATGTTTTTGGAGATGTTGATAATCTGAGAACTAAAGTTCAAGAATAAGAAAAATGCCTAAATCAAAGGCAACAACTAGTTATCGCTCAAATCCAAGCCTATAAACCTGTTCAAGTGGATCCTGTAGAGCCCACTGTAAAAGCTCCAGATAAAGGGAAAGGCAAGGCTATAAGAATCCAAATAAATGAGCCTCAAGCTATACCAAGAAAACTTATACAACCCTCCATGTCAAAACTAGATCTAGATCATGAGAAGGCTCGAAAAGAGAGGGAAGATCTTGCAAAAGAACTTGAGAAGGTTGAGAATGAAGCTCAAGCTACAGAAGCTAGGAGAAAAATCCAATTCATAAAATCTAATTCTGCATTGGCTTCATGGCCCAATTTGTCTATCCCACCTACAATTCCTGCACCAGTTAGTGGTCCAATAATCTCAACTCAGGGAACACCCCAATCTACTCCTACCTCATCTTCTAATATTGTCACCCAAGTCCCATTTGTCCCACCTCAACAATCCCAAGTGGTTCCTCTAAGTCAAGCTAATATAGCTAGCACCTCAAATGTTCCTGGTTTCCAGAAGAAACCTATATATCTGGAAAAGTATAGACAAATATCATTTGCTGGTATTCCTGGTGCTCCACATCCCATATCATTTGATTTAAGAGATAAAGTGGTTAAGATTTTTGGGAATAATGTTGTTACTAGTGAAGAACATTTGAGAATTTTCATTGATATGTTGAATGATTATGAAGTTGAACATGAAGATATGGTAATGAAATTTTTTGTGCATTCACTAATAGAGGATGCAAGGGATTGGTTTAGGAGGTTGCCTAATGACAGTATTACCTCATGGAGTGATTTGGAGAAATTGTTCAAGGAGCAATATGGAGACAACACTAATGCATGATTCATGTTGAATGAGTTCAACAACATCAAGAATAATCCAAATGAGTCTACATTTGATTTCAATGTAAGATTCCAGAAAGGTATGTATAGACTATTTCAAGTTATGAGGTTAAATGAAGATGTCTATCTCACAACATATTTCAATGCCTTTGATAGCAAAATGGCTTATCAATTGAGGGATAAGGATCCTAAGACTTTAAGGGATGCCTATAAAATTGTAGTAAATATAGAGAATAATAGGAAGGCATTTGATAAACTGGGTAGGAGGGATGATCCGAAGCTTTTTAATCCTAAGAACAATAATAAAAGGGAGGGTGACAACACTCCTATAGGAAAGAAGCCCAAAGAACCTACTATAGGCTAGGTTTTGGAATTTCTCAAGAAGATGAGTCCCACTAATTTTAATAAGCCAAATGTTGCTAAAAGACCCCCTATGAATAACAACAATTTCAATAGGCAACCTAGAATGCAAAATTACCCTTACACCACTCAGTGGAAAGATGGTAAGCCAATTCCCAACCAGACCCACAATGTAAAGGATAAGGGTACTCCAGATCCCCTGCAAAGGAACACTGTAAATATGAATGATGATGCACCATGGTGCATTATATGTCAATCACCTCATTCTGCTGACTATTGTGTTGTTTCTCAGTCATTTTCCCAAGGTCAAGGAGTGCAACCTGAAGAAGAAACTGAAGAGAAAAGCCATGATGATATAAGTTGTAATATAGTAAGCATGTGTGATGACTTGATAGATTCTGATTCAGAAGAGCCTGAAAATGATATTACTAGATAGAGAATTGCTTACCATCTACATCATCAGTAAGTGCTTTCAGATGATGAAGGGTATGATACAAATAAGGTATGCAGTACATTTTCTGATGTAGGTCTCACAAGCTTAAGAATGCCCTCCAAAGAGGAGATTGACAGAATTATAGCAGAAATGATTTCACAAGTCCATAGTAATTACAATTTGAGAAATAGAACAGTAAATAATGATGCAGGAAAGCCATCCAGTGCATTCATCAAAAATATCACTCATAAGATGAATTATCAAAACAAGAAAGTCAATGTAGATGTGCCTAAGATCAAGGAAAATAAGGGTAAGAAATGGGAACCAAAGAAGAAGGTTCAATTTCAGATAAGTGGAGCAACAAAACCAGTTGTGCAACCAAAGAAATTAGAACCTGATACTATCAAGAAAATAGTGGTGCCTATTGCTCAAAAGATTCCAACTCCAGGTACTCTTGTAAAACCCATTGTTGTTGAACCTATTGATATGATATCTATGTTGTCTCAAATCACTGTAAAAGCACCCTTGTCTAAACTTTTTAGAATTGAAGAGCATAAGAATAAGGCTTTGTCATGGTTGGGTGGAATAGCAAACAATAATATTGTTGTAGATCAAACTGTGTCCCAACAAACCCCATTAGTAATAGAGGATAGTGGTATCATATCCCAAATTCCTCAAATATTTTTAGATGATTCCTCAGTGGCATTTATAGAAGATATTGATCCTTTTTTCCTCAGTCTAATCATAAAAGGGAAGACCTTAAAAAATTGCATGATAGACTCAGGAGCTTCCAACACTATAATGCCTTTCAAAGTAATGGAAGCCTTAGGTTTGAAGGTGGATACCAAGCAGGGAAGATGCAGAGGAATGGATGCTAGGGAAGTCCCAGTCATAGGTACCATAAATGAATTACCATTCAAATTGGCTGCATATCCTGAAGTGGAATTAACCATGTCTGTCCTTGTGGTAGATATACCTCCACACTATGGAATGTTACTCTCCAGCAAATGGAGTGTTGCCATGGGGGGAAGCTTGCAATGTGATCTCACTTATGCCACTTTTTATATAGGGGAGAAAGCTCTCAAGGTAAATAGGGAGCCAAGGGTTAACCACATTTTAGGAGAAGAAATTGACAAAGATACCACTTGTTTCCTAGATACTGGGATTAATGCTTTCAGGGCTGAATTAATTATTCAGGAATTTGAAAACTTACCTGCTATCATTGAACATGAAGTTGAATGTTGCATGAATTCACCAAAATTATGGACAATGTTCTTTAATGGGGCTAGTTCTAAAGAGGGTGCAGGGGTAGGTGTAGTTTTTGTGTCCCCTGAAAATAACACTTTAGGTATTCATTCAGTTTGAAGTTTTCCTATACTAATAATATTGCAGAATATGAAGCATTGCTGCTAGGGCTCAAAGTTTCCATACATCATAGAATTAAGAAATTATGTGTCAGAGGGGATTCTAAACTAATTATCTCTCAGATCAAAGCAACCTACTCATCCAAGAATAAGAGATTGAAACAATATAGAAATGTAGTCTGAGATCAGATAGAATTTTTTGATGCATTTGGGATCTCATGGAGAGATAGGACTCAAAATAAGATGGCTGATCTATTAGAAAATGTAGCAATCAAGCCAAAAGAGATATCATTTGCAAGAATCTCTCAGATTGAGGTGCAAAATAGACCTTCCATACCTGATAACATTGAAAATTGGCAGGTCTTTGAAGATGACAAAGATATTACAAATTTTTTGTTAAATGAAGACAAGTACCACGATCAGGAAATGGATTGCAGTGGACTGATTGAAACCATAAATGGGAAGGAAACCATTTTTGGTCAAGAGATAATGCAATTGAAAACAAATAAGATGCCAAAGGGGTTACTGGTCTTGGAAAATATTTTTGATAACCAAGACAGAGTAAAATCAGGAGTTAACGACCCCAAAACTCAGGAGTTAGAAGAAATAAACTTGGGTACTGATGAAGTTCCTAAAAGGGTTTATATTGGCCAAAATCTACCAGTTAAAATCAGGAAAACATTGATTGACCTACTTAGAAAATAGAGACATATTTTTTCTTGGTCATATGATGACCTTAAGGCTTATAGGGAGGATCTGTTCTAGCATGTCATACCATTGAAGGAAGATGTAAGACCTTTCAGGCAAAAACAGAGACTAATCAACCCTACCCTTGCCCCAAAAATGCAAGAAGAACTGACAAAACTAAGAGATGGTGGGATAATCAAACCAATCAGGCATTCCACCTAGGTTTCAAACTTGGTTCTTGTCAGGAAGAAGAATGGAGATATTAGGCTATGTGTGGATTTTAGAAACTTAAACATTGCATCTCTGAAAGACAATAATGGCTTACCTAATATGGAAGCCATGTTGCAGCAAGTGACTGACTCTAAATTAATGTCAATGATGGATGGTTTTTCAGGATATAATCAAGTTCTAGTAAAGGAAAGTGAACAGTTCAAGACAACCTTCACAACCCCATGGGGAACATATGTATATGTGAGGATGCCTTTTGGCCTTATTAATGCAGGAGCTACCATCCAAAGAGCTAGGGATGTATCATTTCATGATTATATTAATAAATTTATGGTGGTGTACCAGGATGATCTTACAACATATTCTAATAAGGCAGAAGATCAGTGCAAACATTTGGAAAAAATCTTTATCAAAGCTCTAGAATATGGAGTATCTCTAAACCCAAAGAAATGCACATTCGGGGTCACAGAAAGCAAACTACTAGGACATATAGTGTCTAAAGATGGGGTGAAAATAGATCCTAAGAGAGTAGCGGCTATTGAAAAATTCCCCAAGCCAAAAAATGTAAAAGGAATTCAATCTTTCTTTGGCCAAGTTAATTTCCTTAGGAGATTTGTTACAAATTTTGCTGAGATCAGTAGACCTATCTCAAAGATGCTCAAAAAGGGATCCATTATAGATTGGAATGGTGAGCCTTCACAAGAATTCTAGGATATTAAAATTGCAATAAAAAATGCTCCAGTATTGAGAACCCCAGATTATTCAAAACCCATGCATATTTTTTCTTTTGCATCCTTCCATATTGTGGCTGTAGTCTTATTGCAGAAAAATCAAGAAGGATATGAGCAGCCTATTTCCTTTTTTAGTAAGTCGCTACAACCTGCTGAACTTAAGTATGAAATGAATGAAAAGCAAGTGTATGCTTTAGTAAAGGTTGTAAAAGCTTTTAGATGTTACCTAGTAGGTGTTGCTGTTATCGCTTTTGTACCTAGTGCTGCAGTCAAGGATATATTTCCTATACAAGAAGTATCCGGCAGGAGATGTAGATAGATCAATAGAATCCAAGAATTCAACATTGATATACAGATAAAAAAGTTAGTAAGGGGTCAAGGTTTGGCCAAACTCATGGCTGAAGCTAATCTAGAGGCTAACTAGATAAATCTGGTAAATGATGATCTCAGAGCTGACTTGTGTGACATGGACCAGTGTGATTGGTACACTAATGTCATATATTACGTGCAACACATGGAAGCTCCTCCCCATTTGCTTGAAAATGAAAAGAGGAATACTAAATTGCGAACCATCAGGTATGTAATTTTCCAAAGCAACTTATGGTGGAGAAATTTTGAAGGATTATTATTGAAATGTGTTGATAAGGAAAAGGCAAAAGAGGTTTTAAAAGAAATGCATCCTGGAGTGTGTGGGGGACACTATATGGCCAAAACTACTGCACATAAGATAATGAGGGCTGGATTTTGGTGGCATTCCCTTTTCAAGGATGCCCAATGTATGTTTAGGAAATGTGATCCTTGTCAGAGGTTTGCTGGAAAGCTAAAGTTCTCAGGAAATACCCCATTGAAGCTAGTGGAGATTCAAGAACCTTTTCAACAATGGGGTCTGGATTTCATAAGGGAGATTTTCCCCAAGTCTAGCACTGGCTATTCTTGGATTCTAGTTGCTACTGACTACTTTACAAAATGGTTAGAGGCTATCCCCACAAGAAATGCAACAAGAAAAGTTGTCAATAATTTCCTACTGAATAATATTATTTCTAGATTTGGCTATCCACAAAAAATTGTAATAGATAATGCTATGTGCTTCAGGTCTGAGGAATTCATTAAATTTTGTGATAAATATGGAATAACAAGGTCATCATCTACTCCATATCATCCACAATGGAATGGACAAGCTGAGTCCACAAATAAGAGCCTATTGAAGGTCATTAAGAGAATCTTGGATGATAATAAAAAGGCATGGGATTCCAAGTTATAGTTGGCAATATGGGCTAAAAGAGTAACTATAAAGAAAGCAATTGGTGTAGCTCCATTTGATTTAGTGTATGGGATGCAAGCCAGAATGCCTCAGAACAACTTGATGGGACTCTACAATTACATCCAGGTGTATGATGAAGATACTACAGATGAAATGCAAGAAAGAATGGATGAGTTGGTAGGACTGACAGAAACCAGAAGAGAAGCATCTCTAAAGAACCAAAAGTTGTAATTGCAAGTCAAGACACTCTATGATAAAAGAACTGTAAGCAGAAAGTTTGAAGATGGAGATTTAGTCTTAATGTGGAATGCCAGAATTGAGGATAAAGGAAAACATGGAAAATTTGATCCTATTTGGTTAGGCCCATATCTAATTGAAAATACTTGGGGTGAAGATTCTTATATACTCAAAGATGTATTTGATAATATTCTTGAATTGCCAATTCATGGACAGTTCTTGAAGAGGTATTTTTCTTGAAAAATACTTATTTTCTTCAATGAATAGTAGTTTTAGGGCTTCCTATTGTTTTGTACATTTTTTATATTCTGTAAGTATTTGTAAATATCCCTGTGCAGTCTTGTTCCTTGTTTCTATGTGTTGCTCTCTGAAGAAGTTTTCTTTTTTACGAGGTATGTGGTCTGCTCTCCCATAGATTTTGAAATCTTGCATAGACTCAAGTAGTCTATCATCCCCAGATAGAGCCACTATTGGTCTGACTTTTTGTTTGATAGAAGTCTTTTGTCCAATTGTAGGAAAGTCAGATTTTCATTCTAGTGGATAGTAGGGTTTCTAGATAATTCACCTGTTTGCTAGCTTTTTAAAAAAAAACTTTTGTAAAAAACCTACATTTCTTTCTATTTGTAAATTGTCAAGTGTGAAATATTTGATTTTTCAAATAGGGCAAATATTCTGTTGTCTTTCATCTTCTGTGCCCCTGAGATACCTTTCCTCTCATATTCCCCAACCGTTCGATCTAAGTAGATCTACCGTTGTCGTTACCTTGCTATCCAAACATGGGCACTTTTTATATATGGCAAGGTAGCGAGTGCTGAAAAGTTTATAAAACGGGACCGCAAAATGAAGATATGGTGGTTGGACCTTTGTTTTCTGGATGATTTGTTAGTCAAGTACACATTGCAATTACCGTCAAAATAGGAAAGGGAACCCAGCAGAAGCAATTTGAAGTCAGCACCAGAATGATGATTTTTCCAATGTTTCGCTACCTCGGTATCAAAAAAATTTGATATCTCAACGTTAGCGAAGTAGCGAGGGCCTATGAAATTCAAGAGTCAGTAACATTGAAATTCATCAGTACCATGACTAATCTAGGTGGCATGATGAGTATTAACTACCTTTGTTAGAAGCATTTACTGGTAGCAATAGTAATCTGATGGACCCTTGCATTTCATGGTGCCAATATTTATTAAAGTTTTCGGAGCTCGCTACCTCGCTACCAAAAAAATTTGACATCTTGCCGTTAGCAAAGTAGCGAGACCCCATGAAATCAAGATCCGGTGGGACCTTTAGTAACATGGAATGATGACTAGGACTAAAGTAAGATCTTAAAGGGCATTAACTGGGTAGAATTCCATACTTCATCAATGCCCTTCTAATCAAATGTGCAAGAGATCTTGACCATCATATTAGAACAGAATCAATAGTCCTCGCTATCTCGCGTTGAAACATTGCATCTTATTTAACCTATGCGATGTAGCGAGCATAAGTCAAAAAATTGTCTACAGTTTCCTCGCCTTTGATTAGGTCTCTGATCAACGGTCGTCGTCTTCTCGCGATGGAGAGTTGGTAGGGAGATATGTATAGCAACATAGCGAATGAGGGCCCACCGCCATCTTTTTGAGCAAGCCTAGTAACATATCATTTGTCAAATTTAGATTAGATCAATGGTTGTCATTGCTTCACTATGGCAAGGTGCTCATTCTTTATGCATAACAAAGTAGCAACCTGCTAACACATGTCCTCAGTTGCCAATGGGTCCAAATTAAGCGCCATCAAAGAAAGAGTTATGTACGTGGTGAATTTTCATTGGATAAATTGACCAACATGTCAAGTGAAACACCTAGTTGTTTTCTCTGTATCACATGATCGTAGGATTTTTGAAGATCGACGGTGCAGCTTTAAACACAGAATGTGGTGCCACCCGCTGTATTAATTAGACATGAAAGCATCATTCGTGAGAAAAACAAAGTATAATATCGAAAGATTTCATCAGTTTCATCTTACGTGAGCAAAGATTTTGAGCCATTCCTGTGCAGAAGTAATTACTGAAGGAAAGCGTGCTGAAGTCTAGCAGAATTTGTGAAATTGTCTATTTGTGGAAAGTTTGCAAGAATACAGAAAAAAAAAAAGATAGAATTCAAGTAAGTAGTACTACCATAATCTCTGTAGGCTTTTTGGTTCTGTAAAAAATAATCTAAGATGCCTCCGAAGATGGGATTTTCAGGTCAAATAAACTATTTGGATAGAAATGTGCATGATGACTTACTTGAGTTGCTCCCAGAGTCTACTGTAGAGACAATGCAAGTTAAAAGGTTAACCTCATTGAACCCTAGGCTAAGGATAGTTGATGGATTGTATGATAAGGGTAATTGGGTCCAGGATGCTCAAACTTCACAAACTGGTTTGAGTTTGTTCAAGAAATGGTTTGTAGAAAGGAAATTGTATGCCCCACATGCCAATATATGGAATTTTGATCTAGGAAAGCTAGTTGTTCCTAGTGTGTTTATGAATTATGACCTTCTTGAGGCTGTGGTGAGAAGTTATGATCAAGCCACTAGCATAGTGAGAAGAGTAGACAGTGAAGTTTTAATTACCATCAGTCCAGAAGAGATTAGGGAAGTTTTTAGTTTGGGACCTCTCACTAGGTATCATGTGCCCATTGATTTGATAGAATTAGAAAAAGAATATATGTCAAAAAGGGATGTGGTTAGACAAGGTGCACTGAAGGCCCACACAAGAAAAATTGAAAACCTACCAGCAATAACATCATCTTCTAAAGAACCTTTCAAGAAATCATGTTTTGATGCTAGGGCAGTAGAGATATATAGGACCCTGTGCAGAGTCTTCGGAGAGGGTGAAGAAGATTTTATTCCTATGAGCTTCATGTATATGATCACCCAAATCTCCTCTTTTGGTGTAGAAATAATTTTTGATTTTGCATCTTACCTGGCTAATGAGATTCACAATGGATTGGTGGGGATTGCAAAGGGCAAGGTGGAGAAGGTTTAGGGTCAGTACTCCCTATTGATGCATATGTTTCTATTTAAAGGGGTTACATATTTTGGTAAAGAAATGGTTTTAAATAGGGAACAAGAGGGGGAAGTGCTACCCATTCAATTATGGAGTGCAGACATGACTGGGGAAGCAGAGAATGTTAGTTTTGTTAGATTTGATAGGCACTTTGCTTCTAAACTAAGGTGCCTCATATTGAGTGACAATCCCAGAATTCCTAAGGCACTAATGCACTTTGTTAGGCCTATGGACAGATCCCATAGTCTAAAAGTTTCACATAATTGGGGGGATATCATCCCATATCCGATCTCAACTGTCATGAGAGTTTATGGATTCAAAGGGACACCCCATGTACTACCCTATCAGGTGCCTTTAAAAGTAGGAGTAGTTGAATTTTTATGGCAGTTGGGAGGAGTGGAGGAGACCTTTTTCCACAAAAGGGGAATAGGATCATTTTTTCCTACTTGCACTGTAGCTCACCAGTTTGTAATAACTAAGGAAGGGTGGATCTTCCTCTACAAATTTTTGGATCAATATAAATGGCAATATCTCACTCTCATTTTTGTGATGCAGAAGATTTCTTTAATTCTGCTCTTAGACTTAGGATCAAGCTTCGTCCAATTCAAGATGATTTCTATTTCCCTGAAGATGTAATAAGGAAAGAATTTTCTCTCCAGGAGCAAGAAACAAAGAAAGAGAAATGGAGAGTCTATTCAAAAGTTTTGGATTTTATTAATTGTTTTGACAAGGATTAAAGTCCTCTTAGTAATGTTGCAACTAATGCAAATAGAATAAATAAGCTCATGAGTACATTCCCCAAAATAATGGAGCTAATGAATGAGAAGAAACAACATTTTATTGACTCTTTTCCAAATAAAGCCAGGGAAGTAATGAGGAAATTGGGTTTCACCCCTAACATAGGGGCAGGTCAACCGGTTGTTCAAAAGAGGATAGGATATATTGTCATTCAAGATCAGATCCCCACAGTAAACAAAGGAAAGTAGATAGTTGAATCTACTAGTACTATTTTTGAAGAAAGACCCCCTGAACCCTCTCCCAAAAGAAGAAAAATAATTCGGGAAGAGGAATCATGTGATGAAGGTTACTCACCTTCCCAAACTCCTATGAGAATTGAGGAGGAGTAGCTCACCAATGAGCAAATTGAACAATTGGGATCACAAGGAGGAGTTTTTGTTACTCAGGTAGAAATTGATGAAGGGAACCCCCAAGAGCCTCCTGTGCCGAGTTTTGAATTAACTATAGCAGATTTTAGGGGAAGGGAATTAGACCCTATTTTAGAACAAGCCAGTCAGCAATTTTTATCTGATAACAGTTTTGTAAAATCTAGGGCTTTCCATCAATTTGTGTGGAGGGCAAACATGCACATTTTTGAGAAAAGATGTAGGAATATGAAAATAGAGCATCGAGAAATGGATGAGGCCTCTATTCAGAATCAAATAAAGGAAAAAATGATACAAGAGTTTCAGAATATAACCCTTGAAGAGGGTAGACAGATGGTGAAAGATGCAAATATTTTATTATTGCCAAATTGGGATATTGATGATGCCTTAATTTTTAATCCTGTGTCAAATAATTTAGGATTACATGATCCAGATAAAGAGGAATTCTTGGGAACAACATCTAGTAATGACCAAGCTGCTCTTGTTATGTGGTCATTCAGAAGAGGATCTAGGACTACTCCATCACAACCTAATGATTTAGGACTAACAGGGAGTATCATTGTGAGGAGGGTTGCTTATACTTCAAATGTACAGGTAGCCCACATGAATGTGGACTATTCTAAATTTTCCTTGGCCACTGCAAAAAAAGAAGAAAAGGAAATGACTGATCTGCAACGTAAGTATGAAACAGTGGTGGATGCCTACAATAAAGAAGTAAAAAAGAGAATTGAGCTTGAGAACAAGCTATTGGGAAAAACCACTAGGCCAAAAATAACATACCCTCGCCCCCCAGTTGAACCTTTTAAATACACCCCTCTCATAGAAATACCATATACAACCCAAAGGCCACAATACTACACTGCTAAGGACTTTGAAGAAGAAAAAGGAAAAATGTGGGCTTTACATGTAGAATTGGAATTCAGATATGAAGATAAATTGAGAAAAGCTCTCACATATTTGAGTGACAAGATTGAATGGAGGCTGATTTATGATCAGTTGGCTAGTGTGATCAGTATCTCGGAGGATTTGAAATCTAATGATGAGGCTCTAATGCCTATTTTGAATAAATGGGTGGCAACGGAGAAAGAAATAACACTTTTGTGTTTTTCTGTCATAGATAATTGTTTTGATCAGATTGAAAAGACATTTGATATTGTTTCTAATCTCACTAATTTTAATAATAAAAGGGTCCATTTACAAAAATTAGTAATAGGCTACTTTGAAAAGTACAAAAGCCAAAAATTCAATTTGTTTCCTCATGCCTCAGATAAAGAGAATAATTTGAAAAGAAAAGATGAATGGGAAAAGGAACTTGATGATTTATTCTATTTAAGAATGAATCAAGTTATTAATGAATCAGGGCATGCATGGTGGGCCGCCACAATAGAAGAAATGGTGAAGGCCCAAATATTCTTTGATTCTTTAAAATAAGAATTTGTTACCATTAACATGGATGCTGAATATGTGCTAAAAAGACAGAGGGATATTTTACAGTTCAATTGGCCAGATGATACATTATTTGACAAATGGATGGCAGATATGGCTCCCGTTGAGCAGTTTGATGAAGATGAAGATGATAGTTATGAAATGCAAGGTGAGGAGATCCAAATCACTGACCCTGTCACTACTCAGACCCAACCAGAAGAAGAAGACAAGGATAATCTGTTACCTTCAGTTACAGACTCGGGACCACAGGAGGCTGATACAACTAAAGAAAGGGAAAAGGTAGAAGTTATTTTCCCCATATAGGATAAAGATGGTGAAAGCCCATAGGTGGATGTTGATGTGCCATCATAGGAACAAACTTCATCATTGGATAATTTGGCTGCTGCATACGAGGAAGGATCAGAATAGCAACCAACTTAGCACACAGAAGCATGTAATAAGAGGGCCCACAAAAGGAATGTTTGATGTAAAACTTTTGCCATTACTCACATTTTTGTCATCTTGTTACAAGTATATGTAAGTGTCTTTTAAAGGACACCTGTCATTTGTCTTTAGCCTGAAGCTTGTTGCATCTCACACTGTTTAAGTTAGATCCCAAGGCGAAAGAATGGTCTGAATTCTATTTCTCTAAGTAATAAGCTTAGTCTATTTTTTGTCCAAATTTTGAAAGCAAGTTTATGATGTATTTTCTCTATCAATTATCTGAGAATAAATGAATATAGAATGAGCTTTGTTTCTTTCTGAAGGTCATTCTGAGTCTATTGTAAATGATATACCATTTTCAAAGAAGATGAATAAAAAATTGTGAACTGTCCCCATATCAGTTCTTTCTGAATCTTGTCTCCTTTCAATTACTTGGTTGTCTTGATATTGTATAAGTAAAGACTTGTGCAATTGAATGTAATCTAGATAGGTTGTATATCTATTTATCACTGCTATTAATTCAATGGATTAAATAAAAGCTTTGATGAATGTGATAAGGTTTCTTTAGTAGTGGAAAGGGTTTTGAATGATGAATTCTGATAAGAATTGCTGATAGAATTTGTTGTAAGGCAACAAAATAGATCTAAGAACTTGCTATAGACTCTGAACCCCGATGGATTAGGCACTGATCAAATTGATATAGATAAAGGAGAAATATATCATAAATGGTTATCAAAATGCAGCATTAAATCAAACTTTACTTTTATTTCCTGTAGATCTTCAAAGTTGGCCAGCACTTGTCTGCATGGAATGTTTTAGCTTTAGTTAGCCACTATTGTTAAGAACATTTGCAGATCTATAGAAGAATTCTTGGCCATATCTGTTTTATGGGATGTGTTTACTAAGTTAGTAAGAATTATGTATATGTATGAGGATTTTGAAATGAGAATCAGAATGAAACTAAGAATAATCCTCATACAGTTGTTCCAGTTTTGAATCATCCCTGGGTACACCCACCCTGGTTTTGCAGAGCCAAAATAGTAGGAAACTATCTGTGGTTTTGTTGAAGTTGGGTCCAAATACTTTGCATATGCAATTGTTAATAAGAATTTGCTAGTCTTTAGATTGTGTATGTACTGTCATTCTGGTATTAAGCATTTTGTCGCTTAGTAGTTTTAGTGCATTTTAAAACACGAACAGTATCTACCAAGCTCTAGTGAGGACTAAGTTAGAAGAGTATTCCAAGATAAGACTCAAGCTAGAAGAGTATTGTGAGCCAAGTTAGAAGTGTTTTCTAAATGATCAGTATGAACTAAGAATCTAGTATCAACTAAGTTCTAGAGTTAGATAAGGTGTTAGTGTCACCCAAGTATCTTTAGCATCAGTCAAGTAAGCCATTGGACCCAAGTTATAGTACTAAGCCAACTTGGTAATTATGTTGGAAATGATTATGTTGTAGCTGACCTATGAAGAAATTATTTGGATGGATATAAGTATAAGGCATTTTTTTATCAAAAAAGGATATATTTGTTGCAATATCATTGTACCATTTAATAGAAGCAAATATAGAAGAGAATAATATCTAAAAGGCTACAACTAACGCTAGGAAAAGAAGAGACTCATCGATCACATTAGGTGATCAGTTTACTTCAAAGGTTCTTCATCAACAATCAGATATTCATTTCATAGATCAATCCTTTGATTCATCCTAATAGGTGCATCAGGCCCAAATCTTTTAATAGAGTGGACCTAATAGTCCTTTGTAGAAACTCCTTATAGAGTACATACTTAATTGTATTGTATAAATCCTTTTCGAAGGTGGACCTAAAATTCCTTATTACTCATAATCAAGTAAGTTGACTAGAAGTGATCATTTGTAAGCCTTAACATGTCAACTTTATTGCTGTGGTAGTGAAGCATTGTGGGTTTCATCCCCACCCCATGTTTACTTTCTACTTGGAGGGTTTCTAGGTTACCAAATACTGTGTTATGGTGTTGTTACTTTACTTATTTATGTTTCTTGCATGCAAGTAGATTAGACAAATTAGCAAAGTGCATTGAGTAAAAGAATTTTAAGTGAATCTTGATAATGGCAGTGACAATAGTTTGAAGGAAGAAATTAAGGAACATGTTAATGAATTCAAAGAAGTATTTTTGATAGCTAAAGATCTAGAAAGCTTTTGTATAGTTTTTGAAGAATAGTTCTTTGATGCATCTAAAGGGAAATTGAAGGCCCAAATTGTTCCTGACTCATCCTACCTAAATTAAGTGGTTTTAGCAGACTCAATACATTAGTTGGCTAGAAATGATGTAAGAGAAAGAGTTGGAAGTTGTGCCTTTAAGAAGAGGTTAAGGACATAGAGAGATGGCTATGGTCAAGTGTGCAAGCCTTGATAAGATCACAACAAGAAGGAATTGAGAAATCAAGCTTACTGGTAAACAAAGACAGTGTTTAAATCTATGGTAGACACACATTTGATTCACAGTACAATTTGAAATAATTTAAGGATCGCAAGCAAGATGGTATGTACCATTTGTTCATGTCAAGTGTCTTGAGAAAACTAAAATACAATTTGACAATGAATTAAAGTGTCAAGTGAAGATTATGAAGCAAAAAGTTGTGGAAGCCCTTAATCACATTTTTAAAGTATTTTGTGAAGTTTGAATTTAGTATTTTAGTGTTTGTGTTATGCCCAAAATATAAGGCAAAAACACACACAACTTTTTTATTTTAAAGATAATTAATTCACTATATTTGATATGTACATTTTCACAAGTTATAGTATAGGTTCATTGTTCTCCTAACAATACCTTTGCATTCCATCTTAAGTTTATAATCATCATACATGAAGAAATTGTTAAATTAACTTTCATCATTAAATCAATTGATTAAATTAAACAATCCAATTTCAATTAATTAAAATATCTAACACATTATTTCTTTTATTTACCTTTAAAATATTATACTCACAAAATAATGGTATACTAGACTCACCAACAACCATAATTTACAATTTATTTAAAACCTATTAACATTATTCATTAAAATATTATTTAAGAAAAATATTAATTAACAATATAATTAATTGATTCGAATAACCATTTAAATAATATATATCTAATTATTTGAAAACATTGAACAAAAAAACTAACTAACTAAATAACATCCAACATCCGAACAATTTAACTTTATTTGAGGCTAACATCCAAACATCACTTTATATAACTATTACTTTTTTTTCAAATTCAAATGAATAAAAAAAAACTAAATACTAATTTCAAATTAAAATATTTAAATTAAAACTAATGAATATCCTACACTAACACTAATTTATGCATTAAATTTAAAGCTTTAACTAAACTAATTTAAAATATAACACTCAACTAAACAAACATAAAATAATTACTTTAAAATTAAAACTAATTATACTATCTAAACTTCCTAACATCTAATTTAATCTTAACACTTAAGGTAATATTGACTTCACTTAATTAAAACTAAAATATAAAATTACAGCTAATTATACTACTAAATTAATAAAATTACTAAATTTAAAAACTTTATTTTTAAAAAAAAAATCATTATTAACATTAAAAAAAATACTATTTAACTAATACTAAAAAGACACTTATAAATTAAATTACTAACATAAAACTTAACTAAATTTTAAAAAGAACTCTATTCAAAAATAATAATACTATACTAAATTCTAACTACCCTTCCCTACTACCCTCTACTCTCACGCCAAGGCTCTTTCTCTTTTTCCCATGTGCTGACCAAGACTAAAGTGGGCAAAATGTTTTAGATTTCAAACCTAAAACAAACAAAGTCTAAGCCAAGAAAAAAACACATGGAGGGAATAAACAAGGTAAATCTCAACTTCAAACAAAGATATTTCCTTTTAAAAAAAAATTTCAATCTTTCACCTTACTTGTCAAGTCACGTGAGTCTTTTTGAGCCTGCCAAATTTTATGGGGTTGTAGGGGTGATGCCATCCACAATAATGATGGCTTTCAATCTCATTGCTATGCCTAGGAAGAAACGAGTGGGGTTATTAATAACATGGAGTTTATTTGGTAGAGGTAATATATTTACTTTAATATATATTTTTAACTTAATTTTCTTTAATTTGAATTAATTAATAGTTTAAAGGATATTTATATAATGAATATGATTCTTTTAATAGAGAATCTTCCTGAGCATATTCTCTATTCCAAGAGGGTGAATTATTTTTTTCCCCATACAAAATCTAGTGCCTAATTTTGCTTCTTGGGGGTATTTTTTTTATCAACTGCATAAATTTGTCCAACTATAAACCCCTTTTTTTAAATGCAAATTATTATTATTATTTCTTTTTTTACAAGGGAGGTGTATTTTTCTTTTCTAATTGGATTTACTAAATACCTAGTTAAACCAAGGGGTTGAATGATTCATTTTAACAACAATATATGATTTATTTTGTCTCCTAAAAATCACGAAAAATGAAACGAAGTCCCAACCATATCAATTTTTCCTTAATATCATTGAACTCAAAATTGCATAAATTGCATGTCACCATTTTATCTTTTTTTTTTTAATATACACATGCATAAACTAAAATACTATAAGACTACAATGCACAAATATTATTCAATCTCTTTTTTCTATTAAACCACCTGATTCAAAGGCTTCATTGGGAAAGAACCAGTAAGAAAACTTGACATCGTTGCCACTTAAACAATAAGTTTAAAAGTAACATTTTTACATAGGGTATTATCCCAAGGGAAAACTCCCAACATAATTGAAATCCAATCATATTTTGAATTTCCTTCTTGACCCTTAATAAGGGATCCGTTACGAATTTTGCAATACTTCATGCTAATCATGGAGAGAATGAAAACTAACTGGGAGGTCTAACCAATCATAACATGAAGACAAAATCAAGCATTCACTCCCATCCCAATTTGCACAACAAGTTTGACATTGAATGTGACTAGCAAGAAGGTAGATTTTTCCAACAGGAGACGTCAAACACAATAGCATAACATATGCCCTTTCGAGGCTAAAATCTCAAGAACTTTTGTTCTTTCATAGATGCCCTTTAGAGGCTAATATCACAAGGACTCTCGATCTTTCACTTCCCAAATTCCAAAACTCAAAACATGGTGACTCAATGCTACAAATGTAAGACAAAAAATGTTACAGATCATCACATTGATAGGATGATGAGGAGTTTCCAGTCAGAAATGAAAATGAGGTATAGAATACCTCCCTTAATGGTAGAGAAGTATAAAGAAGAATTATGTTTCATGGTGGAAACAAATAACACTTACATGGAAGTAGTGATACCAAGATTCAAATTTATAGAGCCTATAGGATATGAGATGAGCACAGAGGTCATATAAGGGTATGCTCAGATCATACTCTAGTCAAAAAAGGACACATAATGACCTATATGGGGTACTTATGAAGAAAAGACAAGAATAGTTCATTCAAAACACTACAACAAGGAAAGAAAAAAGGTAGAGAAAGAGATAGATTCCATCCTTAAGGAATCTGACATGAGTAAGAAAGAATTTGACGAGTTTAAAGGAATTACATTGGAGATGAAAGCTAGTGAATAGACTAAAGTAATTGTAGTAACTCCCTTTTCTATTTTAGGACCTTCAAAAGGAGTGATAGTAGCACAACCTTGTGTGCAGGTCCCTATTATGCCTTATGAATTAGTTGCGCAAGTGCAAGTAGTTAGAAAAAGGGATGAACAACCTAGGAGGCAAATAGAGGAGGAAGCACTTGTTGCACAGAGAAAGTCTAAGAATAGGTGAAGGTAACATAAGAACCTATACCATTAGCCAAGAAAGGGTCAAGTAGACCACCAACAAACTAGAAAAAAGGAGAAAGTCAATGCAAGTAAGAAGTTCAAAGAGTACTGAGCATGAAGTTAAAGATAAACTGATTGAACAAGATGTACAGGAAACCAAAACAATAGCCAGAAAAAGAGCTTGGGAACTCGAGGTAGAGAATCTAACCATGAAGATAAAATTAATGATGATAATTTTGTATAGTTAAATAAGTATTGCAATATGTATAACGATTTGGATAGAAGAGTGTTGAGAGTGCTATTAGAAGAAATGTGATTTTGAGGAACAAGAAGTTTAAGAATATGTAGAATAAAATACCTAAAGACCTATATGATAGGTTAATTGAAAGGAAGAAGAGACTATTAGAAGAGGATCTAAGTATGAGGATCATATCAGTAAATAAACTATGTGATTTTGACTCAAAGGAGGACTCAGACATAATTTTGAAGACTATTGAGCCCTTGCTAAGGAACAAAAGAAGAGCAATTCTTCTGATAGGAGGAAATTATGGGGATGTAAGGAAAGAAATAGAGGAGGCAATTGTAAAGTATATGACTACAGTGCCAAACGTGAGTGCACAACCAAAGCTAAACAACACAATCTATGTGCAAACACATACACCCTTCAGGGAAGAGGAAGAAGTAGAAAGGAAAAGAAAATTAGAAGAGGAAAATAAAAAGGTACGAGAAGAGATTATGTAGAGAGAAGAGGAAGAACAAAAAAAGGAAGATGAGAAGAAGAAGAAAGATGAAGAAGATGCAAGAAAAGGAGTTGAAGATAAGAAGAAAGCCAAGGAAGAGAAGAGAAAGGTAGATATACATATTCCTATGCTAATTTTAGTAGTAACAACAACTAGAGCATCAAAAAAAGTATCAATTCCATTAGATGATGAAGATCAGAAAGGACCGATGAGCACTTTAAGAAAGTTATTTGAGAAGAACAAATCTATCAAGTCTTTGGAGAAGACTCTAATTGAAATGTTGGATAGAATGTAGAAGATAGTTACACAACTATAGTGAATCCATACTTGTAGGTAAAGGCCAAAAAGTTGTTGAAGAGATTTGATGGGCAATTCACAACTCTAGCAGAATTACCTTTAAGGAAAACACAGACAAAGTGTAATGCATCATTCTTTCATACAGCATGCACCAATGTCCTAAATGGTTTGATAACCTTAGATATTTTCATCAAATATTTTAGGAGAATCATAGATAAAGGCAATAAGTTGTATGTACAATGCACAATTTCAGATAATTATCTATTAGATTTTGATAACAAGATCAAAGGCCAAATGAGTGATCTTGATGTACTCACTACAAGATTGCAACAAATAGAGGCCAAAATTGAAGATTTTGTAATTGAGATAGAAAAGATCCATAATGCTATTAGAGGCATTGATTTTGACAAGGAAAAGGTATTAAAGAGATTCTCTAGTCTTAGAGAGTACTTATCATCCAAGGCAGTTGGACGAGAGTCTTGCAACTAAGGCATCCTATGAAAAGTTTTCCTATACTAACTTGAGCGTAGTTTAAGTGGCATCTTATGCACTTTGCACACTCATCAATAAATCATATATAGTTAAAGGAAATTGCGAGAAGGACTTTGGCAAGTTAAAGCATGATTTTGTAGATTGTATTTCTAGAATGACCACCTGATAATCAAAAGGTAACAAAGTTTTCTATATACAATTTTTGACAACTTTTCCATTAATGTCAAAGGGGGAGTCTTATGTAGAAGGAAATTTTTATAGTTGCATGTATTATATATGTAAGGGGGAGTACACATATGTAATTATGTATTAATGTAAAGGAGTGATAAGGAATGTAATGACCCATCAAAACATGAATAATATTGTTATGTTTTGAAGGCAATTGTGCGTAGTTACATTTATTTGTTTTGTTATGTGTGACATCATTTTGGGACTTAGCTAATTTTTCCAAATGTTGCCAGCAATGCCAAAGGGGGAGACTATTGCAAATATGGTTAGATAGATGTCTTGATGGTTTTCATTTATGGAAACATACATTTAGCATTTCATTTATGTATTGGGAGTTAGAAAATTTCTAAGTGTTAGATTTTTTATAGTAACATATAGAATAGATGTTAGATTGAGAGTTATATCATGTGTAGTTGAGGAAAGATTCATGACATTATCATGGTGATGTTCTCTAGTGCATAGATGTGTATGGATAATATGACATGAGTTATGATTAAAATACCATTGGGGGCATTTAATAGTGTAGAATAGAGCATAGTAGTGTATTAGATTGTACAACCTTAGGAAATTTTTTTTTTTATGAAATAATTACTAAGTTATGATGAGATGACTATGTGGATATTGTTCCATAAGCTATTTTATATTATGTTAAGTGTTTAAACAGATGAAGGAAAACTACGTAGAGTTTTGTAATTATACAAGGTATAAGTAAAGATCTTATTTTGCACAAAATAAAGTGTGATATCTATGATAGATGAGAAAGTGTTATGTGATGCAAACTATTATACAAAGAAATTGAAGTATTTTTTAGCCTTATGTGATGCAAGGTTTGATGTATGATCAAAGAAAGTGTGAAGTACAATAACATAAAGTATTGTCTGTATATATATTCTTGTGAAGAACTAAATTGTATTATTACATGTTAGGGCACTAGGCTCTTCTTGCATACATTGTATTTGTTCTACCAAATCCTAATAGGGTTGAAGAAAATCCTAACATTATTGATGCTTATAATAAGATCTAGTCTCCTAACGAGGACTTAAGAAACTATATGTACTTCATAGACTCCTAATAGGGTCAATATCCTTAACACAATCCTATTGTT